>KZ061991.1:135693-185783 GCA_002091835.1 Anopheles maculatus
ACGGCTTTTCCATTCCGCATACGGTTGTCTCGCTTCCGCTTCTCTGTCGTCATCATGGGGCGGACATTTTTCCCGCAGGTGATACAGAACGGTTCTGCGCATTCGCAGTCCCCCGGTACGGCGCTAGTGGCCCCGGCAAGCGAATCGAACCGGCTGTTTTATGATATCATGTGAATAAACACACCATCACAGTTTCCGAGCGGCCGAGCGGCGGTACGGCGGTAAAAGGTGGAGCGAACGATCGGAAAAGGGCACGAAATAAATCAACCCACACCTGAACCCCGCTAGGAGACGGCAAGCGTGTGTTTGTGAGGTTGGGAAAATTCAACGAACACAACCGAAACGGTCCGGAAAGCATATCCTACAAGTGGCATTCCTTGGAATGGGGCTGAGGCTGAGAGCTGGCTGGAATGGGTTGGGTAAAAATCAATACTACCACCACGATCACCACCACCACCACCACCAAGCCCGGCATCACACGTTAGGATGAATGAAAGCGAGATTAATGACGTCATTGGCCGGGAGCCGTGGTCGTGCCGTGCTTTGGGACGACGCGCGCGTTGTCAACCAATAAAGATCAAATTAATTTGCTGCCGCGGAAAATAATGGTGGCCCGGACCGGAGGGACAATTGCAGAAGGCGGAAGCTGGCGGGGGACGCGTACAACCGGGTACATTAATGGTTCGGTGCGTTTTCGTTTTGATGTGGTGCGTTTTTTTTGCGCTACTCTTCTCAACATTGGGAAATGTGGTATGCGAAACGAGGATGTAAGGTTATTATTTGCTCACGCGTATTTATGCGTATGCTTGGTCGTTGTTGCCGTTCAGTTTGGCGAGTGAAGATAAAGCACTTAGGGGATGGGTATGGTGTGGAAATGGGAGGTTTTTTTTTATTCGCTTCTCTTTGTCGCTTCTCCTTTGTCGGAGAATAAATCAAGGATGTATTGATCGTTCATTAGCGATTATGATGAGCGTTTGCGAAAAAGGTTAGACCGACCGGCTGACATGGGGTTGAAACGGGTTGGGTTTTGTTGACGGTAGTTTGGATTTTAAAAAAGACAATAGCATAATTTGCAAATATTCGGAGCTATGGTTGCGATTCGTTACGGAAACGTCTACCGCTCTATATTGAAGGACGGAAAGACACGCAGTTTTACCTTGTTTCTTTTTAACAAGCAGATGATTGCAAAATGGAAGCATGATCTGCGATGCCTTCAGTAAGAAAATTGTGCTTTTCAATCGTTAACTGTCAAATGTCCTTAAGCTTAGATGTAGCAGCGTCAATTGCTAACTAAAGGAGACAGGCCTCAAATATGGACCTATTGGGACCGACTCGCTCTACGTCCTCTACGAGGACCGGGGTTCAAGTCTCATCTGGGCCGTTCCTCCATAGTGAGGACTGACTATCCAACTAGGGGGTAACAATAAGTCTAGTAAGCTAGAAATGGCAGGCATGACCTAAGAGGTCGTTAGACCAAGAAAGAAAAAGAAGGATGACGGACCTATCTTGTTCCTGGTTTGGGGGTTAAAGCATCATTATTTTGATGTTCAAAACAGCATCCTTCTCTGGCTCTATAACCTTGGTTTTCTGTGTCTAACTTTCTATGACTTGGTTTTATCCGTAACTGTGACATTGACACTGAAACGGTACAGTCCAACAGCAGACAAAGTCTTGTGTTGGCAGGTTCTTGCAAAATACAAATTAGATTTAGATGCTGCGACCAATCTAAGCTTTCAAGTTTTTTGTTGTTTATATTGACATTCTGTGGGATAGGAGTTCCAACAGGAAACAGTGGTGGATTAGCATCATATTTTTTTTCTTTTGTGGCTGTACTACCTCCATAGATGTTGGATTGTCATTATTCCTTTAAAACCCCTTAGCTGGACAGTTGATAGCAACCCTTAGATGGATAGTGGATTTAGGGCCTCCAAAATCGAATCGATGTGCAAGGAACCTCCAACTTCCATTCTGCTTAGGACCTCCAAAGTGCTTGATACGCAACTGCTTCAGACTGCGTCCATTCTTGGATGGTAGAGTGTTATTTAACTTGCCACTTACTCGTTGGAAGTCAACAGTAACTTCGATCCACGAAAACTTTGTATCGTTTACATCAAGATCTATTAAAGATATCATGTGAGGTGCAGCGATTTGGTCACAAAAGTAGTAGCTAATGTAGCGACGATGCACTTTGGAAAATTCAGATTTACACAATCATTTGCGATTGTTTTAGCGTTAACATTTGACAGATATTCGTCAGATACTTAACGTATAATGGTATCATTCCTACAGCTCAATTATTCGATTTTATCTCCAGAAATTACTTCTAAAAACACTGCTTACACGCGCGATACACAATACAATGTGTGTTCATCGCTACCCACTCATTAAACTTCTCAATAACGATCGCACGAAATGGCAATTTGATTACCCGCCGGGCACAACAACCACGCTACATTGTTGCCTTTTCTTCCTTGATGTCTACTGTTTTGCATTCGCAGCACGCATCACATCGAAATCACACACATAAATGCATGTGACGAATGCAATCGGTACTCCTAATGAGATCGCCCATTTCCCAACGCAGCCGGTGTCACGATCGGTTCGGGAGAATCTTTCAGGCATTGAGTTGGGGGTGAGAATTATGACTGGTTGGGATCGAATCGTGACACCGATAACGTGACATCCCGTTGGGCCTTCTTTAATGCCCATTAGATCTAGCTGGACACAAACACACACATACATTCTATCGCAGATTTTTGTAGCTGGGAAATTGAACTTACACGCGATGCTGTGACGGGAACAGTGAGTGAATCCCGCATTGTGAGTGTCTGTAAATAATTTTCACATAGTGTCTACTCCACAGCACAACACACTGTTGCATGCCAAGATTGTGAACTATTTCACCCTCTATTAATGTAAGCCTCCCTATATTTATCGATTGTTTCTCTTCTCTCTCCTTTCTTTCCAGGTAAGTGTCCTATTCAAGCCAAAACAGATCTCCCGCAAAGGGGAAGCTTCCATTCGGTAGCACCAGCATCCCCAACGATCGCGTAAAGTGATCGCGTACGGAAAGACAGTATTTGCATAACTTCAGACGACTTTTATCGAGGGAAAAAGGTAGGATGGTTTAGCACGATCGTGTCCACGACCTGATTCGAAGCGGTAGCACTGACAGCCGGACAATGAAGTTTTAGCCGTGCCATCCTTTATCGGATTTGCTCGGGGATTTAATGTGTTTGATTAATGGTGGATGTCTGTTAGAAAGTGGTTTGCATATGCATGATAGGGATTGCATTGTGCATTTGGGGGCAAACATACGCTTCGTACGCTCTATCTAATTTGCAATATTAATTAACTCCAGCACTGACACCGTTCAAGGCGGTCGCGACACAAATTATCAGCGGGGTTTTTTTTGTGTGTTAAAGATGGTTTGGTTTTGAAGTTTGGGCTCTCTTTTTTTGGGACGATTTTTCGGAGGATGATTACCGCCTCCCGAGGGTGAAGAAGTTGAGATTTCATAAATCTTGTTGAATAACTTCGTAAAAGGCGCACGCACGAGTGCTGGAGAGGAAACCAGAAAAACAACCTCCAACCAACCCAAAAGCGTGTGGAGATGTTGAGACCCATACCAAGCCCGCAATAAACCAAACACCAGCAGAAAACTTGCTTCGGTTATGCTTCGGTGGGATGATGAGGATGGGTGTTGATGCTTTTTTTTCGTTGTTGTTTAGGAAGACAGCCGGTGTGATGTGGTTGATTAGACAGGTGAATTGTTTCGGGTGGAGAGTAGTAAGTTTTACAGTAAAAAAACATAATGATGAGCTTTAAACAATTATTTTCTTTATGACAAGTAAAGTAAAATCGCACAAAGCTTGGCTGTAATATTTGACTTGACTAGCGCCTCAAGCGACTCCTCGTTTTTCTACCCCCGCTATTTACCTATGTCGCTTGGTCAATCTGATCCAAAACCCTACACCGGCTCTGATGAACCCATTCCACGGGCGGATGTTTCCTTCACGATCGTACAGCACTCTTGCGCCTGCGTACGAAAAGCGGCTGGTCCCTGGCCCCCGGTGATAAAATTATTCAAATTTTTACGACATCCACGGGCTTCATCATCTTGGTCTTCGGGCGCTCTACTACATACGTGGAATTGGCGTGGACGCGTCCCAACAATTTCCGAACCATTCGCCCCAACAAAACCCGCACGAACCGGTTGGCGGTTTTTTGGTTTTGTTTTTGTTTGTATTGCGTGTGTGTGCGCGTGAAGGTGTGTGTACTCTCTTTGGAAGATGGCTCTGTTACCTCTCGCTTTTCTACCCGGTCGGAGGCCCAAAGCTCCACAGAATCCAGTGAAGAAAAAACTTGTTTTTTGGACCGTCCCGATCTGCTCCCGATGAGTGTTGGACGGGTTTGCCAAAAGATTTTGAAGATGTGTCGCCAAATCGTCTTCGGTGTAGATTAGTCTCTTTCGTTTGGATGCGTGTGGGGACCATCAATAGAAAACGGATCGGGGATGGTTTTGAAGGGGGCTTGTTGTCGCTTTTTATTTTTGTTTTCAATAAAGCACTTTCATTTTCTTGGGGTTTTTAGGATTTTTTTTTCTACAATTTATAGCCAATATCGGCAGGAAGTTGGTGGAGATATTGGAGGACTTTGTGTTTGTCGGATGGAAATGATTAAAAGCTTAACCGATTTGATGCACAGATATCAGAACGGAATTTAAATACTAAAGTAAGAAAACTCATTTCCGTCTTTCTGAGTTGATGGAGCAGGGCATAAAGCTCCTAATGATCTGATCGACCAACTCATCTCCAATTCCACAGGATGCGCACTGATGCATCAGAAAATGCAAACGCAAACCTCAAAACCGTAGTCGAAGTGAAACCGTTCAAAGTTTCACTCTCTTGTCGGCATCCCCACAGTGGCATCGAAGCTCACTTTCTAGTTTTTTGCTAATCTCTGTCTGTTTGCATATTTTCCAATGATTTATGCTATATTGCAAATTTCCATTTACATATACGTTCCCACTATCAACAGCGGGACAACCGGCACAGATCGTGTGTGTGTGTGGAATTTTTTGGCAATTTGATTTGGAGTTTCACGTCGATGCTAACTTCTGGCTGACCTGTTGGTTGGTTCACTGACATCTGTCGGAGAAGATGAGTTTTGGGCGGTTCCTCGCACAGCACACATATACAAAGTTTTGATGGGTCGTAAATTTAAAGTTCGGTTGACAGAAACAGCTAGTCAGCAATAGTTGGTAATTTTAGACGACGATATGGTTGGTGAGGCGTTTTTGGCAAACACTTCACTAGGTGCAGCTTGATTGACGAAGGATGGGTGTAGTTTGTGAGAGTTTAACGTTTTTAAAGGGGAAAAATGCATATTGACCTTCTAGTTACTGTTGGAAATAGGAATGTTGAAAATGCCGTTTTTAAATTGCCAAATTATGTACAAGTTGCAATCTGTCATCTTCAATTTTATGTGAGATGGATTTTATATGCAAAATATAAAACGTCGTATTATGACTGTCGTTTTAGAGCGTAGAGATCTCTCCGATAAACGAGAACCTAGAGTCTACAGTCTGCTGAGAAGCGCAAAAAATGTAATCCAACAGCTCTTGGCAGAACTCTTGGAACCTTTTTGGCTCTCAGGTTTCAGGTCTCTGGGTAGATCTCAGAATTCGTGGTCTCTGAGGTTCTGAGGGACTACAAGATGAGGGACTACAAGATCTCATCATCCTTAGCAGTGAACGATGAGGTTTCTTAGTAGACGAGGTCTTTTCCATTACTAAGAGCTAGTACATGGAGATTTACAGATTATTATTGTGATTTGATCAGAGAAGACCCTCAACTTCCCTTAAGAGGAGGACACTGAAACATAACAAAATAAATATATTTGAACATTTAGGTTCAAGCTATACAAAAATATTTCAGAACAACCCTTTAAAGCGTTAACAAATATTGAATATAATTTCGCAACGAAGACCCGTACTGCACCGAACGTAACGTAAGCATCTACTCAAGCATTCCATTAGCTTACAGCTTCCATCACCCGCTTAAAAGCCACCCGACAAATGGGGGACTCGCGAAGAAAAATTTGAACAAAACTTTGAGGCGAAAAAAATCCCCCCTTCAACGAGCTGCACGTCATGCATACCTGAAGGAGTGTAGCGCTGACTCCCTGAGTGCATTCCAAAACCGTTGCAGCTCGGGTTTGAATTTGGTGCGCATCGGCTGCACGTTTGACGCCACCGTTATTAAGGGGCCGGCATGCGCACGTTCGCTACGCTGCCAAAACCTCGCACACCGTACCGTACGTCCGTGGCCAATGCTGAGGGAGTGTTCGGCGCTGTGTGTACGTTCGGCGCATCTGCGGACCATACTGCGCAACAAAGGTTGTCGTGTGGCGATGAACCCTCGGAAAGATGAATTTTCGTTCTCCTCCTGCGCCAAGCTCGCCGAAATGTGAAAATTTGAACAAAACTTTGAGGCGAAAAAAATCCCCCCTTCAACGAGCTGCACGTCATGCATACCTGAAGGAGTGTAGCGCTGACTCCCTGAGTGCATTCCAAAACCGTTGCAGCTCGGGTTTGAATTTGGTGCGCATCGGCTGCACGTTTGACGCCACCGTTATTAAGGGGCCGGCATGCGCACGTTCGCTACGCTGCCAAAACCTCGCACACCGTACCTTACGTCCGTGGCCAATGCTGAGGGAGTGTTCGGTGCTGTGTGTGTACGGCGCATCTGCGGACCATACTGCGCAACAAAGGTTGTCGTGTGGCGATGAACCCTCGGAAAGATGAATTTTCGTTCTCCTCCTGCGCCAAGCTCGCCGAAATGTGGTTCAACGGGTACACCATGCGTGCTAACTATTGCTACAATTTGTTGTTAACGCTCGGTCGGTCGGTTTGGGACCTTCAATCGATCGATTGAGTCGTGCCGTTGAACGTTGAACTTCCAATCCGTCCCGATCACGGGAGGCCATTGGAAGAGGAATTCTATTATGGATGGGTTGGATGGCAGAGAGGACACGACTTTTGGTTGTCGACCCATAGTGAACCCTTCGGTACTGTGAAGTTCTTGTGACAGCTTCTAGTAGAAGTCAAATACTTTTAACGGCTTGGTAGAGCAATAGTCTGCTGCATACGTCCCGTGTTTGGCATTCTTAAGGACGGGGTACAGTTCTGTCGCAAAAAAAAAAACCCCTGCGCAGCGACTTGATGACAGTCGACAGGCCGGTTCTACGGGAGCTAATCGGGTCCGTTCCAAGCGTTCCCAAAAATGGTAACATTTCCATCAGAGCTTGTCTTGCTGGTGACGAGTGTCAGTTTCGAGTTACCCAACGCTACCTGAGCAACATTCCAAAAACGGATCACACCGAGCACATCTTCTTCAGCTACGGGTGATGCCACCAAAATGGCCGAGTTCCGCTCCGAAAACGATTCAACGATTACTATCGGAAGCGATGGGACTCGATCTTTCCAACGATGTGCTGTGCTAAATAATTGGTTGGTCTAGATTTCTGCCCAGGCGATTCCCAAAAATAAGTCCCTGTGGTCGAAATATGCAGACATCGATCCGGTACACAGCATCCGGTCCTCGCCGAACCGAGAGACACCGGAACTGAGAGCGATTATCATTTGATTTTTTAATCGGAGCAGCTAGCGCGTCGGTACCTATTATAGTGCCGGTCTGGCCGGCGGCGTTTTAGCCGATCCGCATCTGTTCGGAGGTTCGCCGATGCCATAAATTAATCGTCGATGGACTTTGCGATTTGCGGTGTGCGGTTGCGGATCTTTAATCTCGACCGGGTTTTGGACAGGTGTAGTCGAGAAGGTCTCGATATTAAGAGTCGAGACAAATTTATAACTCACAAAGAGCAAAACACAACGCAGTTTCTTGGTTGTTTCTGCAAGCAAAAAATGTGTCCCTTAAAATAAATTTACCTTCCAGCAGCGGTACAGCCGGTACGGAGCATCTTAAAATAAGCATCTACATTTCCCATGCTTCATCTTAGGCTTAGGACATTACCACTTTATGAGCCGACGCGTTGATTGGGTGTGTTCCTTTTAAATTTCTCACGTGGCAATGCGGCTGTCTTTCGACCTGACGCAGTTTTATTTTTACTGCTCGTTACATGGCGCTTCAGATTTGTGGGTCTTGATTAGGGTGAAGGCAAAGGTTCGCGTCCGTGTTTGTGAGTGTGGACTTCATGCTAATTGCCAGCACAAGAAAGCGGGATTTGTTTGATTGTTTGTGTAGACAGATACGGAATGATATTGTTTAGTGTAGTTTGGAATGTTGCGGTGCTATTATTACGTGTAGGTAAGAAGAAAATATTGAGTTAACTATTAAAGCATTGAGAAGGGTGTCTTGATAAGCAAACAATTACTTACAATCCGATATCCGATTTTATACAGATATTTATACCATAAATTAGAAAACAATGGAACAAAATCAAAATAATATAAGCAAAACGTCTCAAAGCATCCAATTTGCTCGACGCTTTCGCCATTCATTAAGCCAGCAAAGTCTCCATTAATCATCCCTGCTGCTCACCAAAAACCACAAATAGTACACATTTTCGCAACAAACGCCCAATTCGGTTTCACTTTATTGATGTGAAACGGGTTTCAATTTTTGCATAATGCTTTTCCCCAACTCGTAGAAAAGGATATGAGAGCACCAGGGCCCCGTGTATCCTCATTATAGCCACGCTCAGCCCGCTCGTGTGATTTACATAAACGCACACCGCTGGATGACTGATAATTTAGTGCTGTCTGGCTGTGCCATACATGTGGACTAAAGAGTCTTCAGAGGACTAAAAAGGAAGCAAAAACGAGCATTAAAAATGAGTGTAGTATGTCCCTTAATTAGAGGAGCATTGGAGCAATGATTGGAAAATTAATTTTAAAACCCCAATCCCGAACGATGATCTTGTGCAAGATGGGTTAAAGATACGTTATTACATCGCGGCGCTGCTTTTTTTCTTGTATTTGACGCCAGATATTGATCGGTGGAACGTGTGAAAAAAGGCGGGAGCTTCATCAAAACATTTTGATAAAACACATTTAGCCGCATTGATTGCGCCGATTGAGTATTTGCATAACCTTTTTTTTTTTGCTGTGTTTGCCATACGCGTGTTGTTTGTGCTATTTATTTCACCCTCAACAAACGGCCGCGAGCTTTTGATCCTTTTGCTCTCGAAGCACAAAGCATCACCGTTTGTGGACGTTTGAAAAATGATCACCTTTTGTGTACGGAGGGTTCGATAAATCAATTATTAGTCGCCGTGTGGAAACTGGTAGAAAGAAAACGGCGCAATCCGGGCAGGCGCGGGCTTCAATTGAAAGCTTTCGATAGGAAAGAATGTGCGATCGACAGATCGCACCGGGACAGCCAATTGACATAATTGTGTAACGTCAAACAGCGGCGTAATTTATCAAGACAAATCATGGCTTTTTCGAAAGAAAAAAAAAAATACACACACTCTGTAACGAGCCGAAGGGTTTCTTTTCTTATTTTCGGGGTCTGAAGAAGCGAAATGACGAAAAAAAGCATAAACCATAAGCAAGAAGGCTTGCTCGAAAATAAGCGCTGGAGCAACATTGTCCATAATGAAGATGATCACTCATCAGCTGTCATTTTTTACACCCGTTGGGAGGGTTTTGCTGTGCGCATCGCCCGTCACAACAATAATGCGCTCGCGAGGATCGCGAGAAAGTGTTAGACGGTTGGAGCTGTACGTGTGTGTGTGTGTGTGTGTGTGTGTGTTGTCAATCAGCACGGCACGTTTTCATCGAGGCATCGGGGCAACCGGATGAATTTTAGGGTGGCTGACGATGGCCTGCTGCCCGTCTGCCAAACACCACCGGTAATGGCGTAACCACCCGTCGGTCAGTGGCGTCCTACGGTTCAAACTGTCCACGCACAATCAACACACGTCCACCGTGTGATCAATCATGCTGGCTGTTTGCCGGTGACGACGTGACGGTGACTCGGTGGATGCAAAGGGCTATTTTGTTTTGTGCCAGACGAAGCTATTTGTCTTCGATTTTAAGGGTCCAGCAAGATTGAATAAAGGTTCTGGTTGCGAAAAAACGTGGCATCTTCATGGGACTCCCAACGATCAAAAAACGATCCCTGCTAGCAGGAGAAGGTTTCTTCAGCATCTTGAGAATATAGGTTGTTTCCTTGGGATCGTCACTAGACATAAATAATCCTAGTCTAGGATCGTGATAGAATCGCCGAAAAATGCCTCAAGGACTCGTCTTCCCAGCACTCGTAAATCATCCGCATCCTTTAGATTTGCTGTAGCTTCAGGGCTAAACCTAAGCAATTGACTGGGGTTTTTTTTTGTAACCCAAGAATGCGTAACCACTCCAGAGTTGGACGTTACAAACACCACCAACATCAACGGAGTCGGTCACAACTAATTGTTATCTATTAATTACGTGCTTTGTTGGTTCGCCTCTTTTTCGCTGTTTTGGATGAGTTTAGTTTGGAGAAGCTATGTCACGCTGCCTCGTGGTTTTGTTTTACGATACCTTCAAGGTAAAATAGGTTTGTAACGAGCCTTCTTGTGTGTCTTCTTTTGCTGCTCAAGACGAATCTGCAGACCGAATGGTAACTCTGACATGTTTGAGCACACCAACCAAGTAGAGGTTTTCTACCGGAATGATCACTTTCGCCTGTGTTTTGATCGTATTCGTACAGGACAACGTTGGTCCACAGAGCTGCAATTAATGTTTAACCCAGATAGCAACATTCAGCTTTCAGTGCTCTGATTATTGATAATTTTAATTAACGCTCAACGCCTGCGGTTGGTCCTCGTTTTAATGACTCGTGAACTCGCTTTGTCGAGGGTTGAATATGAATTATCAAAAAGCCGTATCTTTTTTGGCGGAAGATTGAGAGTAAAGTGCATAAGTTTATGGAGGTCTTAAATCGTGACCCTGGAATAGTTTTGACTTCGACAAATCCTTGAGTAAAAAATGAAAGATTAGACTACTCGTACTCCTTATATAACGTCTGCAAAACAAGTGAACCACTTCGTAGGATCACACCACTAACATAGACCAACCATTTTGCATAACTTCAGATAAATTTAATTATATCCTGAAGACACATTTTACGTCAACGGCTGCATCTTAACGTTGCACCGTTCCACAAATGACGCCATCGGTAGAATGATCTCTTTCATAATGGGTGCTTCCGAAAGCTTCCCCCGGAGAGTTCGGTCCGAGGTTTGGTCATGAAAACCGCGATTAACGAAATCTTACGCAAAAACAGACATTACGGCGCACAGACACAGGATGTTCGGCCAAGATGCCCGGCATGTGTAAGCCTCACATCATGACACACTGGTTGGTCAGATTCGTGTCGGAGGCGAAAACCCTTCGGAACATACGCGTCTCTGACGTCAGAACGAGTCTATACCCTAACGATTATATAAAACCGCATCCTTATCTTCCTGACGGAGTGTTGACAGTGCATCCCGACGTTGTGGGGAATACAGTGTGGACCTCATTTCGGGGGAGAGAGGGCGGACCTGGGCAGTTAATATTTAACTGCAATTCTGGCCTACATCGATTTTGTGAAGGGAGTTTCCGGTTTGCTTTCTCCAGAAGTTCCAGAACAACACCAATACCTTCTGACCCCGATGGGCTTTACTACACCCCGATGGCGGTGTGTGTGTGTGTGTGTGTCATGTAATCAATTTCTAGCCCAGGTTTGCAGCTGCGAGTTAGCCCACACAACAATCGAATCCTTGCCGCAGTCAGGGGGGTTTTTTTTTCGTTCGATTAATTTAATTTGACGTCACCAGCCGGCTGTTATGTTGTCCATCCGTCGCTCGTGAAACAAACCACAAGGCGGATGCGTACCGGAGAGTACATTCGATTAAAACTTGACAAGTTACAATGGTCGGCAAGGGTAAAATGTGGGTGAGCACTACGAGGGCGCAATCCAACTGACAGGTGAATATTGATATCCGGCCGAGCATACTTGCCGGGGGAAAAACTCTAATAGGAAAAACTCAACCTCCGGGCTGTTAACGATACATTACAAACGGCCGTCGGGATAAGGGAGATAAGCGGGGGAAAAACCGACGGCTTTTCCTTGAATTATTTTTACCCATGGTGTATGTTCACCTCACACACTCACCCATGGCAGTAACGGCCAAGGATTTACCTCCCAGAGGTCGTCATTGTAATGGGATCACCATGGGCAGGAAAAAAGCACCACCGGGAGACGATGGTACGCTAACGAATGAATTAATTTTTCAGCACCTAACGTTGCCCATTCCGATGTCCACTGTCCAACGGTGGAGTCGTTGAGTGACCGTTTACTCCAGTTACTTCCTGGCAAGCTACCGGGCCTCGGCAAAATCATCGAACCCTCCACCTGATACTAATGCGCGCGTCAATGGGTGATTAGGTAAACCAGCCTCACTGACTACGCTCTGGTCGTTTTTTTTTGTCCAGGAAAAAGTTGGTCCTTTATTAAGAGTGAGAGTTTTAAATCTGTTGGAGATTTGTGTTTTTTTGTCTCTCCGATTGCTGCACATGGATGAAAACGACAAGTACTTTCCAGGGGTTTATATAACATCGGGTTTCCAATTTCAGCCTGACGCGAGGGTGGGGATGATTGGGATGTTGCGACGGAAAATGGTCAATGAATTGGAAATAGTAAGAAAAGCAAGATTCCGAGAACATTTTAAAATAGTACGGGCATTGTTGTGGTTCGAGTGGTACGATGTTTTTTGTGGATAACGATGTGAAAGAGAACGTTTTAAAGCATTTTGGAAATAACTTACTGCACCGAAGGTATTTTGTGAACGTTTTTTAGTGTTTTAATTCCTTTTTATATTAGTTAATAAAAGCCTAATATTTTATTTCATTTATTTGATTTTTTAAAAGTTAACAAAGAAATCTTTAAAATGGGACTTACTCTATGAATATATGTTTTTGGTTAAGTAAATTGATTTTGCTTAAGTTCTACAAGCACATTTGTAAATCACTGAAGTTGTTTATCTACAACAATTTTGTTAACTTCATCACAAATTATTATCGAATTGGATTAAGTGTCTACTGGATTTTTTTTTCCACATTTGTGTGATCGAAAGCTTATAAATCTTTTTTTTGGAATATTTTTTTTAAAACAACATCAATAAATCATTCATTTTTTGACATAAGATTTTATTAAATTGACATCATGATTTTTTAATTGACTTTTGATTCCTAGCTTATTTAAATTGTTAACCTTAGTGACCTGGGTTTTGTTCAATAAATAAATTTGTACCTTTGGGTCGTTTAATTTTTCCTCAAATATTTACACTTTTAGCCAAAAAAAAATTATTCTGTCATATTTTGACATTGTATACGTATGAAAAATGTTCTAAAAAAACATATTCAAAAAGCACATATTCACAAAAAACATATTCACAAGAATACATTTATATCGTGTCAATGTTTCCCAAAACAGATCAATCCTTAATAAATCGTACACACCGGAAGTAATAAACAAAACTTTATGATTTCCATTCCCGAAAAAAACATGCCCCCCATTTTCCGAATTCCGATTTTCCACCTTCCTTGCTCTGTTTTTCCGGTACGTTTGCAGAGGCTTTGCAGAATGAAACTATGAATGAAAATCGTCACCACACAATAATATATCCCACCCACCGTTGTTACTATGGTGAGAAGAAAATTGAACGTAGAGTGAGAGAGAGCGAGAGAGAGGGTCGATTATGTTTTGCATCGATGGACATAAGGTGGGCGCCACTCACACACACAAACAACACTGAAGGATGCTAATTTTAATCGTAAACCGTTCGTATTGGAATCGGACGTCATCGTTGGATCATCACCGGAAGAATTCATCGGAAAGCAGCAGCAGCAGCACCAACTTCCTTCCGGAAACCATCGGCAACCGGTGAAAATATGAATCGCAAATGGGGGGAGATAGGAGAGACCAATGATTTCATAATTACTTTCGGGTTTTGACATGTTACATAGTGTGTGAGGTGGGTGAGCGCAGACAATGCGCTTTTCGCCCCGGTGACACTCGATGACGTTCGCGATTGGTTATGGGGGATGCTTTTCGAGTTACTTCGTATTGTGAGAATCGGTTTCGGTTGGGTGATAATTTTGGGGTGAACCATTTAAAAATATGTCACCAATGGACAGATCGATTTCTTTCCTATTTTGCTTGGTACAGTGAGATGGAAAATGGATGACCAAAAACAAAAAAAAAACAGACACGAGGCGTTATATAAATCAATCAAAAAAAGAAAAAGGTGACAGATGACTATTTTCCCCACAAAATCGATTCTATTTTGAACCGTTTTGTGTGCGTACGTTTGTGCCGATTTTATCAGGGCCAGTAGCAGGTTGATGTTTGCCAAACGTGGCGAGGGTGTCGCTTCATTTGAACGGTTAATTACTTGCGACAGAGTTTGATGGTTACGCATAGCAAACGCTTAACTGGCAACCTTATTCGATTTCGGAAGCTTACGCTTAGAAATCTTAGCGCGATAAACTGGAATGACATGAAAACTAAATTAGTTTTATTAGGTGCTCATCTTTTAGAACCGAACTGATACCAATTACAACTGTTTTAATATATTCGTCTTTCTAAAAAGGGAAAATAATCAATTTCGATGATATCATTCAAAAATCGCTCTTTATTGAGAAGCTAGTGGCTTAATCGTAACCGCTCGATTAAATAACTCGCAAAGTGCCCTCAGCCATACCTGGCTACCTTTATCGGTTCGCATCTAACCTGCCCGGTTTGCTCCACACGTGTGATAAAACTCATCCAAAAGCCATCGTAACGGCCAATAAACACAAATCAAACCGAATATTTAGTTCGGGCCCGTTTGGGTTTTGAGGGGAGATGAAATGATGGACGAATCTGCTGTGCTCTCACGCACAAATAACCTTAGGACGCGCTGGGGACATCAGCATGCCCTAAAGCTTAAGTCCTTGATGTGGCGAGGAAAGAAATCTTGGGAGCTGGGATTCATACATCAATCACCAACTCCGGCAAGAGCATCCCACCGCTGCTTGTGTTTCTGTGTTTGCATATTCATGAGCAACAGGCGGTTGTGAAAATATGACCACTGTGCGTGATTTTGTCCGTCGGTTTTGTTTGGTTGTTTGTTGTGTCTTATTTCTTCTTTTGTTTCACGCGTGCAGACACTCACATACAGCTGTCATGTGAGGCTGATTGCGTGGTGAGATGATAAATTTAGCCAAATTACCGGTCTGCCGCTTCAACGCCACACTGCAAAGCTGCAGAGAATCTACGGCGGTCGGGTGGTAATTTTGTCGCGATTATGAACACCTTTTTGCTTAGTGACAGTCGTCACCGCACCCACAGCTACCACAGGACTCTCGGCCAAGCGGCTTCTGTTGGCCGTGGTGTGTGCGTACGGTCATCCGGCGAAAAAGGCATTATTATGATTATGTGACGGTCGAAATGAGCTTTGAAGTTTGTCGCACACACCACCCAACAGTCCCGACGTGATTGTCAAACGTTTAAAAGACGATTTTCGTGCTTAGGGGGATAGAAAGTAAGCGATTCCGGGTGCTAGGCGGACGGTGTGGACATAATCCACGATTTTATCGACGAGTTGGATGAGTCACAGCAGATGACAAGTTGCTGCTGCTGCTGCTGCTGCTGGTGATGGTGATGATGATGGTAGCCATCAGTAGTATATCTCACGATACAGCCGCCAGCAGCTGTAATTTGCATCTAATTTACGCTTAATTTCAACCCCCATCCCGGAAATATAATATTCCGTTTTTGGTTGGGCTTTTTTCACCACAACTCACCACAGCTGGTTTGAGGTGAATTTGATGTTCAAAATCTTCCTCTCCGTGTAAGCAGTAGCTTCAGGGGTCTGTGGTCGTCTAATTTCAATAGGGCGAAACCGCCCAAGGTAAAAGGCCACCATCAAGACATCGATCACACCGAACATACCGGCCAACAAAACCAGCAGCCTCAGGGTTGGTTCACATGTAAATCTTTTGCTCCGCTGTGCGATACGAGAAAATCAAAATCAATCTCCTTCTCGCATACACCGGGGTGACGGTTTTATTTATTTTTTGTTTCGCCGTTTGAGGTTCAGTTTTATAGACATTGCATTCTTTATTTGAATAAAAATAACATTAGCTTGAGTGGAGTAGCAAAATAAAAAAAAAAGAAAACAACTGCCGAGAATCGTTGGCATCGGCCGTTTGGTCGAGTTCGATCGTGAGCGGTTTGATTGATCCTTCTGCGAGTTTGGTCTGTCGTTAAATCGTAGCGTAACGATACGAATCTGGAAGTTGGTTGGCAGAGAGTAGAGCGAAATTAAACTTTTGAAAAGCGCACCGGCCAGTAGCATGGTCCTCGCAAGAAGAGCAGCCAGAAAAAAAAGAAGGTTCTCTTTAAAGCGAGTTGCAACAAGCTGACATATTAAAGAACAATTTTATTGCGGCTGGCCGCTGGAAGAAGAGTGAAATGAGCGTGTGGCGTAGCAGTGGTGAAGAAAACAGCTCCAAACTAGAAAATAATCAACCATAAACAAAGATTAATTACCCCTAAATCACCATGTCAGACAAATACGTTCGCTGTTCGTTCCCTTACACGAACGCTGCAATCTGATGGGTGTATCGGTTAGATTTTTTTTTTCTCCCCACCGTTTGCATTTTCTTAAGAGATTGGTTTGAAATCCCGGAAGAAATATGCTTGTCTCGTTGTTGTATGGTGGTGCAAGCAGCAAAACAAAAAAAAATGGCAGAAAACAAGGGACAACACAGAACAATCTCAACGTCTGTAAGCTCATAAAGGCGGGACGGATTAAGATTATTAACAGAACAACTTCTCCCGGGGTACGATTTCGAGGGGGACATTCTTGTTTTCTTGGAGCTGCAGTTTGCAGTTGGAACGGAATTGAAGCAACAAGAACGAAAAAAAAAACTAAAGTTGACAGGGAGATTGTCTTATTAAAAAGCGATCTTAAGAAAATGATGTGTTTGTGGCGCGTGTGACTTCCTGAAAGCCTTTACGAATTGGAGCTCAATTTGGTTGTTAAAACTATTTATTAGTAAAATTTGTTTCCATTCTCGAACGAGATTATAATTTTATAATTCTAAAAATTACACATTTTTTGAAAGCAAATATGACATTAAGCTGGTATCGCGGCGCACAGATTTTGGGTGGATACGATCAAAACGGCTTTAATCCTATCAACTTTTGCCTTCTTGTACTTCAACCAGAGCTTACCAAATATGAAGTTCTCGCCTCTCTCTCTCAACCTTCTTCGCCTCAGGCTGAGGACCCCGAGGTCTCTTTTCATCAACGAAATTTATTCATTTGCACTTCGGCAAACATTTGCATAACGAAGAAACTGCACCCATGCCTTCATGGGACAGACTCTCAGGATCAATAACACAGCAGTACGGAGCGAAACAAATGCCGCGATCGTTCATCTCCGGCAGCGGGGTAAATAAATATAAGTAGAACACTTAATGCACCCGCACCGTGCCGAAATTGAAATCGAAAGCGAACTCGGCGCAAATTGCCCCCCGGAACCGGAATCGAGCGTTGGGAGGGACATCAGAACCCGCACAAGAGAAGAAACAAAACAACCTATAATATAAAGATAAACATTACCTTGTACGCAGGCGGAGAGGGACCGCTGCACGCCAAGAACCAGTTTACCATGTTTGGCACTCGGCAAATACGACCTTGAGATAGAATTTCGCGTGCACACAGGAGACGAACCTGCGCTGCACCCACAGACTCGCACACTAAACCTGTTGTTTTGTTTTTTGCGCTTCTTTAATTTATACGATGTTTCTCTGCAGGTCTTGTGCATTGTTCTGCATAAGCTCCACCTTTGCGAAGGATTCGGATCACTTCCTTTCCGGCTAATGAAGCTAAATTGCTATAAATTTTCCACCTTCTCTAAACACGCGCCGAAATCTACTTCATCAAACAGGCGCACTGGTTGAAATGGTTGGACAAAAAAAAAATTAAGAGCAAAACTAAACGCGCTTGTTGCCCTCCTAACACCAGACGAGCGTAACAATCAATAAATTCTCGCTAATTAATTGCCGTGGTCATTTGCGGACAGGTATGTTGGTTTGTCATTTTTCTTTCGCCTTTGGTGTAAGGTTGTTCGTTCTTTACACACAAAACAAAACGGCTAGAACAGCGGGACGAGTTGCGGGACAGCATGCCCAAACCACCATACAATGTCCAAACAAACCGAACGGGTGGCCGTACGTTGAACGCTTTTTGTTTAATTGTGGGCTATCATTTATTTAAATTTCCCAAAAACCCCGACAAAAATAAGAGCACTGTGCGCACAATCTTAACGAGTCTACCGGTTTGTGCTGGTTGCCGGTATGGTCAGCGTAAGATAAAAAGGAAACAGCACACCACCTTGGCGTGGTGTACAATAAAATCAAAATAGATCGTTACAGGTTTCGGCGAGGGTTTGCTTGTCTTACACGGAACGCGTCACAACAAAATCGGACAGGACATCGATGGCAGGATGTGTGCAGCGGTTAGCCCTGAAACGCCTCGCATAAACGAGATTCACCGCGCGTCTGAGGTTGTGATTGTTTTATTTTGGAGCGATTTTTAAAAATAATGACAACACGTGCAACTTGACAATCGTAGCAGGCGCCTGCTGCTTTTGCTTGACAGAAACCATCGCAGGTGGAAGCCATCTTTGTCCTTCCTCACCAGCGCAAGATAAGAAATTAAAAATGAATTTTAAATTAAAAAGAAAAAGCAATCTCCTCATCTTCCACGCGTTCTTTTTTCTGTGTGTGTGGTGTTCCCTGTGTGATGGACATAATTTCTACAAATAGTTGAGAGTTTCCACTTGTTTTATTTACCAACGGAAATTAACCTCACTTTCCTTGCAGCAGAAGTGGACAGACAGGAGCCATCATTTTAACAACCCTAAAAGCGAGTGACTTAAATGGTTCTTCTTTTTTTGTGTTTTAAAGACCCTCAAAAGATTGATGCTCATTTGCATAATAATTGCTTCGGCAAGTGAGGGCCCTCGAACTGGCATGTGCATCCTTGTGTGCTACTGTGGGATGCGCCCGTTCCATTTAATATCGCAAACGGGCGCCAACTAGGTAAACTGGTCCACTGGAAACCCCGATGTCTCTAACTACAATTTTGCTACTCTTCTGCTTTCCTGCATCAATTTTTAAGGTGCTCCAGAGTTGGGTAATTGAATAGCAGTTGACGCGGATGCGTTATTCCCTTGCCAATATCGGTGGTAAATATTTCCGAATCTCTCACACCCGGCTCGGTATGCAGTTGTGGAAAACATAGGTTTTGCTGTTTGCCAACGGGAAAGGCCAACCGGTGCGATGTTAATACGGCTAAAGATTCAATTAACCGACAGGACCAATGTCATCACCCGAAAAGGTACACGAATGACGTGCTCCGCATCATGTACAATGGCGATGACATTTTCGTTACGCCGTGTTGCCCCAGTTATGCGTTGTGTGTGATTGTGAAAGAGAAGGAACGGCAGGGAGAGAGAGATGGAGAGATGAACCCCCTTTGCACCGGCTAATTACTTAGCGCGGACAGTTTGTGGTGAGTTAAATTGCGGTTGATTTGGATATTTTCGGATTGGCAAGGTTGGAAGTTGTTGTTAATGTTGTGCTCTTCTTGCATGATGTCTCAGTTGATAGGGAAAAATCGTCAACTTTTTTCGACAAAGACGGCAGATGCAATGCTGAAAGAAGCTTGAATTCTGCAACCCTAGTTTCGACGTCACATCTTCTGTCGTTTTTCGACTTAAAATACTCAAGACAAATGAAAACAACATTTAAGCAACTAAAACCCATATCTCGCTCCGATTGTGCAATCAAACGAATGCAACTTCAATCGCTTTGTTTCCTCGCTGTCTTCTTAATTATCGTTCTTTTCCGCAAACAAACAAAACTCCAAAGGCGAACTAAACAATCACGGCCGAAACTCTAAAGAATGCAGTTGTGGAAAACATAGGTTTTGCTGTTTGCCAACGGGAAAGGCCAACCGGTGCGATGTTAATACGGCTAAAGATTCAATTAACCGACAGGACCAATGTCATCACCCGAAAAGGTACACGAATGACGTGCTCCGCATCATGTACAATGGCGATGACATTTTCGTTACGCCGTGTTGCCCCAGTTATGCGTTGTGTGTGATTGTGAAAGAGAAGGAACGGCAGGGAGAGAGAGATGGAGAGATGAACCCCCTTTGCACCGGCTAATTACTTAGCGCGGACAGTTTGTGGTGAGTTAAATTGCGGTTGATTTGGATATTTTCGGATTGGCAAGGTTGGAAGTTGTTGTTAATGTTGTGCTCTTCTGGCATGATGTCTCAGTTGATAGGGGAAAAATCGTCAACTTTTTTCGACAAAGATGGCAGATGAAATGCTTAAAGAAGCTTGAGTTCTGCAAACTTAGTTTTGACGTCACATTTTCTGTCGTTTTTCGACTTAAAATACTCAAAATAAATGAAAATAACATTTAAGCAACTAAAAACCATATCTCGCTCCGATTGTGCAATCAAACGAATGCAACTTCAATCGCTTTGTTTCCTCGCTGTCTTCTTAATTATCGTTCTTTTCCGCAAATAAACAAAACTCCAAAGGCGAACTAAACAATCACGGCCCAAGCTCCAAAGAAGCATCATCAACAATTACCCCGTCACACACATGTGTTCCGTAACGATAAGATCGCACGTTTTTCATGTTTTGTTTGGTCAGCTGTGTATGTAAATTGGGTGGTTTTTGGTGCTGCCGAATCTACGTGCCCATTACGACCGTGATCGCGATCCGCACCGACAAATGGTTGTTTTGTTTTGGGAGAATAATTAAACAAAGCCGAAACGGGGCTGGCAGACCTCGGGGAAGGATCTAACGAGCGTGAGAAATTTTTCTGCCAAGACCCGGGGGTGACTTACCTGAGTGCGCGACCGATGCTCGCGAAGGCTAAAGTCAAGTGGTTGCCCGGGATTGACGACACGGTTTCGGTTGGTTGGTCGGATCTCTTTTTTGTTGCTGTGCATGATATCACTGGGCCTCGAAGTTGCGATCTGCACAGCCGAGAGGGAACCTGTGGGGCGAAATTTGTGGACACTGATTGGATAACACTAATCAACCGTACGGTGTACACCGAAGCAGCTACTGTAAAGGAAACAGATTTTAATTGCTTTCTTTCTCCTATTCCGATCGCGCTTGTTAGAAGTAGTATTTTCCTGCTAATCCGCATTAGCACCCGTTCGTGAAGGAAGTTTCAGTGGCTTAGGGAAATTGCAAACTTCCAACGCGGCTCGGTTGGTGTCCTCGGGCACTGTTTGCATCAACCGTAGCACACCCGATCCGTATAGGCAGAAAGACTTGCGATCCCCGATTCGTTCGCTTGTCGGACGGTAAGCGACGAACCCGGTTTTTTCAACTGCAAACGAGCTTTTTTCTTACGAGGTCGGGGCAGAATACGCGCGACTAGCGTGCCGTTTTGTTGTTATATCAAGCGTATTGCGCAAATTCTATAAATAATTGTACGGACGCTTCTCCCTTTGGGAAGGGCACCACCATACGGTACGGTGCCAAATGGAATGTGAGCTTGCTGTAGTGTGAGTCGGCCGGTGGTATGGGATTTATGAAACGTTTTCGTCATAATTAATTGGACGAGTTTGGGTTGAGCTTGCCGGGGGGATGCTTTTCAAACCGGGCGTGTTGTGAAGCGGGATTAAACGACTTGTAAGGGGAGGCGTGTTCGTTACGGGAGTTTGAGAGTTTTTCGTTCGTTTTATTTATTTTGTAGAAATCTTTCAACGTTTGTAACCATTTTTTGTTGTAAAATTCAATTCTTTTCCTTCTAAACCTTCAATGGACAAGAAACAGAAAGTAATATTGAAGCTATTTGCCAATGCCACAATCGATCGTTCCCACCGATCACACACGGCAACAATGTAAACCAGGGAACAGAACCGGATTCCATCAACAGCGAAGGTGACATCGTGCCGGCAGAATACACACCACGTATGCCCCAATCAAACCGTACACACAACCGTTCAATCTCACTCTCGGCGGGCAGCGTCTTCTGTCTGATTTATGGCGCATCACCAGCAGACAACCTGCACTTACCTGTTGGTAATGCCGTTTTGTCCACCTACTGGGCCAGCCAAAGTCGCCGCAAGCCGTCGAGAGTGTCCACAAAGCAATCACCCCTTCACCGATACATGCTACAGTACTGCGGTACTGCCAAATATCATAGCGCAATGGCGAGCGATCGTGGCTGAGGTCTTTTCTTTACCGGTGTCGTTTGATTATCGTTATTAATCCTGCAATAAATACCCTGTCAATGTCACCTGTGGCAAGACCTTTTCTGAACTTTAAGAATCAAAAGGAATCAAATTGTACGGAAGCAGCAACATGAGTGAAGTAAAAAACCCCTCGGACTCACATGCCTTTTGGGCCTTGATTCGTGCCTTTAGGCGGTCCTTGTCACGCTCTCCCTGAGTAGAAGACGAGAAAAAAAACCGACCTAAGGTGTCCCGTTTTGCTAATTCTCCTGCTAATTGAAGGACCCTCCGTGTCTGAGCACTAGTTTTTGTTTCGCCAAATTTTGGCATGCGCTAGCGATAATCTGCCCCGACGGCGATCGTGTGTTGGTTTTTTGTTTGCAGCTTCGGCAAACGCACGTAGGTTGCGCTGGGAATGTAACACACCGCCGGGCCCCAAGCCTGGGTGTCAATTGGCCTTTCGCGAAGGAAACTATTCTAATGCGAACGTTGCGAATCATTAATCATTTCGTTTGCCATTTAGTGTCTCTGTACGCGGTCTACGTCCAAAGTAACGGCCACGCATCGATCTTGAACTGCCGCTGTAAGGATGAGATCGATTGAAACCACGTCCAACAGCACGCCCGAGCGTGAAGTGTGTTTGTTTTAAGTGCTGAAATGCGCTGCCGTAATTGTTAAGGAAATTCAGAAGCAACCGCTTCTGATTGATCGGTTTCATCAAACGTGTGTGGTGCCGCCGGATGGGGCGGACAACTTCCGTGTTACACTGTTTGGGTATTGTTTGTTGTTGTTAATTACTTTTGTTGTTTTTTGCAAAATGCTTTAACTGTAGACCCAAAGGAAAATAAAGATTTATTTCATGTCACCTTCAAAGTTTGCAACAGAAAACGATGAGGTTAAGAATATGGAGAATAAACAATAGTAACAGAAAGTAAAGAAAAGTAAACAGATTGATGAAAATTATAGACAAATCTAGAAATAGAACATAATACTAAAGGAGAATAAAAGTATTATTGGTATTAGAGTACAGTGTAATATGCAAAGGATGATAGCAGACAATTGAAATTGGCAAGTAAACAACAGGTAAAACCGATAATAAAATATAAGAAAATATAAGAGAAAAGCAAATGATAAATAAGAAAATATGATAAGAAAATATGCAAGAAAAATAAAAGTATAGAAGTAATTAAATTAAAATGAGATGGTGAAACAGGAAAAGTAGAGTAGTAGCAAATAGAAAATGTGAAGAGAAAAGTCGAAAATAATAATAATAAATAAAATAATGTTAATAACAACGTTTGATACAGAAGACAGACGAAGTACGAACAAAGTAAATATAAATAAAACAAGAAGAATGCAAGAAGACGTAAAAGAAGAAAACGAAGAAGATGTAGAAGGAAATGAAGACGATGAAACATAAAACGAAGAAGAAAACGAAGATGACGAAGAAGAAAACGAAGATGACGAAGAAGAGAAAAAAGAAGAAGAAGAAGAAGAAGAAGAAGAAGAAGAAGAAGAAGAAGAAGAAGAAGAAGAAGAGGAAGAGGAAGACGAAGAAGAAAATGAAAAAAATGAAGAACAGGAAGAAAAGTAGGACAGGAAGACAAGGAAGAAAAGGAAGAAGTAGAGGAAGAAAAGGAAGAAAAATAAATACAGTGCGTAACGCAACTATAAGACCACTTGTTTTTTGAGAATAACTAGAAAAGTTGAGAAGATAGATAAAATTGAAGTTCTACAAAGTTGTAGAGAATAAAAAAATACGGATTTTTATGTATTTTGCATATTTTTACGCACACTAATACTATTTTTTTCTCTGGGTTGAAAATTGCTCCTTGTATCATAACTATAAGGCCACCTACGAAAATCCATTATTTTTTCAAGCAAATTATCATTTTAAAAATCGGTAAAAATTACAATTAGTAAGAAAGACTCCCGTTTAACGTAAAAACAATTTTAAACAACTTTTTTTCAACTTTTGGTAAACTTATGCATGCATTTGGTAATTTTTCAGAGTTTTTATGCATAATTCTTTATATTTTTATTTTTATAGTTTTTTTGTGTGTATATTTTAGACTAATTTTTTTTGGAGCATGAAACTACAGAAAAACCTTTCCAGATATGTAAAAACATCCCTGGTACAGTACCCATTGCATGAGCAGGAGCCAAATAAACGTACTTAGAAATGAGCCATTTTGCGGTATACATTGCTTTAAGTGCCTCGTGAACTTCGAAAACCAAAGATAAAAATATGCAAAAAATGGGACATAACGAGGAATATTAGGGAATATCAAAAATATTTTTTACAGATTTTTCCTATGATCAGCGAACGCTACGCTCTCCCCTCTTTTACTGCAACAGAAGCGCGCGTAAACGTTTACGAACAGTACAAGCGAACCCATCGATTCTGTTACAAATTTGTGTACAGTTATCTCGCATTCTTTAAAAAAAAATCTGCTTAAAAACTAAAAACAAGTGATACAATTCAATACAAAACCTACGATATTTTGATTTGAGAAGTGTATGTAATTTGGCTGTAAGTTAACTAAACAAATCAAAATGGCCTTTTCATACTTATGTGGCACATCGTTGCAAATATTTCGAAAGCTGTAAAAGAGGGGAGAGCGTAGCGGTCGCTGATCGTAGGAAAAATCAGTAAAAAATATTTTTGATATTTCCTAATATTCCTCGTTATGTCCCATTTTTTGCATATTTTTATCTTTAGTTTTCGAAGTTCACGAGGAACTTAAAGCAATGTATACCGCAAAAAGGCTGATTTCTAAGTACGTTTATTTGGCTCCTGCACATGCTATGGGTACTGTACCAGGGATGTTTATACATATTTGGAAAGGTATTTTTTGTAGTTTCATGCTCCAAAAAAAAAATTAGTCCAAAATATACACACAAAAAAACTTCTTCTTCTTCTTCCTTGGCACTACAACCTCGTGAGGTCTTGGCCTGCCAGCTATTGCTAGCTTTCTGTGACTAAGTTGTACCCGTAGCTGGATAGTCAGCCCTGCGTACGGGGAGGCGGTCCGCCGGGATTCGAACCTCGGTCCTGCCGTGTGAAGACCGGCGCCGCTATCGAATACACCACCGGGCCGCCCCATCGAATACACACAAAAAAACTATAAAAATATAAATATAAAAAATTATGCATAAAAACTCTGAAAATTTACCAAATGCATGCATAAGTTTACCAAAAGTTAAAAAAAAAGTTGTTTAAAATTGTTTTTACGTTAAACTGGAGACTTTTTTACTAATTTTAATTTTTACCGATTATAAAAATGATAATTTGCATGAAAAACAAAGCATTTTCGTAGGTGGCCTTATAGTTATGTTACAAGGAGCAGTTTTCAACCCAGAGAAAAAAATAGTATTAGTGTGCGTAAAAATATGCAAAATACATAAAAATCCGTATTTTTTTTATTCTCTACAACTTTGTAGAACTTCAATTTTATCTATCTTCTCAACTTTTCCAGTTATTCTCAAAAAACAAGTGGCCTTATAGTTGTGTTACGCACTGTATAGGAAGAAAAGAAAGAAGCATGTCGCCGTTTTTGCTGTAAGAAGATGCTAACTAGTGTAAGATGAATATTGACTGTCATTTAATTGGCCTCAAGTGTTTATAACATTAGTTTTTATCATTTTATTACATTCTTACTATACAATTTATTCAATGTCACCTTGACTTTACTAAAAGATCATCCTTTGGAATTCAATATAATAACTCTTAAAATATTATTGATGTACAAAAGAAAGGTAGATTCGTATATAAACGCTTTAATTACTCTTTTGAAAAATGGAAAACACAAGAATGCATTCCCTTTTGTAACAACCCTTACCGATTCCACGCTCAAGGATTCACGATAAGAGCTCATGTTTCGTATGATCGCAAAACAAATTTATTGCCACCTTGGCTGCGCGATCGGAGGGATTCGTATTTTATTTTTGTACCTCGCAGGCTGGAAAAGCATACTTTACCATGCTACCGACACCCGTTATCCCTGAACGTTCCCGCCCCGGGTTCACCATTCCTCCAGCCTCGACGGGCGTTGAGATTATTTATTTGAATAGTTATGCTCTCAAGGAGTTCTGTTCCGCCCGGTGGACAGGACAAAAGGGCGGCTTGCCAATATTTTTATCACCGAACGTGGCCTTGACGACGGAAGCAAAACAAAACCCATTCTTCCAGACGTTCTGGATATGTTTTTTTAAATTCTAGATCTCTTCCTTTCACTGACCTCCAGTTTAAGGTGGAAAGCATGTTCCCAGCATACACGCAAATAGTCTTGTCTCGAAACCTTGATTTATGTGTGTTTGGGTGAAGATTTAAAATTCTACCCCAGATTTTTCTCACCCCACAAAACAGCTACTAATTGAACCCCGTTTTGTCTGGTTGATGCTTTCGTCCTACGCAAATAGCGTACCACCATCCTTGAACAGACGCTCACCGGGCAGGATATAGCGTTCCAAACGTTCCAGACAGCTTATCACCTCGACGTAGCGTAGCAAAGTGATCGTGCCCTGCGATCACCACACATCGAATCCATTTTCCATGGTATGACGACCGCCCGGATAATGAAGCTGTACGGCGCCGGACTTGTGGTCTTGGTTTAGTGGGCGACATTGTTGCTCCATTAAGCTGCCCGGCCGGCACCCGGTTTACAGGTTTACGGAAAGATCATGGCATTGCTAAATCATGTGAAGTGCGTGACGTGTAAGTCGAGCCTCCCGTTTTCGCAAGCGTATCGTTTCCTTCCAGCAGCTTGGGGCCAGGGGTTTGTTACAATTAAATCCCCGCTCGTCGTGCGCGACATGCAGCGAAACGGAATCGAGAACAAGGAAACTTAATCCCGTCGGAACGAAACCGAAAGTGCACCCGAGCATTGCACCCGGGCGTCGCTTTATTATGAAACGTGCGTTCCGCACCGATTCCGGTTGGAATGTTCTCGGACGGCGGCATTGCGCTAGGCCGTCGGCGACCGTTCTCGTATCACAGCACATTCCATTCAAGGTTGCTGCACACGCTGCACGCATCGGGTGGCATATTGTTTTCTTCCGATTTCGGTACAGCGTTCGGTTTCATCATCGTAAATATGATCGGGCGCAACGTTACGCCAAGGTTCGTCTCTTGATCGGGCGTTGAAGTTCTTTGTGTGTATGGATAGGAGATAGGAGCGTTGCAGTGCCCAATCATTAAAATAAAGTTTACCACTTAATGAGACAGGAATCGTTGTTTTTCAAAAGCACAGATCTAGATTCCGATCTATAGGTGTTGAGCCTTAGACGACAATAAAGCGGCACACTTTATGGCGCTCTTCTGGTGGAGAAATTTTCGCGTCAAAGCGAAACAGTTTCACTTCCATATTGGATCAGACGATCATGCTGTGGAAGCGATTCAGCTTCCAAATATGGTGATTTGATGAGTTTCGGTTAGGCATCTGCTCGAGTTACATGTGCGATATCTAGTGACCAAACATGGCAAATGGGGAGATCAATTTATTGATATCGATCAGAAAGGCTTATCGATTGTTTTGGGGTAAGCGAACATAATACCACACAATTAGAAACACTTTTTTATGGCGTTGAAGGTTATGATTTATTAAGTGAAAAGACTACTTTTTTGGGTTATAGTTTCCTTGCTGAACTATATCACTTTTGCTATAAAAAAGCTCCGATTTTTGTAGTCCTTTAAAGTTTAACACCATTTAATAGCATCCTTTGCTTGATAACACCAGCTACTGCGCGCACTTTAAAGAAAACGTTTAACTGCAACAAGCATAACCAACCGCACCAGTACCAGTTTACTGCCATGATAACCTATAAAAGTAAGCTTACTGCACGGCAAATACCCATGGGGAATTCCTCGACCCGCTCGACAAACAAACATGCAAACAATAAAATTCGAAATCATTAAATGCGATGCCATAAATTATGATTATTCGCACAAAATGGTCCCCGGCAATTCTGAACCGAAGCAGCGTCCGGGCCCGGTAGCCTGCTGAGCCGTCCGTCCGGGCCTGTCCCGAGTGTCCTGCTGGCACGCCGCCGAACGTGCCAGTTGCGTGAACTCATAAACACCGCACCACGTTGCGTGACCATGGCGATACGGTTAGGCATCCGGCCATCGAGCGAAGTGCGCTCAAGAACTTACCAGCCCCAAAAACCAACCTCCCATAGTAAATGCAATTAAATCATATCACACATTTTTGCATGTGCTGGCTGCCGTTTTGCAACTGGAATGGTGTTTGGACGCCTTCCGTTTTTTTTCCCCCCTCGATGGAGGCCACAATTCGGTCGTGCGTTTTAAGCCACGCACCACAAAAAAGCTCGATGTACCGGGTGCAGCCACCGGTTTACGCATGTCGCCTGGAGTCGGCTCCGAAGACGTCCGAAGTAAAATTAATAATCATCTCACCACGCGCGCACACACACCAAACCGCTGGTGCTTCTGTCCGACATGGGGCTAGCAGAAACGAAATCCCGTAAAAGGAAACGGGAGAATTGGATATAAATAAAGCAAAACAAAGTCCTCCTCACCAGTGTTGTCCGGTCGGTGCAGCAATGCAAGAAAATGGCCAAATTGTGATGTTAAAAAAAGCAGGAGAAGAAAACCCACCCGACCATTCAAGCAACCACGCGACGTGCCTCTGTGACGCCGCCAAATTGTTCGTTTCGTTTGCGCGTTTTCGTCTGGTGGAAGTTCTTTTCTTTGGGTCCAAGTTTTTTTTCTCCGCTTCGGCGAGGTCGAGTGTCACGTCGTTGGTTTCACTTCTGGACCAGTTTCGTACGGATGCTTCGAAATGCGATGTCAAACGGTGGCTTTCGGTTGAACTCTTGTTACGTGTTTTTCGGGCTTCGTCTACTTGACCGCACGGGGAAATCGTGCATTCGTTTGTTTGGTGAATTATTTCTCTCTCTCTCGCTCCCGAAATCAGCACCTACAAATGGAACCAAACCGTTTTTTTCCGTAACAAGAAGCTAACTTTATGATTATAGCTTAAAAATCTTGTGTACCTTGATGGGTGCAAAACGCTACGAAATGCGGCAAACTACGGGCTTGTACTTACCATATATGGTTCATGGAGGGGGCTGGATAAAGAAATTCCCAAACCGCCCAAGCCTCATGCCTTCTCTCAGCAGTCCGGATTCGCGATCGGAATTGTTAAATTAATTCGTTTTTAATTTTCAACCATTTTCCTGCCCCAGCAACCCGGAGTGGCAACCGCTGTGGAGACAAACAACGGACGGAGGAGTGACTTAAAGTCTGACATTTTCAGCTCGTCAGCAGATCTCCACACAATCCTTCCTTGTTTGCTGGTTTTTTGGGGTGATGATTAATTGGATGACGGTGGAAGTGGTGGTGGTGGTGGTAACGGGTGGTGTGTTTGTGAAGGTTGACAAATTAACGGCCGATTAAAATCGTTGAGATGTTTCTCGTTTGTCACCGGCTCCCGTGAAAGCGGGATTGTTTGGACGGAAGCTTAAGCGGGCCAGTTGTAATGCGGTCCGGTGCATGTAATTTGTGTGTTTGTTTCGATGGATAAGGATCGGGCATTGTAGTTTGCTGTTTAATAATCTGCTGTTGTTTTTCTTCTCTTTATTGTGGTGAAAAATGATTTGAGATCGATGATTTATTTATTATTGATTTTATTTAAATCTTTCTTGAATTATTTGGATAATTAATTAATTTATAGAACTTATTATCTTTTATACCATTTTATTCCATATTCATACATAATATTTTGAGTATTTTTTGGATAATAAATAAAATTTTTGAGTATTTTTGTTTATTTTCCGTACAATTATAGTGAGTTTTAGTTCTGTTTTTCTTTAGAAGGTTTTACTGTAATAATTTCCTTAATTTTATGTTATTTTTGTGATATTGTTTTACAATTGATATTCAGTTCTTTCAGTTCTCCTAGACCTAAAACTTTTTTACATGTTTTAGTTTTCGTTTATGATTTTTGAATATCTTATATATCTTGAAATTAGCAATGTCACATTCACTTCTTCAGTCTCTTTTACAAAGGTTAGTTTGTTTGTGTTGCTTGTATGTAATTAGTATGATCACATTCACTCCTTCAGTCTCTTTTACAAAGGTTAGTTTGTTTGTGTTACCTGTTATAATTTGTTCTTCTTTTCTTGTCTATTTTCCTAATATTATTTTATTCAAACTCTTTACTTGCTCTATTTCTTCTCAAGGTAGATTTTCTTTGTTACTATTGTCTTTATATCTTATAGTTTAATTGTTTAATAGTTTCATTTACAACTTTATTTTAAAAATAAATTTTCGTCATTGTCTTATACAAAGTTTTCTATGATATAATCCGTGTTTTATTTGTTCTATATTCTTGTCTCTCTTGCTAGTATCACCTCGCAATTTTTGTTGTTGGTTATATTATTTATTTACTTTTTATTTAGTTCTAGTCTTCTTTGTTGTTTTGTTTTGCGTTTATCTATATTTTAATTTCTGTTTTTATTAATTTATGATATTATTAGCTTCTTTATTCATTGGCTCACTTTTTTAATTTCCCTTTGTTTGCTTTTATTCGTTACATTATTTCTAGATTTTATTTGAAACGATTTTCCTTGAACCGCTTTGTCAAATTATTTTTTCCAAACTTGATAGATTGATATCAAGTGGACATAATTTTATTTCTAATCAATAATACACACTTTCTGTGTTCAAACTGTTAAAGTTGGCAGCTCCATACCGAACAGTTCCATCGTTACTCATCTTCAAAGACCATACATTTATAGAAATTCGCTTTGTTCAGCACATCTTGTCATTGGGAAGAAGTACTTCCGCTAATGAGGTTTGCTAATAAGGGATGACAATAAAAAAAACTCCATAAAGCGGAAGTTGAAGGTTGAACAATTTCCAGTACCGATGAGTGTCTAAGATCAGCTGGACTTTTATGGACTTCTCTGGACAAAAAAATAAACCGACAAACGAAGAAACCATAACAAATGCTTAATTTTTAAGCTATTTTTTATTGAAAGTCAAACCACAAAGAAAACACGCCCGAGTGTTGAGGTCACACTTCACTGTGATAAACCTGACCTAACCTAGGGAGCGCGCGCGAAAAAAAACACGACGATACCCTCGACGGAACACTTCTCAGGGTGGGCCTACCGCTGACTAATGGTTCCTCACTCTCGATTAGAAATTCATCTTCTCGCAGGAGGGTGGCATGATGATGATCATCATTATCATCGGTGACCCCCGGGGTGGTATGATTTGCGCGACTGACACGCGCATCTTGTCCTCCCTTCCCTCCTTCCCTTCTTTCCCCAGGAGGCAACCGACAATGAATAAATGATGAATTTCATCGTCACCAGCGTCTGCTTAAAACCGCACACCTCTCATTACGGTGCGTATTGTTGGTTGTTTCGCGACCCCGTGATGTGCATTAGTTTGACACCCCGAAAAAGGTGAAACCGAAACAAAACAAAAAAACAGTACAAAACCCCATCTCACCGACCTCCAATCGCTTGGGCCAATTGCTTGGGCCAACAACTGTTTGTTGCTGTTGTTTACTTTATCGGCAGCAGGGTCAGGCAAAGGCGTCCGCCGGGTGGTTTGTGTGATGAAATTATGCACATCGAAATTATACAGTCAATTTTCTTCCATTCGCTCAAGGTTACCCGATTACGCACGCGCATTGTCCGGGGTCTCAACGAGTGAAGGATTTAATTTTGGTTAAATATAAATTAGGAGGTAATCTCATCGGGGTTTCCTCTTGTAATAGTATCTTCTGTTCGAAATCAGATTAAAACAGCAAGATAAACTCAACTCACTGTCATGCTAGATCGAATGATCGAGCGGTAGAGATTAGGTGGCCGCGCGCCAATCGCATCGGGGTCCGTAATTTATCGCACAAGGCTCGTGGGGCTTCTGTCGATACGCGCACGATAAAATCGATCAATTTATGAACGAACTCTAAACCGAAAAAGAAAAATGCATAACTTTGGCTTCGACTGAAGGAATCCGCTGATCGGCTCCTACAACTCTCTGCAGATCGAACCGAAAGGATTGCTAGTGAAATGATGTCAGGAGAGAGAAAAACAAAAACACAAACCAACAAATCGGCAACGGATAATCGATGGTATGGCATCATTGGTTTGCATAAAATTGAGTGTTTTACGAGCCACTGCATTAGAAGGCTTCCTTCTTTGCAGCGCTGAAAGGAAATTTGATTTAAATTGTCAACCTCGTTAAGACTTTCAGCTGATGGTTTTATAATACTCGTCGCTAAAGAGATGGAAAACGGTCACTTTTTTTACTGAAAAATCTAAGCTGTTGCTGAACTAAACCTACTCTCCGTATTCGGATGTGAAGCTCATCGATCAACCGAGTCGCCTGAATTAGAGACTAATAACGAGTATGCGTATGTGTTCATCTTTCTCGCGACGAAGGCTCGCAGACGGTCCCTCCACAGTTCAAGCAAGTTACGTTAATTTTCGATTAACTCACCACCATCACCCAGCGAACCACTGCACTGCACAGTGGTCATCGATGAAGCCGATTAAATTCGATGGGCAATTGCTGACCGGCCAAACGGATTTGTCACTCATCTGCTCAATACGCACCGGGCGCATCGCAGCTACCCGTACGCAACCCGTCGCACAGCCAAAACGTTGATTCATTGACTGAGAACGACCCGTCTACCGTTCTCATCGTATGGCGTGTGCGAGCACACACACACACCGCCGGTTACTGGTTCGGAATCTGGACAGCCAAAGTCTGGCCGCACGTAGTTGCCTAATGGCTTCTGGTTTGTAAATAATCGTAAACGTTCGATACGTGCTGGCAACCAGTTCGTCTTCGCTGGCCGGCTCGTCGCCTGGTGTGGACCGCGTTGCGCCAGGCTGTAAGTGTCGGCAGTGTAGCCATTCTGATGCGTACTTTATTTGGCCCTAGCATCCTAACGTGCCACCGAATGCATCCCGTTAGTTCTCGACGGTAGTGAAAGTTGGCGTACTGGCTTGCTTGAGAGCCTTGCCGTTTTTTCTTATTTACACAAGCAATAATCACCCATACGTTAGGTGCGGATGAGTCAATAGGTGTGTGATTTAAGTGTTATAAGTGATTTTTTTAAAGTTATTAGTGTTTTTTATTTGTTTTCAAGTACTTTGTTACAATCATGGATTGAATTAATTCGGCAGTCCTGATATCTGCCCACTAGTCTTGCCTTTTGATATTTAAATGGATTCTGAGGTTGTTATGTTTGTTTTGAACATCTTTAAAACCTTTATTAATTGTTCAGCTCAAAAATGTAAAAAATTTTGAAAAGTTTATTCTAGTCTTCCAAGAGTCCTCAACGACAGAAAGATTAGCTTGCTTATCTTCTCTTTATCCAAAATCTAGAGAGGACCCTCCGAGATTCAGGTTAGGGAATTTTGGAGTCTTCTCTTACTCTTTGCTGGCCTGCTCCTACGGAGCACGTCTAGTAGACAAGTCCTGGCGTACAATTCGTTTCCAGGAAACTCGGTCCATGTTTGCACTCCTCCACCCCCGGCTGCATCCGATATCCCTCAGGTCTGTCTCCACTTGATCCAACCAGCGAGCACGCTGTGCTCCGCTGGCAGGGCATGAGTCCGGCATCCTCATCACGAGCCCCAACACGTGGTTAATTTTGTAGTCTATCGACTGTATCTAAACACAGATTCTTGCATATCCTGATCACATACACATCTTTGGCTTAAGGAAGAGCAAGCGAAGCAAGTAACTGTAATAAAACTAAAGATTGAGTAATCTACTACTCTGAGAATTGCTGTCGTGATGGACGAAGCTGAGATTTTGAAGAACATTTATAGGCCCAGTCTAAAACTGATCAATTTCTTCGAGCCGTGTCCGAGATGAAGCTTCGTAGAAGGTCTTTCGGACTCCTAAGCGTAGAATGATAAGGATGGATCCTACCATAATGATCTAGACTCGTTAGCTCTTCTGGTGGTTTAGTCAAGTCAGGAGACCAAACGACCTAAGTTGTTAAGTCTATTTAGACCATCCACATGGACAGGTAAGGCGTCATCTTTCAAGCCTCAACTAAGAGGCTAAAATTGAGAGAGTCAGGATAGCTGGGATATTGGATAAGCTTACTACAGTGCAAGTAATCTTGTATGAACTTGGAATATCTCTTCTTAAGTTTCGATTTAGAGATACATCTTAAAACATGTGGCTCAAAGAATCCGGTCCCTAAATTGTCGTGGCTAAGTGTGAATACTTATGAAAGGCCCCGGAAGCTGAATTCTACAGGAGAAACAAATCAGAATCACATTTTTACTTTACAAAAAGACTGAATCAGAATCTCCAAATACTTATTTTAAACTGTTTCTTCTAAAATGCATCCAAGATATTTTATTTTAACGCCATTATTTAAAGGAATAGATTTCTTTTCCTGGAATCAAAACGCCCAAACCCAACAACTCGATTAATTTTTCGCTATGTCACGCTGCATTTTGTCGCGTGCAGAAGAATGTTTCGCCAACGTTCGATTGACGGTTGACCTTAGGCGAAACACACATATTTTGGTCATTTCGAACGGGGGTTTGGAGGACCGTTGTGGCGCCGTTTCGAAGGTGTGAATTTATGCACACCTTCCGACAGCCACACCGAAAAACACGGATACAGCGATGCAATTGTTGTCCTCGCGTGCAAGGACTCACGGGGCTAGAACTTGAGATGGGCTTACAAAACATACACCCGGACAGCTCACAACCATAAAAGGCAACCGCACCGGTGGGACCGTTCCCTCACTGATTTGCAATTAAAAGTGACATGCGGTTTTGCGGTTCGTCGTCTGCTCGATGCGTGGCAGGAAGCCGATGTGTCGCACTCGGTGTGTGAAAGAAGAGATTGATCGATGTGTGCGCGCTCCGGTTGGCGAACAATTGATTTTTTGGCGAACAAATGCGCACCCGCAGTGGCTTGCCACCACGTGAGATGGCGTCGTCAAGGACGTGACAAGGGTTTTTTGAAGCTCCAGCAAGCTCTTTCTTTTGGGGGTTTTTTTCTTAAGAAGAGGAATTTAGTGATATTTTTTGACTAAGTCTTTGCAATACAGAGGTCTATTGGAGTTTTTAAAGAACCACAATAGTGCCCGGCGATCTATGCCGAGTGCCTTCACTTAATAGATGTGTCAGCATAGAGATCAGTCTTCATGAGGGTTTGTGTCCCTGAAAATCGCTAATGAAAAGAATCCCAGCCGGACAAACAAATTCCTCCAATCAAACGTGAACCGAAAGACGATTGTCCATCACAAGTATAAATATGATCAGTGGGTCAAAGGACACACAACAAACAAAAAACTTGATCCCATCCTCTCAGAGAAAAAGGAATCGAGCCTTGCCACATAAACAATTGCAAGTTATTGGATTAATTAAGCATTAATTACCGACTCACAATGCGGATACAGTACGGAGCCCATCCCGCCTGGGTGCATAAATTAATTCTTCTTCTCTACCGGCTTGTTATTCGACGCTCAACACGACATTCGTCCGCTACGAGAATGCAAAACGTGAGCCACAGACTTATCGCCCGGTATCTTGATGAGCTTTCGTGAATCAAATCCACATCAACGCATGACTTATCGGTCGTTAAGGGATGAAGCCAACCAGGAGGGAGATACAACAGTAAAATGACGCTTGACGGCAGAAAGGATCATAAAACTGAGAGATGAAAGGTGAAATGGAGTGTTCGACGGGCATAACGATAAACCAAGGGAGAATGATAAATAATGCTGATGGTATTTATAGCGTTCCTCGCTTGCTTCATGCAAGCACGCACTACGTTATTCGATATCATAACACTGCATAACGCTGGTGTGTGCCAGTGTTGATACATCCAAAAATAGAATCGAAATATTTCACACACTTACGGGTGCACATCTTCTTCGCTTGCGCAGTTTTTACTTTCAAATCCATCAATATCGATCGACCGCTTCCAACAAACAAATAGTCAAACACAATTTCCATTAAACCAATTCAATCACTCACGTAAGTAAATCGATTCATGCCAATCGATTGATGCCTCCACCGGTGTGTGTGTGTGTGCCTACTGTGGGAATAAAATCATACATTTTAACCCGTTTCGCTTCGCAACTACCGGCCGCCTCCGTGTGTTTGCGGTTTAACCGACGAAAGACTTGCACAGGTGAATGGGACACGAACCGTAGCTGTGCCGGCCGCTTTCTCGGTGACCAAGGCAAAGCTGAAACAAAAAGAACCTCGAGGCAAATGAGCTTCTCGTCTGGTTTGTTTTTGCGGGGGGGCGAGACGAGAAACCGCGGGTCCTCAAAAATGAGCGTCAGAGAAATGCGCGTACTACGTAACCAATTTGTACGAAAACAGGGCGCACACTTCATTTTATTGCTCTGACCCGAAGCAACAAAAACAGCACACAGAACGTCGTCAACGTGATGGGAAACGCCGACCGGAGTAATGTGTGTGTGTGTGTGTGTGTGTACAACGACGATGCGGCTGGCAATAAAAAATGTTAACCAAATAATTACCCACCCCTTTACTCACACACTCGGCCCGGAACACTCGGGTGGCAATGAAAAAAAATAACGAAATAAAACTAAAAATGGCCAGCGAGGATTAGCGCATCCGCAGATTTTCGCTCGGTTTTCGCACAGTTTTCGTGCCGTCACCACGTCTCACGTTCACGAGTCTTGCTGCCGTTAAGCCTTTAAGTCGGTGCGGTTTTATGCGGTTTGTGTAGGTTTTATGCTAATTTCATACCGGCTTTAAATCCACTTTATCGTACACCGGTGCCGGTTCAAGTCTTCCTCTTTTCGAACCTCCACGCGTGGGTGCTGCCAGTCGCTGAAGACACAAACGACACACGACGATCGACCGCTTCCAACAAACAAATAGTCAAACACAATTTCCATTAAACCAATTCAATCACTCACGTAAGTAAATCGATTCATGCCAATCGATTGATGCCTCAACCGGTGTGTGCGTACTGTGGGAATAAAATCATACATTTTAACCCGTTTCGCTTCGCAACTACCGGCCGCCTCCGTGTGTTTGCGGTTTAACCGACGAAAGACTTGCACAGGTGAATGGGACACGAACCGTAGCTGTGCCGGCCGCTTTCTCGGTGAGCAAGGCAGAGCTGAAACAAAAAGAACCTCGAGGCAAATGAGCTTCTCGTCTGGTTTGTTTTTGCGGGGGGGCGAGACGAGAAACCGCGGGTCCTCAAAAATGAGCGTCAGAGAAATGCGCGTACTACGTAACCAATTTGTACGAAAACAGGGCGCACACTTCATTTTATTGCTCTGACCCAAAGCAACCAAAAAAAAGCACACAGAACGTCGTCAACGTGATGGGAAACGCCGACCGGAGTAATGTGTGTGTGTGTGTACAACGATGCGGCTGGCAATAAAAAATGTTAACCAAATAATTACCCACCCCTTTACTCACACACTCGGCCCGGAACACTCGGGTGGCAGTGAAAAAAAGTAACGAAATAAAACTAAAAATGGCCAGCGAGGATTAGCGCATCCGCAGATTTTCGCTCGGTTTTCGCGCAGTTTTGCGTGCCGTCACCACGTCTCACGTTCACGAGTCTTGCTGCCGTTAAGCCTTTAAGTCGGTGCGGTTTTATGCGGTTTGTGTAGGTTTTATGCTAATTTCATACCGGCTTTAAATCCACTTTATCGTACACCGGTGCCGGTTCAAGTCTTCCTCTTTTCGAACCTCCACGCGTGGGTGCTGCCAGTCGCTGAAGACACAAACGACACACGATTGCGATAAGAAAAGTGCATCACAAGTCGGAAATCGGTATGGAATTTTGGAGCTGTGAGCGACTCACAGTAAAACGAAGAAAGAGAGCGTTAGTTATGAATGTTGCACATCATGTTCCCTTCATGCTGTTGAAGGTGCAATAAAGCTTAGGAAACGTTTAAGGGAACCTGTTTGGCTCTGCCCCAATGCAACTCCCTCGTATCTAATGAACCTCGTTTTTATGCGTGTGTTTTACATTATCGATCGAATGACGATGCTTATTAGCGTTATCTTTAACAGCATTTGCTTATCTTCTAGTTAACTAAAGTGGATGCTGCGTGCGTGTGCGATATCCCACTTTCTCCCAGTCAAAAAGAAAAAACGAAACGAAAATATCTTTAAAATGTGTTGAAAACAGAGCTGTAAGCGATACGATCGATGACAAATCCGACGAAAAGCGTTGTAGTTTTTGTGTTCCTTTTTTTGACAGCTTTCAACCGATTGGTTTTGATTTGAATCAGTGTCATTAATAACGACGGTTCAAGAGGATGCGATGAAATGTAATTATTTAAATGTATTTATTCGTTGACAAGAGTTGCGTTATATGAGAAGCTTGCTTGAAGTTTCTGGCTTACTGGCAATACTACATTTTAATAATAAATGCTGCTTTATTACATTTGGAATATGTTGACAACCAAATAAATAAGAAAGAAATTTAGCTGTTGCTCGTTGAATTCATAATTGGATAAATCGTACGCTGTCTCAAACTCGGGAGATTAAGCTGCCTGCGTGCGTGTGCATCCCACTTCCTCCCAGTCAAAAAGAAAAAACGAAACGAAAATATCTTTAAAATGTGTTGAAAACAGAGCTGTAAGCGATACGATCGATGACAAATCCGACGAAAAGCGTTGTAGTTTTTGTGTAGCTTTTTTCTGACAGCTTTCAACTGATTGGTTTTGATTTGAATCAGTGTCATTAATAACGACGGTTCAAGAGGATGCGATGAAATGCAATTATTTTAATGTATTTATTTGTTGACAAGGGTTGCGTTATCTGAGAAGCTTGCTTGAAGTTTCTGGCTTACTGGCAATACTACATTTTAATAATAAATGCTGCTTTATTACATTTGGAATATGTTGACAACCAAATAAATAAGAAAGAAATTTAGCTGTTGCTCGTTGAATTCATAATTGGATAAATCGTACGCTGTCTCAAACTCGGGAGATTAAGCTGCCCTCTCGCAACGCTAACGACTTGCCTCTTTAACCCTTTGTGAGGTTTTTGTCTTGCTATAACAATTATCCGCTTATATATGGCGACAAAAACAGTGTCTATAGTTTCGACTTAAGGACATTTTCCACACGTTTTTATCGTCCTACACCCTGCAATACTCTTCATAATGTGCTATTTCACGATCTTCATTAATTGTGCACTTACCACCGACAAACCGCCCAATAAATGTTGCATTATTGTGCGTGCCCCGAAACGCAACAAGGTTACACATATTTGCAAACATGCCTTTGAAAAATTCCTGCCAATACGAAAAAAAACCTTACCAATATGGATTGGTTAACAATGTGCCGTGATTATCGCACCGATTGGCTTCCTCCTGCTGACCCAGTGAAGCGAACCCGATAATTACAACAGCCAGTCAGGCTTTACTGTCGCAAACGGTCGGAGGCTTTTCTTAACACTTTGCTACCGCTTTTTTCCTGTTGTGGTGTTTTTTGGGGCGGCTGAAGCATTAATGCAACCCGGTCGGGTAAAAGATCTTCCTAACTGAGTATAGATAATTATGATTAATGGTCTCGACAGGACCGGTAGCTTCTTGTAATATCTTATTTGAAATAGCCCAATCGGGGGAAGAAGTAACGAAAAAAAAAAATCCGGTTATTGCTCTTTGCCCCCCCTAAAAAAAAAACAACTAAATGTATCGAGCTCAATGCCGTCGGCCAGAGCAAGCTGAATGTTAACAAATTATCAAACGATCGAAGGTGAAACTCTTCGGTGAGGGAAGCATTATTAAGACACTAAGCACAAATGATGTGGTCCAGTGTACTCTATTGCTTGTAAAAAAAACCTGTGTTTTAAATGTAATGATAAAACATTGCAAATGCTCAGTTCAACAATGTAATGATCCTCAAACTCTTCTCTCGCCTCAGCTTAATCCTTCTCCTCGAAACGGGTGTCCTTCGATGATTAATTTAGATTAACCTTATTGATGAGCGAAAATAAAACCGTGCGGATGATCGATCGCATACAAGCTATTGTGCACGCCACACACACACACACACACACACACACGAAAACTGCAACAATTACAAGACTGCTGTCGAGGTGTGCTGTACAGGGCACCGATTGGCACGAAATATTTCATCGCTGATGAATGCTCCCCGGCCGGCCAGCCCGGAAGGACAATCAAATAAGTCATATTAATTTCGTAAGCGAGAAAGCCTTCCCACCGCCAACGTTACGATAAATACACTCCGATGGTTGTTCGAAACTGTTGTTGGCCCGGTTTGTTGGATGGGTTGTGTAAAATTTAATTTACTATGATTAATCGACAACCACTGCCCACGACCGTCCCTGGCGCGTCCGTGTTGCAGGAAGCGACGGTTAATGCGGTTGCATTTTAGCAAAACTTAAGCGGTTGCTTCATCGGTTCTGCCGAATGTCTGTGCTGGAGGTCGTAACTACTGGATTGTGTTTGTAATGTTTTACGTTTAAGCATTCATCAGCAGCTTGTAGGAGATGCGGGAGCATCGAGAGGAAGTATTTAAAATTATTTTATTAAGCTAAGAAGGATGGGTTATTTAAATTGAAATTTAATTTTTATACTTTATCTATGTAATCTTTAAAACAAACCTGTAAAGGAAAGCAAAGACGCAGCTTTATAAGAGGATCCTATTTAGGGGAGTTTTACCATTACCCTGCCCTTATCGAGCGCCACAACCTCTGTCCCTTCTCGTAGCTTATTGTGCGTGCGATCGAAATCGAACCGATCGGCAGGAGGAGTACCGCAGTCGATTAAAAACAATTCGCTTGCGTTTTTTACGCTTAAATGGATCGCTTGTCGATTGTAATTACATGATATGGGAACAGATTTTTAAATCGTTTCTTCAACGCTTTAAAAGGTACGTTTTATCCGTATGGCGTGCGGATGTAAGAGTCAGATAATATTCTTTGTTGCAGTTTATAGCAAATTTTTTGCCATGGCACGTTGGGATATAGAGCGAACATTTTGGGACAAAAATTGATGTTTTATAATGGTTTATTAGTTTCAATTGCTGATGATTTACTGCAACTTTAGTGAAGGCTTTAATACTGTAAATAAATTGATTGATTGATTTTTGTTTAATAGGTTTTTTCAGTCTTCTCGTTATCTATTTTCCACTTTTCATGCAGTAGCTCGTAACTATTATGCTTAAAAAACTGTTTCACATATGTTTTAAATTTGAGATGCATTTAGCAAATTTTTGCGACAAACTGGCGGAAAATATTATTTTTCTAGCTCAAGTTATAATCAATCTATTAGAAGTTTTATTTAAAATAAGCTAAACAAAACCTTTACAGTGTACAGAACCTTTGAAATTATGTATTATTTCATTATTCGCTGTATTATTTTTTAGTTATTTTAGATCTAAAATAGAAATTTTTTATTTCTTTGTTAGAACTTAGGGATAAATTTTCTACATTTTGCATGATTTTGCATACATTTTTTTGGTAAAAGATCTTACATAAAAAAAAGCTATGTCCATTTGTTTTGTACTTTATCCCACTGTGCATCGTGAGTTTCCGGAATGCAACTGGCAGAGTTGTTTTTATTTTCCTTACCAAATCTTTCATTATCGTTAAATTTGATCTTCAAGGAACGTTCAGAATGCGTCAAACTGCAAGACTCCAAATATCTTTGTCCAGCCAATAACAAACACCAACAGACGCATCCTTCAAATGACACAATTATAGCATCTCAACTCCCCCCCTTTTTTTGCAACCAGATCATGTCTGATGGAAGGGAGTCTCTTCACGCTCATTAGCTAGCTATGTGGAACATCTTCTTATGCTCAAAAAACGAACGAGTGAGTTATTTTGCTACCCCATAAAGCCACAAACCCATCGACCAATATTCAGGTCGCCAAATCTGTAACACGTGCAGGCGTGCTCCATAAAGCATCCATTTTTTTTTTCTTGTTCAGGGCGGTGGCCAAAAACACCCGCAGTACACAAAGACCAAGATTGCACCGCGTTTTTTTTGGGCTTTCAGGATGGATGGATCGGTGAACTCTTTTCTTCTGTGAGGCTTCTCCTTTCAAAGTGGTTTTCTTTTGCGTTCGGAACGGTCATCCCAGAAGGATGTTGCATAAGCGACTGGTTTATCTTCTTCGCCGTACACAAAACCTTGCCCGCAGCAGTTTAGCAAAAGAAGAAGATCAGCGCACCAGCAATCAGCATCACGGCATTCGATGGCGAGGTTAAGAAAACAGCGGGCCGTAGAAAGGAAAACGCCCGAAAACGACGCCCGGTTTCGGTTGTGTTGGCTGGCTGACGTTGATGACCATATGATTGAATGATTTCCAGCCGGGGCTCGGTACTGTTGCGTTTCCCCCGACACAACCCCCTTGTGGGGTGGACCCCAAGCCTCCTGCTCAACTCGTAGCGAAGATTGATAATTGAAGAGCACCCTTGGCAGCAACACCAGCAGCAGCAGCAGCAGCAGCGCATTAGCAGCCAGACAAGGCAAGAGTGCTCAGTAGGGAAGGCGAAATTTTCAAGCAGGCTCATCAACGTTCGCAATGGAACCATTATCAAGCCGAGAAAAAAAGGGATACAAGAGGACAACAACTGAATTTGGTGGCGTAAATGAATTTATTTTATGTTTCATTATTGCTTGCCAACGTTTTTAATTAAGCACTCACCGGAGCATCGGGATCGGGAGCGCTTAATCGGAGCACATTAAGGTTGCTCCTGATCGGTATGCTCCAAGGTCGAATAGAAGCACAATTTACTGTCATAATTTGTGTCCAAATTGTACTATTTTAATCGCCATTTTAAACCACATACAAGCATTTACGGCTAGAACGAGACCAAACCGCCCTAAATTCGACCCGAATGCTGCACTGCTTAATATTTTCCGGTTTTATTTGTCAACCCTGGGGATTTGGTTTTTTGCTCCTTCTCATCTGGAGGCTGATGAAATTCGCATATCCGATTGCACCAGCGCTTTTAAAAACACAACGAGAACAACTTTCAAACAGGGGGTCCTGATGGTCATAAAAACACGCAACATATGCGTAAATCGGCTTTTTCGCGGTCATTGCTTCAATCGCGCGCGCGCACTGCATTGTAAGTGCTTTTCTTTAACTTTCTTGTCGCGACAAAAAACAGGCAACTCCCCGATCCTTATCTTTCCGATCCTATTATGGTTGTCGATTTGGTGGTTTTTTAATGATCTAGGGCACAGATTTTACTGTAAATATTGCTCTGTTTTTTCTCTTACTAAATGCGTACAATGTTATTCAATTTAATTGATTTCTTTCACTGTAGTTGTGTACTGACTTTGTTGCTGATAAAAAACGCCAATACTTCTTCCTCGCAATCAACAAAATCTTGCGTCGATCCTCCATCGTTAAAAGCACAGATCAATTGTTAATTACGTACACGTGGTGATTATTTCGATTGGGGATGGTTTGTTTTTCCCGCTCACGCTCCCGACGCATTATTGATAACCCCCGCTTACACATGTGTTTGCTTTCCCATAATTAAAACAAAATGCTAAAACCCGTCGATTGTCATTACGAAAAACACTTCACGTAAGCCGGGGACTGCAAAGAAGCAGAAAAAATCGATCAAGATGAAACTCTTTCGGTACGCAGAGCATCGTAGACAGAAGGTGCACACACACACATACGCACTGCATAAGTCTTTCATAATAATGGGTCAAGTGTTGTAGGGGTCCATCCGTGGCACACGGGCGGTGTACCAACAAAGAGAGGTCCTTCATTAGTTCGCTTTATGCTGTCTGTCCTGAGGGGGCAATAAAAACAACAATAAAAACGAGCAGCCACACAACAAAAAAACAATGTTGAAAATAGGCTACAAACTGAGCAGAAGATGGCGTTGATGAGCACCTACAGGGAAAGTGGTGGACAAAAAAAAATCCCGAACGATAGTTTTGTTTGTGTCCTTTATGTGTCCTGACCGCTCTTATCGCATTCAGAATCGTATCAAAAGACAATCATTTAAGATGGGCGCCCAGCACAACGGTCCTGGTAACGGGCCGAATCGGGTGAAATTAAAGATTCTTATCGCAACGACGACCGTAACGACCGTTTATGATCGTTTAAATTGGCATCAGGTTCGTCGCCTGTGCAAAACGAAGTCACTGGGTGTGCTTATGTGCATATGCGCTGCCGTCAGATCATGATCGGTAGGGGTTGATTGAAAATTATCTACCACAGAGAGGGGAGGGGAGGGGGGGGGCGCCCGGATTTCCCTCCACCCTTTGCTCCTCCCCTTCTCCCTCTTCCCCCTCCAACCGGTCCGGGAAAATCAGTGGGTTGGAAATAATTTGTGAGGCAATTTTAATTAAACACTTTTTCCTCACCAGAACCCCTTGTGGTGGGCAAATCGACGTCCGAAATAAAAAACACGCGAGTCAGTAATTATTGCCAAGTGACCTTTTTTTTCAACTGGTTTAAATTCACTCACCACCGATATTCAATCGGTTCACTTCAATCAAAATACTCGACCATTCCCCGTTGAAAGGGGCCACGTTACCGAAAACACTTCCCCTAAGGGCCGACACACACACACACACACGAAGGGTTGCTGCTACAAAATTGAAACCGATCGAAAACCCTTCAGCCACATGGGGAGCACACAAAACAATGGGGATCAGCGAGGGCCCAGATTTCGTGCGCTTGGGACGCGACGATGACGGTGCAAACTGTGAGTGTGTTTGCGCATTTGTGGGGCGTGCTGTCACTGTACAGCCCTTTCGGCAGGCCTCTTTATGCTGCGTGTTATAACTGGGATGCAATTTAAGCTGTCACATACACGAGCACACACACACACGCACTCAACTTCACCATCAAAAACAGCAACAAACTCAATGGCATGTTTCGATGTAAAAGCTCAAGTATGATTATTGCTGTTTCGATGTTCTTTTTTTCGATTTCCACCCTTTATCCTCCTACTTGGGGTACTTCTGGAGGGAGGATGTGGGGGAGGGAAACCGAGGGGAGTGTGCAACACCCTTTCAATGCTTTCCCAGCGGATCTGGTTGCGGATCATTTCATTCAATTTGTCGTCAGGCTGGGCAGGCGCACGAACATTGGCGATGACGCTAATGCGGTTTCTGGTCTGGTCTCGGTCCACGCGAAACGGTACAGCCGCAAGCAGAGTGGCGAAGGGAAGGTTTTTTTTTTCCCCCCGGACTGACGTCTTGAATGCATTCATATGTCAACATAAGCACACACACACACGCACTCAACTTCACCATCAAAAACAGCAACAAACTCAATGGCATGTTTCGATGTAAAAGCTCAAGTATGATTATTGCTGTTTCGATGTTCTTTTTTTCGATTTCCACCCTTTATCCTCCTACTTGGGGTACTTCTGGAGGGAGGATGTGGGGGAGGGAAACCGAGGGGAGTGTGCAACACCCTTTCAATGCTTTCCCAGCGGATCTGGTTGCGGATCATTTCATTCAATTTGTCGTCAGGCTGGGCAGGCGCACGAACATTGGCGATGACGCTAATGCGGTTTCTGGTCTGGTCTCGGTCCACGCGAAACGGTACAGCCGCAAGCAGAGTGGCGAAGGGAAGGTTTTTTTTTTCCCCCCGGACTGACGTCTTGAATGCATTCATATGTCAAAATAATATATCGCGGTAATTAAGCAATAATATTTTAATTAAAGTATTAAATTATGATCATTTCGAAGCGATCACGATTCGGTACCCGCCCCACCGAAAACTGACCGATCGTACTGAGGAAAACCCGTTGAATCCTCTTTTGCTGTGCGTGTGTGTGTGTGTGTGTGGGGAAGCGCGTTTTCTTGGCACAAAACCGTGGCCACGAACCACCCGGGCGACATAAATCAATTTTAATTAATGCTTTGTTTTGGGCGACGGTACAGCCGAACGCACAAAGGATGACCACGCCACGGCCGAGGTGTATTATTACTGTTATTATTTTTCCGTTTGCTGTCGCTTCCCTTCAACCGCAAACCGTCGAAGTAATCATACGGTTTCCATCCGAAAACAGGGTGGATCTGCACTGTGAGGATCCCAAACGATCGTGCGGCTCAATTGTCGACACTTTCTAAATCTTTTTGGTCAATAATTTTAATGCATGAATTATCGGTTACCGTGTTTAATAAAACAAAAACCCTAAAGACGCAAGGATGTGAACACACAGTTTGGGAGCTGGGTGTAAGAAAACAAACACCAAAAACCATTAAGAAACCATTTCACTAACTAAGTGTTATGGGTAAATTATACTGTATTACATTGTTTTTTGGGGGGGAAACAACGCAAAACTTGTCTCTGGGTGTTTAAAATTGATGTAAAGACGTATGTTGAAGGAGTTCTTTTTTTTCGCAGAAGTAAATCTGACAGCTTTCATTGGCACAGTGGGCATTTAACGGGAGAAATGTCGCCAATTAATTTAAAATTAAGGAATACAGTATCTGAAATTGATTCTGGCATTCGAATCGATTCCAAAAACGGAATCAGAAAAGGATCCTACAAGGGAATTGGAATCAGATTCTTCCGAATCCGAACCTCCAGCACTGAGCTTGGTCTTTTATAAGGAATTATTGGAAAAGGACCTTCAAAGGTATTGTGGGATTTCATTTCTTGCGGAGTTGCATGAATATTCTTTACTTTTGCTTTGTTCGACTGTACAGAGTTTCCCCTTAACTTGGCGAACTTTAAGAGACTGATCTTAAATACTAATCCGCTATTTATACTATTTTCTATGTATCCCTTATTATTCCTTTTGCTTAATATCCTATGCTAACTATACTATCTTTACCTTTTATTGGCTGTTCTATTCTAACCTATGCTCTGAAACTTCTGCCAAAGGAAACCATACTTATCTAGCTATAATTCTGCTATAATTCACTACAAAATGGTGTTAAACCGTAGCCTTTGTGCAGACGGCACAGTATATCTAGGGTAACAAGGACGCTTTTGCTTGGGGTGTAAGAGTTCTAAAACACTGTTGCGTGTCTAAAATTCAGGCTCTTATTAAGACCACGGGCCAAAGGGAAATTTCACACTGTTGAAGTCGTTGTCGAACTGTCAAAACGGCGATTTTAGCTGTTTCTCCGTTGTCCTGTTGAGATTTCTGTGAATGATCCAGGTTCTCATTTTGTTGAGAAATGTCTCAAAAACTCATGAGATCTTGAAATTTTGAGCTCTGAAATCTCCCGTAACCCGTGGCCTTTAGATGTTCGCAAATATTCCTCAAGAATTGTAAAGATGTTGAGGTCTCATAATATGGACACATTTTCAATTAGAGTTTCTCCGTGGTTTTAATCAAAGATACTTTTAATCGAACAAACTTCACACGACAATTTTAAAGCATTAAAATTTTAAAAAAAAGGTGTTATATTGATATTTATTCTGCAGTGTCCACTGTGCATTGCTTATCCATAACTGTCCCAAGGATTATCAACACAATTTGCCCCCACCTCTTCGAACAATCCGAACGAAGTCGTTAAACCTCCGTGCCCTGTTACCATGGTTGCTGTAGGCAGAAAGCAAGAAAAAAAACACTCTTTCACCGTTTTTTCCCACCATTTTCGAGCGGCAAAAAAGGCTACAGCATCAAAATGAGATGCAGCTGTCATTCGCTGCAACCGGCCGGATTGCACCGGGTGCAGCAAAACAGACGGTTCCAGGGGGTCCGAGTCAAGGGAGCATTGGGAGAACGGTGTAAAACACATTCTTATCGCTCATAAACGGATCAACCGGGGATCGTGGCGTGTTACATTTCGCAGATTAATTGATTTGTTACATGTCTACCTTCAGCCGTCAAAATTGTCCGGTTCGGTGCGTTTTCGGTGCGCGACGATGCATTCGGGCACATTTTTTATGGGTGTCAAATTTCACTGCCCCCCTCAAAGCTCTTTCTCCTTTTCTTTTCGTCTTGTCCATCATTTTGCGAGTCAAAACGGTTGACCGTTCAGGTTGAGTGATTTTGGCCAATCACCAAAAAAGCGAGTGCAACGATGAGGTACCGGGAGAGGTACGAAAATAAAGATGGACACACGTGAAATGAGCTCTCCGGGTGGCTTTATGTAGCCGGGTGAGATTATGTGCTAAAAAACACACTCAAAAACTTCCCAAAAATCCTTCAAGAACGATCTGTTAAGCCACAGCGTAAGCCATTAAGCCTGTAAGTGAAGCATTATATGCTGATTAAATGCACCCAGAAGAAATAACAAGGCAGTAACCAACAACAACAAAACAGACCACAACGACTGCATTCTTTCTCACCGTGTTACTTTTGCAACCCCTGGTTGGTGTTGACTTTCACACAGATTATTTCGCTTCCAGGCCAGCCACAAAAAATATTTCGTTCTCTACGGGCCGTTTTGGAGCTTTAGGGCCAGTATTAATTGGTGCCGGATCTCTGCACAGTAGTACCGGTGTACAATAGGGACAAAAGTGATCTGTATGTGTACTCGATAAAGACGTGTTGTGACAGGAAGGGCTCGATTTCGTTATGCTGTTGAAGTTGGTTTACGCGTTCAACATAATCTTATCTCGCGTGTGGATTTAAAAAAGTGGAGCGAAAACTGAAAAGGTGTCGCAAATATGTCAATGCGATTGATGGATGATATAGGTATGAAGATTTCGGAATGATTGATTCTGCTTTTAAGGACTTGTAAGCGATACTGTTATGATAAAACAATTATAAATTTGTTTTAAAGAAGCTTCCGAGAAGGAGTATTAAAATATTTCGTTTTGTTTTAATCTTGTGAAGAATTTGACACCATTTTTCAAGTTGCGACGACACGCTTCCGATGTCCTCCACCCAGCACATCACACCCCATGAAGAGTGCCATAAAAATTGTTAAGACTATTATCGTTTAAACTCCCCCTTATAGGATTGCTTTCTGGCAAAATCGGATTAACTGCAATCATTCGTTTTGGGGCGGCACGCCAAGGCTAGCTCACCGGCACAGCTGATTCGTATCATTTCCTGCCAATTTGTCTAACCTCGTGTGCCCTGTACGTGCCAGTGATCTATGGTCAGCTTACCGCGTAAGGTCGCCCTGATTGCGACACACGAACGTGCTCGATTTTTGTTTGTGTTAACCAGATTCCGGCAGCCTCAAACTACAGATAAACACACATTTTTCCCATCGCTTCAATGCGGATACGAAGCGACGAGCGGGAATCCATCGAAAATAGGGGGAAAAATAGAACCAAAAATAATAATCTACACCCGGCAGAAAGGTACAGGCTCTCGGAAAGGCAAAAAACGAAAGACTTGAGGCATAAGCGACGAACCTCACGATCGAATCCGTCGACCACACGGAAACACCCTCGGTTTGGATTGAAATTTTGGAGGAGAAAAACAAACACACACACACGCACACACAGTGATCGATCCACTTTTGTCGTGCTGATCACGAACACCGTACTGTGGCGGGCGCACAGTGGAAGGCGTTAGGTGTGATTCTTATTAGCTCGCGACCTCATCACCGTCATGATGATCATTTACAATTTTGACAATGCACTGTTGTTGTTATTTTTCTCCTTCCTCCTCTTCTTCTTCTTCGTTTGTTGTGCCTTCCCACCTCCCTTTTGAAAAACAGATTGTGATCAGAATCGGGTCGAAAACGAAAGAAAAAACCCTCCGATACGGTAGTATCTAATTTGATCGCCGTGATTCACTGAACCTTCACTTTCTATTTTCCCAGTTGACACCGAAATCTGTTTCATCGGCACGCTATCAAGCGGTCGGATTTTTGTCGGAACACCCGAAAACCCGATACACACTCCACCATGC
>KZ061991.1:185911-250181 GCA_002091835.1 Anopheles maculatus
GAGAGAGAGAGAGAGGAGGAGATAGACACGCGTGGAAATAGGGACAACCGATCACGATCGTTCCGAAATCAGCGGAATAATAACGAACGCTAAATAATATGATACGGCGAGTCGCCTCGATTCATCTAACGCGCTCGTTGAGAGAGATAGAGATAGAGAGAGAAGGAGCAAAAATAATAATCATGCTTCATGCCCTGTCCCTGCGTCTCTTCCACCAACTTTTTTTTGGCTACTCAAACGCGCGTGTTTCGGATTTGTTTCCCAAGCGCCCGCAACTCGGAGGCGCGTCCAAAGCCTTGCAATATATCCGTGCTGCACGCGTCTTCGTCCGGAGCTTCCCGGTACGGGTTCGTGTTACGCCCGTTAATCAGGGCGCGTAGGGGAAGCGTGGAAAGCCCCCACCGTCACGGGGGTGTTTTTGGCAGGGTTGTTATGATTCGGTGTTGTTCTCACCATGTCGTTACCTTGTTGCACGGGTACCGGATTCTTCACGAGCAGCACGCTCCGGCTTTTTCAGTGTGTGTATGAGTTACCCAAAGAGGTAACAAAAGAGGTTTGAAAATAAAATAGAAAAATCAATGACGCGCACCACCTAGACACTAGACATTTCGCAACCCCAAGCTAACGGAGCTCGTTGGGAATCTCGTTCACCACGGACGAGCTGATCGAAAACTCATAAAAGCGGTGGTCGGGTCTCAAGAAGGCCACATTTTGGACATTTGGATCCCGATCATTATGGCTAGGGTAGAGACCCTCCGAGCGACACCAAACAATGACTCATCAGAAGCACATTAGCACACACGAACGAGCCCGAGCATGAGCCGGGTTTGAACCGGGTTTAAATCTGCAACACCTTACATCAAGCTACCGGCAGTTCCATCTACTCCCGCAAACATAAACAAAACCGCACCGAGCAAGAAAACGGGACGCAGCGTTGGAATGGAAGCGACACCTTAATGGAAGTGAAATGTTGACCGACATTTTTGCGGCCGGTAATTTATTAAACGATTCTGTGCATTTCGTTTGGTAGTGCGATGATCGCGAAAGGTGCAAACCGGAAATTGATCGGTTTTTGTGCTCTAATGCTTCAATTTATGGTCCATTTGCGAGTTTGTTCGTTCCTTTTTTTCTTTTCATTTGCGTCTGAAGACCTCCAGTGTGTGAAAATGGTCGTAAATTTGCGACTTTCCGAAGGTGTGTTTGTGGTTTCGGCCACCATTCGTTAGTGTTCTGTTGTTTTCTTTCCCCCCACACGAAAAGCAGCGATGGATTAAGCTAATTTGTAGATCGTTATAGTCGCACGTTGCTGTTAAGAGGGAACGCAAACTAATGTTTCTTATCTATGCTCATTTTGGGGTGGTTTGGTGGGTTGAAGTTTTATGTTTTTCGCACATAAAATCTTCCATATTTGCAAAACAATACTAATCATATGCTTGTCTTCTTTCGTTTTTTCCATTAGGTAAGTGTAATTCCATCATGTCCTATACCTCAGGGGGTATTCACCAGGTGAAGAACACTAACCCTCACAAATCATCCAACGACGACGACAACGACGAAGACTTCACCGGTAACAAAGCAACATAAAAAGCCTTCGAAGTCGGAACGCAATCGGCAAATTTATTGTAAGTTCATCCCGAAACTGAACTCTAACTGAGGGTTCGTCGCTGGCCACTCCTCGAAGTTCTTTCAGCCGTTGATGTGTGTGCATTGTTTTTCGCACACCGGTTGTTTTAACCGGCCGGTATGGAGACCGTGTGTGTGTGTGTGATCGGTGTCTCCGTGTCGGATCGGTTTCGATCGTTAAATCGCACTAAATGCATGCGTGGGCTTTATTAATCGTGTACAGCGCGTCAAACACGGAACCACGGCCTGTAGCTATATGAAGAGGGTGTTGGTTTTGTTGGGCTTGGATTCGTACGGCGTCGTCGGTTTGGGTTGAATGCTGAAACTTTATGCATCTAGTGAGTCGCTGGGGGCAATAAAAGTGTGTTTTTCCCTTAAAAGTGTAGAGCAAGACCACCTCGAAGATGGGGCAATATGTTTCTTATAATCTTTTGAATAGCTTCATCAAAAATATGCATCAACTTATGGTATATTCAAGTACTGATATAGTAAAAGAATTAGTTAACTTATTGAGGACTTTGGGCCTTGAAATATTCCTTCAGGATCTAAAGGATCCAACAAGGACCAGTAGGACTAGTAAACAAGAAATATCAAGGATAATTTATCCAGACAAAATGAGCTACGAAATAAACTCTCAGGATGAACTCCTGTATTTAGTGCATAAACATGAGCACAAGAATGAAGATAATCCACCTGATTGGCGCCAACATTAAGTTGTAATACTTCTTTGTTAAACGAGATCTCCAAATTCTAGAATTATTTTAATAACCCCAGCCTGACATTGACGCCACCTCAAGAGCGTCTAACAACGACTTCAATTTATCTGATTGTAAATTGATTCGCGCCTGAGAAAACGGTCGTTGCTTGCCCAACAAAAAAACCGATCGATCAAATCAAACTCCCCCCGATCGCATTCTGTCACACAAAAAGGGTTCCAAACGAGTTGGCTCATTTGCTCCGGCAAACACGCGATACTTGTGCACCATCTAGCGTCTAACAAGACGCAAACAAATCCCACCTTCGTAGGTATAAAATTGATCTTCCGCGCACGATACGAGATTCCTCTCCCGCGCACCAGTTCCTGTCCATCAACTGTCAATTTTTGGGGAGGTTTGAAAGATCTCTCCCCAACTCCAGCCAAAGGACACGTTTCGTACTGTTCTCACGTTCTGTTTCTTTCTCGCTCTCTTTCGCTTTCCCGTTCAACCACCTTGCCGGATGAATTCCATCCAAGGTCGACAAAGCCTTAGAAACTGTAACAATCTAGCGATCCTCGCGCACGAAAACCAGTTGATGACGATCGCGTGTGGAGTTTCTGCGCGAGTTGGCAACTCGTTACCGGTGCAAAAAAAAACAACATGCCCCTTGATGATCGTGACGGGACGATTGATGCTGTGCACCTAGCTGTGGTGTGTGAGAGAAAAGAGGTTCTTTTATTTTTGCGCAACAAGAAAAAAAAACGGCAGTGCTTTGAGGTCACAACAAAACTCGAAGCTGACAATGAACCTTAGCTTGGGCTTCTAAATTTGAGGTAGTGTTAACAAACAAAAAATGTAGGAAAACAATATGGCAAATAGAAATGGTAACGAACCAACATGGCGGATCGGGTCGCGCGTTGAGTAATCGATGACACAAAACTCCAACCAAACAAACGTTCGCCTTTGCAGCAGCAAGGATGAAAAATGAACGCGTTTGAGTAAATAGAAGCAAAAGAAAGGTAAAAAAAACAAGCCAACCCCGAACCGAGCATGTGCCGGATAATACGCTACGCCGGAGGTGCGCGCGTGCGCCTGTGAAAGAGTAGACACATATACACACACTGTCATGACACCACGAATGGGGTTTGTGGTAAGCGCGAGCGAGTGCTTATTATTTATGGATACGTCAAAACATTAGATTGATAGCCGTAAATTAGGTTTATTCAAATATTGTTCGTCGCCCGCTCGACGAGTGTGATCGGCTCGGTTGGTGAGTTTGTTTGCTTTTTCGATGCCACTTTATAGCACGTTCAGGTGATCCAGTTTATTCTTTTTTTTCTTACCGTTGACTTCATACATCAAGACAGGCCGGATTCAACCGGTTGATGATGATGATGATAGGAGTCAATGTCGTTTGCAAATCACCTTCCAACAAAGGAAGTTACGATTGATTTACTGTGTTGATTACTAAGACCTTCACCGAAAACACATCTCCACGGTGCGTAGATGTTACTGTAAGGACGACCCGCGCGCTGGTGCATTATCGGACATGTGAAGTAACGCATACCAACCCACCTTGTGTCAGCAATTGTAGCCTCGTTTTTTCTTTTTGATTCCTTAATATCTCACCCTCGGGTCAAAGCGATGATATTATTTGGACCGAAGAAGAAAACGAGCCAGCTTCTTCAGCTAATAATAATACGTTGTCGACGGCGGTTTTCAGCCGTCATCATCGTCATCGTGTACCACCTTCTCCTGTAATGACTTCATTAAGGCGCTCTGCAAGCGCCAGCCCGTTCTTCCTTGCTGGAAGAAGACACGCTCCATACGCTCTTTATACGATATTAAGCAGCTTGTTTCGTGCCATAATTCGACCCGAGCCGTGTTTAATGAGGACCGATTTCGGCGAGCGTAATGAGTGTTCTCATCGAAACGAGCTGCTACACTGCTTGATCGTTTGATTGAGCTGAGCGAGACGATGCGAGTGACGTGGGGCATTAAACAGGATGGGGTTGATTGATTTATTGCCATATTAAGATGATAAGAGTTTTACAACTGTTGTCCGGAAGGGATTGTACCGAAGCTGTTTATGTTGTGATATGCTTTCTGGGGCGTTGCTTCATGTTTAGGTGTATGGAATAACATCTAGCTAGTGCTTTAGTTAATCTGATAAATGTCTGTATAATTATAGCATATTTTGAGTGTAATTTCTTCTAAAATTTAAGATTTTCTGGAACAGTGAAGACAACAATAGCCACAAGTCTTTATTAGACCGTTGTAAGACCATTATAAGACATTCTATGCAACAATTGATACTGGTCAGAGCTGGTAGCAGTAATTATAGTCTTCGTGTAATAAATTGTGAAATACTTTGTTCTTTTTGTTTAAATTGAGAGTAAAAAAATTATAATTTTAAGACAGCAACAGGCAGCTCACTATGAGAAAAATTAACGATATTAGGGGCCAAAGAAATGATCTATTTCAGAATGTTTTGCCTGATATTTTTATCTAAATAATACTTATCTACATTTTTACTTCAACCTTTTCTTCTTCCTTGACTCTACAACCTTCAAGAATCAAGTATCTGGATAGTTAGTTCTTCTTCCTCATTCTTCTTGTTTGACTCTACCACCTCGAGAGGTCTTGGCGTATAACAGTTCTGACTTTCTTGACTTCAATTATCCTCAGCTGGATAGTTAGTAGGTCCAGCGCCCTGGGTATTAGTTCAGATAAGATTTGATGTAAGTTTGTTTATGTTAATAACATATGCCGAAATACACTCATTCTAGAGTAATCAAAAACACCTGACTACAGAGCCAATATTCGTTGAAGACCTTAATGTTTTCTGACCAAAAATGTCCCAAAAACGTAAGACTCGTATCAAACAGCGACTCATTCCTGAGGTTATCTAGGAGCATTTAGTTGAACTCAGAAAATCTTTGGAAAGCTTTCCCTTTTCTCACTTTATCGCCGGTGTTCGGTGATGTAAAACATTCCTTAAATTTGTCCATCGCTTTATCAAACCAATAATCCTCGCTTGACGCATGACAGCACACTGCACTCGTCAAACAAAATCAGTAAATCACCGGCACTACAGATCAATGCTTCAAATCAGCTTTAGCAGGAGAAAAAAAAAACTCAACTCACCAAATAAAGCAAACACATCGCGCTGGCTGCCTTCCAGAAACCAGATTGAACTCAACCGACCGAGCTGTTCAAATCGATAAATCTTCATCGAAACGTCCACAAATCGTGGCTAGCCAGCCAAAAATAACCGCCGATCCATCGCTGTGTTTAACCAAAAAATCTGTGACTACCACACGGTCACCATAAAAGAAAAGCAGAGTTCGAGCCAAAGAGAAACTTGGCGAGGCCGCCCCAAAACAAGACCGAAGAAAATTGTTAAATTATCAGATCGGGAAATTTATCGTCGATAATTTTGCGATCCTCGAACAACGGGGGTTTTTTTTTTCTCCAAGGACTATTCCGTTCGGGGTCATGTCACCATGATGGGGAGAAAAGTTAGTACATCGCTCGCGCAAAAAAAAAAATCTTTTCCTTCCTCCAATCAAAGCGTGAACGATGATCAATCATCGTTTTCGCAGCGCCGAAAGGCACACTCGCAACTAGCGTTGCCCTTGTCAGCCTCCTCAAAATCCCATAGTGTGCAGCCAGGCTTCTTTTGCTGCTTCTTCTTGCGCGTGTGTGAAGCTCCTTTTAGCGTCATCGTACGCACAGAAAAGACGCGACGCAAATTAATTACACATCATGCGTAAGTCCATCAACCGACGCGCCATCCATTCCGGGCGGTCAATATCGGTTTTCTCGGGCTGGTTCGGGAGGGAACGCACTGTATCGTTATTAATCACCACCCGTAGGAGATAAACTTCCTTCCTCTTCCTTCCCTTTTTCCTCCCTCCTCCCGCGAAGGTTTTGATTGTGCAATGTGCCGCAAGCGAGCGCGTTCGGGCGAGTGAAACTGAACCCTACTGCTGATGTGCGATAATCCCTGTAAGGGAGTTTTCTTCCGTTGGCTTGTGCGCTGACAGGCTGGACTCAAAACCTCCGGGGGGAAACATGTTAAATGAATTAAAATAAAGCCAAATAAAATGGCAACAAAGCATGCAGCAAAAGGGAAACGAAAATGGGCTAGCAAAAACATCTTTCTTCTTACATTATTTATCTCAATTTTTGTTTTGGAAAAGAAGGAGAGAGAACAAAGCATAATACATCCTTCGAAATCGATCCCAATTCCTGGCGCAAAGTGAAATCGGCTACCGATGATCGATCGAAAAGTGTTTTTCAATAAAGAAAACAAAACACAATGCAACCCTTCCTAAGGGAAGCATAAACAACTGCGCGAAAGAACAAACCAAAGTGTCCAAAAGGAACGTGTAGCACGCAACGTATGTTGATATGATTAATTGTTAATTATATAATTTGCTTTAAACATTGCACTCTCAACAACGGCCGGAAATTGGGTTGGAAAATTATTGGGAAGCATTTACACACAAAACGGAACGATATTTCAAGCACATTTTCGTGGGTTAACCCTGAGCGTCTGGTATCGCATTACCTGAAGGACCCCGTCCGATGCAAGTGCGTTTAAATTGGTTTAATATTGAGTGCAATTGGTGTAGCACGTTTTTCTTCATTTACACCACAAGCCCTTTGGGGGTGTTCACGTCGTTAAACCGAAAAAACCCAGAGTACGAAAGGTAACACGCACTTTATCTTCATTTAGGATGATTTTTTCAAAAGAATTTAAAACCCTTTTTTTATTTGTATGCTTTGTGAAGCGTGTTCTTTAACACCTCTGCGTGTCGAACAACCATTTTATCACCACCCGATGCTGGATAACGTCTACCTTGAGCGGGCGGAATTAATTTCCAAGGTAACGATGGTGAATGATAAAATTTATGAAATTTATGATTGTTTTACGTATGCTTTGCTTGTGTTTAAAACTTTAAATTACAAACATATATTTCAATAACTTAAATCTTTTTCTTTATTGAAATCTTTAAATCCAAAACCAACGCTTCACCAAACAATTCGCTGACACACGGGCAACACACACAAAAAAACCATTAATCATTATTAAGTCCCATCCCTGCGTTGGCCCTTAGCGTTTTGCAGAATAAATAAAATTGTGCCACAACGCCCCGGATGATGATGCTCGTGCCGGTTCCCCATTTACGCACCAGCGCACGCAACAGGTTAGGCGCACCGGTCATGTGACCCCGTCGGGAATTGTGTCCATCCCAAAACGGGGAAATGCGCGTTAACCGTCTAATGCAAAAAAGAAAAAACGAAACCCCTTTTGCAGCCGATGGGAAACGACGATTCACGATTCATCTGTTCCGCGATGCATTGAGTTATTTTATGATGCTTGTAATCTGCGGTCTTCCGACCATCCCACACACAGAAAGGGACCCCTCAAGGGACATGAACTGCAAGCGATGGTACATTGTGTGCCGTTCGAGCTCATGTGTACCAAAGCTTTAATTAGCGGCATTCGTTAGGTGTCGATAAAAACGTGCCGCACGTGAGTGGGAAAGCAGCACACACACAGGTCGGTTTCCGCTTTTCACGTGATGGGAAGCTTTGTGAAGAATATGGTTACAAATTGCATTCGCAACAAGTTGTGCTCTTGCGTCCCTTAACCAATTGAAACAGCTGTTTTGCTGTCGATCAGATAGGAAAGATCTGGCAAGAAAAACGCCACACACGCATCTGTGTCAAACGTCCTGCCCAAAGGGGATGCAATTTTTCACTCGACTCAAGAGCAAAAAAATGGGATCAAGGACGATCTAGGATACCGATTTGTTTAAACGCGTAAGCGATCGCACGAGCGAAACATCCGTCACCGTGTGCTGTGGATTGATTTATGCCACCAATCTCGGTTCTAGCCCGGTTGCTTTTCGAAGCCATAAATCATCTCCCGCAACCAACTCAAGCTACTGCAAAATTCCTTTTCTTGTCGATCGATTAAGATCTTAAAATAACTCCCGCTTAACGAAAACAGAAGGGTTTGCTTAGCTGCGTAAGCTTCGGCTCGATGAGTTTTACGCCAGGTTCGTCGCTTGCTGCACGCAAATCACTGCGCTCTTGTCGCACGATCGATGGTTAGTTTCAGTTTTTTTTTCGGTGGTGCTGCTGCTGCGTGATTGTAATGCAACACCGAGTAATTTAATCGGGACATCTGACGCTTTGCCCCGAAAACGATGCCTTGCGGGTTTTGGTTTGATGGTTTGAACCAGTTTCCCGCGAACGGAACAGATCATATGACCGCGATTTGATTTCCATCGTTTAGTGGTGTAATATTTTCTATAATTGTGAAATCAATTGTTATTAAAAGAATGTTTGTTTAACAGCACAAGAAGAGCATATTTTCCTATTAGTAATGTTTTATCTTGTATCTCGCTAAGCAACCGTAAGAAGCGCGCAATTCTCTCGTTGACAGTTTGAATCAAATAATTAATCAATCCTCTCTGCTCAATGGTTGATCCGGGCCCGCGAGTTGTTTTATTGCACTCACGAGACAAATGACCGGTGCCATGAAAATTAACGAACACCAGTTGTTTGAATCAACCGATGCCGATAAGCACCGTACCGAACGTGGCCCGATTGTCCGCTGACTGACCAGGGTCCGAACTGTGCCATGTACGCGCATTAACCATAATTCACCCTTCAGCGCCTTTTGTGGTGCGGCCCACCGATTGATGCAGCGTGGGAGGAAAAGGATCGCTAGCGTATCAATAATTCGATAAAGCAGCACTACGACCACCAACGGTGCTGCGACTGGTTCAAACATTGCAATTTTCGCCACGGAGTGAGTGAGTGTCGGCTTTTGAAGCGACACGAACCGCTCGAAGGATTTCGGTGTCCAGCTCGGTCGCCTAATGAACGCGCGCGTGCACACACACTGGGCTGGTGCGAGGTGGCGCCCTCGTTATGAGATCGGTTTTCCCACTGCACCGATCCGGTGCATCGCCCATCAATCACCCACGGTGTGCCGGGTATCAATCAGCAAAATTTTCAGGCCACAGGTTCGCTTCACTTTTTGCCATCGCTAGTGGTGAGCTTGAGGAAAAAGGAACCAACCAGCGCCGTCGGTTACATGTTTGCAGAAAATCGTCACAGTCATCAGTCAATCGCAGCAGCAGTCATCGCATGTTTGGAATCTTTGCGGGAGAAATGCATCGCGGTGAGTCCCGTGCAACGGTATTCATCGTGGCATCGATCGTTGACGGCCGACGGCCAATAGGTCAGGAGCGTTTGGAGTTCAATGCGACTAGCATTGGCCCGGTTTTTTTCGGTCGGTCTGATCGTCTCCAGCTCTTTTTACTACCACCGTCCATCGATCGCTAAAAACCATAAATTTCAGCTGATAAAGGCTTCAGCTCATTATTGCGATTACGATGCCATGATTTACTGTTTGGGTGTTGTTATTTTTTTAGTCCTCTCTCCAGCGTTTTTTGCAGAAGAAAAAATGCGATTGATTAATGCTAATGTTGTGGTGGAGAGGTCGCTTAAATGGAAAGCGTTTGCCTACGGAGAAAATCCACGTACATATATTCCCGAACCCGTAACAAATTATGCTAAATGGGGTACAGCGCAACAAACTCATTTAAGAAACAATCCATTCCTCGCGCGAAAGAACGACGAACGTAGCTCTCGTTTGCTGTACGAAAGACTTCAACGAACAATCGTGCGCGAACAAGCGACGAACCTTCCGAAATTTGTACCGTGCGCTCCCCTTATCGGCTCTCCAGAGGCACGCGTTCGTAATTCAATCTCAGCGACAAAATATTACCTTTCCGCAGAAGAATTAGCCCGGCTGGTAAAGCGTGGCTTTGAATCAATCAAACTATTTTGTTTTCCACCCGTTGCTGTTTCCACTGTACCCTGTAGGGGAGTGTCCGGTTGATGTGGTTGCGATATTGGTCGGTCCGGTACGTTTTTATTATAATTTTGATTTGATGCTGATTTGATCGTAACGCTGCGGTTGATCGCCGAAGTACGCAGATGATTAATTATGCTACGTTTGGGGCTTCGGTTTTGAGGTTCTTTTTTTTTTTTTGGGAGCTTTGGGTGGCCGAAACGGAAATTATTGTTGTCAAAATCAATTGATCCATTGCTTTTACACGCTGTTACTCAAATATTTGATTAGCGTCCGAGCGAATGAAACGTTAGACGTTTCAACCGTTCCGGTTCGCTCGAAAAACCGTAACCACGAGCTCTCATATTACGTTCCCGAATCTGGAACTGAAGCGACACACACATTTCCTGGCAACCTAGGCGACTCGTCGACGCTTGTCTGTAAGACGACTTATTTTACATCTATGCGCAACAGGATCACACCAAATGATGCTTCCAGTTGCTGATATTCTCGCGACTCTCCGTAGCATGTTTGACAGCTGCGGTTTTAGCATGCAAGGGCTGTGTAGTTCAATCAACCAAACGTTACGTTTTACCCCGGCTATGCCCGCTGACGATTGCAAAACACGGCCGTGTTGCCATTTCAAACTTCAATCGTGATAAGCCATCCGACATGGCTGGCATAATGGGTATAGGAAGGAAAAGTAATCCAATCGCGTCTAACGCGGGGTTCTGATGCATCGTTGCCGGCTGGAAGAGGTTCATCGCCTGTTTGCCCCACGACGCTTTCAGGGGTTTATCGTTTTGGCAAACGGCGAACGGCCCAGCACTATATGGGATTGTGCAGACATGGCCATTATTCTTTCGTGATTTCGATAAATCGTCCATCCGGTAGCGTCTTCTGTGAAGTCTTTTGAAGCCTATTTACCATACCGAAAGGGACGCATACTCACAGACAGCTAACTTTCCTTCTTCTCCGGTGCGGGATGGTACAGTATGGGACTGTTTTACGCAAAAACAAACTCTCTGGCAGGCATACATTTTGCAATATTTTACTTTCAAATTTATTCAAATAATGCACTGATCGGAGGAGAATGTGCCCAACGACGGCGACGTTCGACTCCCACAATAGTGATAGGGATTGAGATGAGACTTCATCTTCTTAGAATGAGACAATACATGGGCTGACGTTGTCCCAGTGGAGGGACAATCACCACGCGATGGAAATTCAAATGAAGAAAGCATTAGTTTATGAGTGAAGTGAAGTTGCTAGATGGAAATTGGTTTCTTGTGGTTGATTCACAGGAGAAGTAGATGTTGTTAGGCTTCTTAACTAGGAAACAGTAATATAGGTCACAAGATCTGTACTGACTGTACTGTTGGAGAAAGTTCTTCAGATCTTTAGATGTACTCTACCGTTTTTCTCATTAAAACCCTCTCTTTATATTAAAAATCATTACAAAATGAACCCATCATCAGCCCTCAAAATATAAAAAAACATGCAAATGACCATTCGTTACCAGACAACATGAGAGACAAAATTTCGTTTCCCACAGTACGATAATCTGTACGTCGCGTGCGTACAACAAATAAAATTATTTTACTACTTGTTGCCGGTTGCTACTCGTTTGTTTGCTCCCCTTTTCCTCTCTCTCCTTCCACTTCCCTTTGAGAATCAACTGCAAACACACACACACTCGCCACGGTATCTCAATAATGAGCCGAGTGTCACACATCGGTGCTAATTAATTTGAACGCGTTCCCTTCGAAGTAACGAAACAAAAACTTCGACATCCCGCAGGTTTCTGGCCAACAGAGGCCGGTGGATCCCCTTTTAACACAAACCACCACAAACTCAAGGTGGGGGGAACTGTTGGAAATGGAAGTGGAATGGTGTAACGGTAGCGGCGAAGGTTAAAATCACGCCCGTTTCGAACCGGCTGCCGCTGTCCAAACAAAACCAAAACACCTTGTCGATGGTGCTCCGGGCCGGCTGCTCGGGTACGCCTCGTTATGCTTCCACTCCGATGGATGGGTTCGGTGTGAAACGTAGAGCAACATGGAGGAGGAGGTCGACATGTTCAGTCGACGAAAATTGTCAAATTTACAGTGAAGCTCCGAAATCCCGTGCGAACTGTCGACCGGCATGAGGGGTTGGGTGCTGAGTTGGGGGCAGGAATCTTTTCAACCCAAAAGACAATGGAAACGCAATGTCAGCAAACGCCACAGCGCACAGAAGCGTTGATGGCGATTTGCCTTCTTTTTTTTGGGCCTGTGAGAAGCGTAAGCAAATAAAGCGAGTGCAAAGAAATGTATGTGTTTTCTTGGAGGGAAACTCGAGGCGTTGGAATGCACGGGGTTGATGAAGTTGAGAGAGGTTTGCAAACATATTCTTTTATCAATGGGTGAACTGACTAATGTAGATTTTTATAAAACAAGTTTCCATGATCATGTTTAAATCTTTTTATGATGAGACGATTGTAACAGATGCTAGTTGTCACAAGACATGAAACTGTTGTTTATTTACTTATCTTATCAAAATGCTTAAGATTGGGTTTTCTTATGAGCAAATTTTGATTTAATAAATATGTAAATTAATATCCGTTTTACGAAAGAACATCTTGTCTAATATCAGGAACTAAAGACGCAAGAATACTAAAAATGCGATGTCTCCAAGGGACGGCAGGAAAAATAACGATAATCAAACATGAATTTTCAAATCTTTTGAGCTCTATTCCAATTATATCATTCAAGATAAAAATTTTCTATAAGTCCCTCATATCTATCATTATTAATCTCCAGACTAAATTAAAGGCTTGAACACATCTTACTTATATTAATCTTCCACATCGATTGCAACGTGAGTTTTATAATAGACCTTATTAGTGTAAGATAGTTGAGAGGACTGGTCCTTCAACATACTTGCAGATAGAATTAACTAATAGGTTCAGGTTGAGACATCTAGCGGATCTTAACTATTAGATAAAAAAAATTATGTTTTGCATCAACTATCGTTTGGCGCGTCCTGTTGAAAACCAATGTTTTGATATTCAAATAAGTTGCCCAATGCCCAGGAAAGTACCATGGTTATCTATTAAACAAAAGCATAAATAAAAGCGAGCAAGATTTTATAACGCCGTCAAGTAAAACTTAGTTGCACCAGGCACGATACTTGGACTGTAACTTAAACTTTTCGAAAACATCCTTAAGTTTGTTTGAAGACAGCATTAATATTGAGAACTGTTCTTCTCTTTTTTCTTCATACAAAATATTTAATCCATCTTGCTAAATCTAGTTCCTTTGAACGATGATGATGTTCTAGAATGTCTACATAGGTTCCTGAAGTTACAATCAAGTCTTCTTGATCAATATGATGCACCGCATTGATTTTTTCGAGAAGGTAGCTTTCTTGGAAAATTTTCCGATACAATGCAATCAATTGAGAGCGATCTTCGCCCAAACCGATTTTTATATGATTGGCATAATACTTGGACTTAAAAATTCTCACTTTTGTTGCTAAAACCCATATCTAAGAGTTTCTTTGATCCGATAGACAGTGTTCAAATTACATCTCATTCGTTTGAGCGATATCGTTGAGCGTGTTCTGGACGAACATCAAACTCAAAACTTTTATTCTTGAGTCGTGTTTAGGATATAGGATTTCAATTGCAACTAAATATTGATCACAAGCATTAATATTTTAAATAAACAAGAAACAAATAGTAAAGCACTAGAATTAAACTCAAAATATTTATTGAAGAAGACTACAAGCTGGAAACCTGATGAATGTAATTATTTTATTTGCTTTCAATTTACGCTTCAAATTTAGCAAGCAGCAGATAATCAAATAATTTGCGTCATACACTAAACAATGCTGACCAGTACAAAAAACACCTGTAACTCATCACCGAAACCAGCACAATTACGCAACGATATGCTTGAGTCTGTATCGCCTGAAAAACATCTATCAAATCTGATAACGCTTCACCGCAAGCTACCTCAATTCAGCGGATTCTTTTGTTGCATGTTTGAAGTGAGCTGTACACCAGCGGCGTGTACACATCATGGCATCTTTTTGCACCTTTTGTAAGCTTCTGAACGGGAAGCATCCCCGAGAGTACACTTGAAATGTAAACTACACACACCGAAACGTTGACATGCGTTCATCACGCGTGCCGCGAATCTGCGGGCGTACAATAAAAGCTCAAGTGGCTCAACCGTGGTAGAAAGACAGCCGTCGAAAGTCCTTCTCCGGAATCGATGCGGCCTCCCAAAACCTCCGACACACGAGGTCAAGTGGTCAGTGTGCGTCCATCGTCAGTATTGGCACATCATCCACCACGCCGATCATTAAATCGTCTTCCCGGGCTAAACCGATCGTTTCTCTTTTGCGATCGTGGCCCGAACCCTTTGCAATCTCGTCCTGAATCTATCCATCGTTGGCACACCGTACAGGTGAAGATCAAAAGTCAACAATTTCTCCCAAACCAAAAAAAAAACGTGCCAATCGAACCGCGTGAAGAAAACCTTCGCCTAAGAAGCGGCGAAGAGTGTGCAAAAAAGCCACATCGCCAATTTTTTATTGTTGAACTCACGACACCTTCCGCCCAGACACCTGTGCTGATGGTTGGTTTGGCGTGAGTAGATAGACGTGATGCGTCTTCGCCTTATACGTACACCTGTGGCTGTGGAAATATTTATTTACAGTACCACATTAGGCCAAGGAGAACGTTACGAGCGTTAAACAACGGCACGCGCTCCAGAATCCGTTTCCTCAGGCGGGATGGGAATTTCCGGCACCGACCGTCTGCCATCTGCGCCCGTTCAATCGGCCGCATTATGTGTGTGGGTTGGGCGAAATTACCACATTACTGTCGCTTGTACAAATAGAACGGGTGCGCATGAATGGCCACTCGTGTTCGAACATTTGTCACGCAGGGTAAACAAAGCTCGGGCTCGCTGTTTGCTTCCAGCAGCTAGTGGGAGTTTTATTACTCATTTTTGGGGAGGTGAATTTATTTGAACCGTTTAGCAGCGTCTTCATTATAATTCACACACACACTCAGGGCACACCTGTGCCAGAAAGCTAATTAATTTTCTTCGAAAGAAGCGTCCTTCTTGGTTGTCAAAAAAAGCTGAAACATAACTCCTCTGTCTGGTTTATATAATAATAAAATTTGCATTTTCAATTCACCTTGCTGACGGTGACGTATTAATCGGGCGCATAAAGTTTTGCGTGCGTTGTAAAGCTTTAACCATTTGCTGCTACTTCTAAACTTCGGTTCTGGTAATCTGGTCCGGGGAGGACCACCAGCAATTCCAACCATCGTCTTAATGGGTTTATTTGATAGCGTCGCTTGCACGGTTGATTCAAGACTCATCATCTTCATCAGCTCGGGATCGACCGACCACCCAACCGATCGAACCGTAAATCATTTTCTTCTCGAACCGAGCATCAAGATGGCTCTTGAAAGACGTCTTTATCCATACAGAGATCTTCCTGCGATGAGTTTGACATTCATCTTCAAACTTTTGGTGCATTGGAGGATTTTTTTCTGCACAGATCCGCTTTAGATGATCGCTTTAGCATCGAAATGCGTTAAGCAAATAAAAATCTAATAAAATATCAAAGAACAACAGGATGCAAGCAAAAGCAAGATAGGTGGCACCGTATAGCAGCCATTCGGAAAACGACTTCACACCACACCGGACTTTTTTTCTGCCGAGCATCGATTTCGATCTGCATGACAATCGATTGATCGACAGTATATGCGCACGACCGGTGAGAATGATGGGTCGTCACCCCGTTCGAAATGACTATTAATTAGGCTCGCCCCCTTCGCTGCTTACTAGCAATAAAATCTTCGCACTAATGCTCCATAACTACCCCGTGACCTCGATGGTTCAGGGCCACGGAATGCGACACCGCCACATCGATCGAAACCGATCCATCGTTGCAAAAGATCTGTTTCCCTGTTTCCTCTTGCCAAAAACCACGAAACATCAAACGACATCAACGCACCGGTCAAGCGACGAACCAGAAATCGATCTCCGAGAGTGTGCGGACGTTCCGGTTCCATTGCAGAAGCACGGTTTTGCATAAATTCTCAATTATGGTTCGGCTCGATCATAGTAATTTTGAATAATTTTCTAATCGTAATATAATCGCCAGCGTCTGCTCCTCGGCGGACCCACTCACCCACGCAAACGGATCAACGGGATGCGAGCGTGGTGCGGTGGAAATACGCAAGAGGAAAGCGAGTGAAATCAATTGGTGAAATCATCAATTTGTAGACCGGCCGTAGCAGCCGATTGCTTTGGCTGTGAATCTTGCCAAGAGGTAGCGGTTCGACGGTATTACGGAAGCTTGAACGCCACTGGAAGCTGATGCTGGAATCGGGGTAAAAAACAGACGATGAACAGGGAATCGGTGAAACATGCAGAAGAACATGCAGATAGATATGTCTGCATCGGAATGAGCGGTATAGTGGCAATGTCAAGCTAAAAGAAGGGAGAAAAATTATTACCACGCTGTAGCGTTTTGTATTTTATGTTATGTCTGCCACTGAACACTGAAAGCTGTCTTAATGCGGGGTTTGTGATGCTCAAACACGTTTGTTTTTTAACTCTATTCTTGATGGAGGAATCCACACAGGAAAGACTTGCTTGAGTGGTTTATAATGTATCTCAAAACGCAATAAAACGCAAACAATAAACCAAAGCAAAGCTACCTTTATCAAGGTGATTCATTATTGTAAAAATTATATTAATTTCACTGCATGTTTAATCTCAATAGCAAGCCCTTTTTTCACATTCAAACCTCGTGCGAATAATTCCCACCGGCATTAAAACAGATCAACGAGGTGATTTACTCCTCGAGCCCTTCCTATTGAGGGATGCGTAAATTAACAATACCGCAAGCCAGTAAACTCCTTCTGTCGGATCGTTTTCCACGATCTAAACTGTAGCAGTAAACCGACTACCGTCGTTCGCTGCCGTTTGATCTCGGGAGTTTAACGAGAGTTAATAAAATTAAAGCTAAGCACACCAGAAGCAGTGGAGCAAAACAAACCCGCAAATCACAGACACACACGCCGAGAGAAAGAGAAGTAGGTCGAACAGAGAGAGAGAAAAGAACGACGGGAGTAACTGCGCCCATCAAAACAACGATTTTCTAACATCAGATCGCAAAGCATCGGCGAAATGTGATTCCACGTAATCAGCGATCATTTGCCTAAATTTACCCCAAAAAGTCACCCACCTCCCCCAATGTTAAGCGGGGGAACAATTTTCAAATTAACTGCCAAAATGTTTGCTCTGTTATAGTTTTCTGGTCCCTCCTCTTCTTCTAGGTGGCTTACATTCGAATTAGCCGACAGAAGAAGCAGTGTGTAATTTTATCTTATTTACCTAAACGCAGATGTCTTTCTCTGTGTTTTTTCCTTATAAAACAAGACTCTCGCCCTAGACAGCAACAAAAAAAAACCAGTCCAACATTGTGTCGGTTTGCTACGATTATCTGCTTTTGGACGTAAAACCGGCAGCCGCAAGAGCTCCCGTCATTTCGGGTGAGGTCTGCCGACTCCAAGCAATTGCTCACCACTTCAAACCGCCGCTAATCAAGCAAGCATCGTTTTAAGAGAGCGAATTATCTGTTAGCCTTCTTCCTCGGTGGTTTTCATGGTGTGTGGAGCACACAGCAACAGCCTCGGTAGTCTGGTTTTTGTGTTCTTCTACACGTACACGATCCTGTTCAAGTACGAGCTCCGAAGCCATGATCACCGACCATGGGTGGAGAAAAAAAGGTACCAATTTTATCGATTCGACCCCACCGAAGTGGAGTGTTTATCTTAATACCAGTCCCGCCGTACTGTTAATTAGAAGTTTTGCCAAACGGCGAAGATGCTACATTCGGCTCTGTGTGGTTTGGAAATCTTCAATTGTGGACCTGTTCTTACGCATGGGAAACAGGCTTCTGTTTTCGTGCTGGGCTAAACGTTTTCCGATTGTAGGGCAACAGGGCAACAACTCGATTTGTGCTCGGTCATCATCAGCAAACTGCAGCGTCCAGAGTGACCTCCACAGCCTGAAGAAATTAATCCACAAAATCAACCTCTCTTGTGTGGAACGATCTCTCGGCAAAGGAAGATGAGTTTGAAGACACATTAGAGACACATTGTATAATTTAAATATAGCTACAAGTTCAAGTTTGGCATTCATTACCGAACGTTCCATGCTGACCATGGACGGCGGATTATACGGCTCGGTTGAAAAATTCCGATTTTACCATCCCGAAAGTGGGTCACTCGGAAAAAAGAACTCGTAGAGAGAAAGAATTTATTTTTGACCATTTACTTCAACATCAACAGCAGGATCATAAAAGCATCACCTTCAGGTTTACCCTCGTTTTTTTTTTCGGCACATTTCGCACTTATCATCGGCAGCCCAGCAGTGGCTTCGATTTTACAAATCTACGACAATCACACCTGCCCGCACGGGAGAAACACTTTATAGAAGCCGGCGCCGGCAACGTTTTATCTTACATAATTAACCTCACACAACGCGTAACCGGTGCATCGCGCGACATGACGCGCGAAGATGCACAACCGTCACCGGGTTTTTGCTGCAAATTAAATAAATGTGACCATAAAAACGCACAGCCGTTCTGTACAGTGGAAGGGTCGTAAAGCTTGCGGTGCGCGAAATAAGCGGTCATCAACAATCGTAATAACATTCGCACAATTACCCGAAAGGGAATTGCAGAATTTACGACCTCGCATTCGATTTTTTTTGTCTTTGGTTTTGGAGGGGGTTTATTTTTATGATTTGAAGCCTTTCGATACATCCCTGCAAAAATCTATTTTTCAATGAGCAAGTCAACATGGGTTAACCCTGTTTAAAATATTGCCTTTTTTCCTTTTTTTTAATGTAACTCATTATTTGCGTTTTTTTTGCAAAAAGCCGTGCCCTGAGCCATCATAAATTTGCTTCCATTCCGTGCGGATGAAGAAGCACCCCCAAAACAAAACGCACTCCAAGCTTTCGTGGACTTTCGTGTACCCATCTTCAAGAGACTTCGTTAATGAGACGGTTTTTTTTTTTGGTGGTTCGGACTCGGCGATGTGCAATAAAACAACCGTTTCCCGAAAGGGAATCGCCCGGCGGGTTCATCATCGCCGGGGCGTTAAAGTCACCGGTGGACGGGCGCTTCAGGTTTGAAGTTTTCGGGGTGCGGTACGCACCGTAGCTTCCAAAACTCTTCACGCAGCACGCTGAAGTGCGCTCGGTCGGCTCGCAGCGCTGAAGAAGCCACCCGAAGCAACGCGAACCCGAAACGAAAAACCCGGGTGAAAGTATTGACCCACAAAACGCGATGTCAGAGGGTTGCTTCTTGCCCGAAAATGGGAAGGAAAACATGGGTGTTTGGGTGGGTTAAATGAGCAGTAAAACGATGAAGAAGGAACGATTTGTTGTGTGGTATTAATGTTGTAAGCGGTACATTCTTGGTGTCACGTATTCGGTGTACCGTGTCATTGGATTCTCTGGCTGTGAGATTGAGATCGAAAGCAGATGATCGTATCACCAGGGTATGCTGAGTGTTTGGCATAATGGTGTGGCATAAGCGTCAATTAGGGGAGTGAATCTTGTTCGCAAAATCAAGCGGAGTTCTCGGGTTACGCGTGTGCTGAGGACTATGCTGGCTGATTCCTCGAGTGAAGGATAAAAACGTGTTAAGTTTCATTTGAGTGTTTATAGTCGTATGTCGAACTCTTTAGTTGACCTTTCTTTAAGGAGCTGTACCCTGGCGGCACAAAAACCTTAAAAGTATACCGATTAGGGTTGTTACAAGTTGTACGTATAGGTGTACGAACAAGAAGATCTATTCGTACAATTCGGCTGTCAAAATCCGAACCCAAGGTTGTTATCCTTCAAGGTATTTATAATATGTTTTTCTTTCTAAAATTAATTAATTCAAGCGATTTAGTGAATATATATTATTTATTTACATTTTGCATTTCAATTACTATACATGTCTATACATACAAACATTTTTTAGGCATTTTCGATTCCATTTTCACTCCGTCGATGTGTTCACCGATGATCGTAGTTGGCATGTTGTTGTGGCAAATTGTAATGCTCCATGTTCCGGTCCATGGTGTGTCTCAGACCGCGGGAAGATGTTGTCTCTTCTTCAGCATCATGTTGACTCGTCCAATCAACGCCTTCGCCGAGATCTGGATGCTTCATTCGGGTCTGAAATTGTTTTAAAAGTACATCAATACCGCATATCGAAATATTAGGAAATCAAGCGTTTCTTTCAGTCTGTATGATTGTACTTACTCATAGGTAAACAATCATTCTCAGCACCAGGTTCCTCATTTCCGGTTTGTAGTTCAACAGATCATTCCAAAGCTTCCCTTTGCCAAATCACAATAGGTACAGAACTACACAAGTCGAGCATACGATTACAACTGACTGACACACACACTCGTGGCGACGCACATATCCACACATGGAAATCATAGGCTGATCTGTTTGACAGCTTGCTTATTCGTACAATTTGGCCCAGTGGGTAGTAGAGAGATTATTTTATTTCTACTTTATTTCTACTTTATTTATTTCAATATTTGTTTACGTTTTTATTTACGAAATCTGACAGATAGGTTAACGTTTTCGTTTGAATTGTGCATGTGTTAGTGTAGAGACAGTAAGGATGTGGAAAAATCAATATTAGAAACTTAAATACGCAACTCAACGTATAAATTTAAGTGAACTTTACCTATTGTAGTCCTCGATTACGATTTTCCATGTCATTCTCAAGACAAATACTAAGTATAACTTTAGTACTAAGCTTTTTGGTACAGCAATTCGTCATAAAACTATCAACTTTTTTGAAAAATCAACTTCAAATCAAATATTTAATTCTTCTTTTCATCTCAAATCTATGCCAAGTAAACAATTTTGACTTACAACTGGTGCTTTATCTCCACGAACAAAACAAATGTTTAGTTTCCCCTAAAAAACACCGCAAAACCTCAGTGTTCTTTCTACCGCAAAAAAGGAACATCTTATCAACAACCTATGTGGATCACTGCCTAAGGTCGTAAACCACGAATTTGCATACACCGCAATGAGCAGTAAATAAAACAGTACAAAAAGCAAAACATCCACAAAACCACAAAAAACAAACGGTCCCTCGCGGTACTGATTGTCGTACGCACAAAAAAAAAATCATCAAAAGAGACAGATCATCAACGAGAGCCTTTCCAAACACCATCGCGTACACGCTTATCCTCCAACCGATAATGCTTGAACATGCGCTACTTGATAACCAAACCGAACGGGCAAACAAAAGCTCCTAAGCCCCCTAAGAAACAGCAAACAAGAAAGAAAACACAACACAAAGCATACCCAAACGCGAAGAACTTGGACTCGAGACGCGTATCTTAAAAGCTCACACTCTCTCGAAGAGTGTATCAAACGACCTTCGCTTTTCGGTGTGTGTGTGTGTGTGCGAGTTGTGGTGTTCGCGCGCCGCTTCGCACCTTTTGACCAGCAACTGTTGACAGTTCAATTTGTATTGTTAAGTGTTTTTTCGACCGACCGGTAAGCTTCTTTCTTCGATTTCGAACCAAACTGTGAGATTCCTCCCGCAGTGTGCACAACCGTTGCTGCCCTCGCCAGCAAACGGAGGTTCCCTCGGGGCGTTTACTTTATTGCTGCTTTCAAGCGAAATTTTTGCATTCCGTTCCGAAACTCACTCGCTGTAAAGACTTTATTTTGTTGAAGCTGTATCCTGCTGCTGGCTATGAATCTGGGCAAGATTTCTTGCTCACTAGTGCGAAAGCCGGAACGGATCAAGCAAGTTTGGGATTCAGCAAAACCGAGCAAACCCTCTTACGGAAAATGGAGGACACACGATTGAGCTGTTACAAATCCTCTTTTCCCTTTGGGGCCAGCTTGGGACCAGTCTCTCGCTGGTGGATCGTGGTGGATGGTAAAAAGTGCTTCCCCGAGAGTGGCTACCGACAACATTGTCGAACGAGTCGCGTACAAACATCCCTCCACAAAACGTTCGTTTGTAGTATCACTTAGCGATCCTAGGTACACTGGGCGCTCTCTAGAGTCGCAACAGTAGTACGAGCAGCCCCAAGCGATGGTCGATGGAGTGTAAAGTGCCGAATTAAGATCTTACCCGTTGTTTGATGAGATGAGATTGCACCACCGTATGCCGATGATGATGGATACGCTTGATGTGCGATGTTAGTTTATCTGTTTACAATCGACACTCGACGGTTGGGACCCGCACAAACGGTGACCATGAACGAAGACACCGAGGACACTGGCAACACTGTATTCTACATCTGTTCCCTACATCGGTGCCATTGTTTGCCGACACAAAAGTGAGTGAGTGACTCCCCGAACATCTTCCGAGGTCCGTACTCCGTAGCCTCCATTAGTGACATACCCTATCAGCTATCAGGTTAATCCTTTCTGTCTTTCACCATCAAAAACATGGCTTTCCTCATCATCATCGACAGTGGAAGAACATGATGGTCGTGTATTGAAGTTGTCCCGCGCGATGTCTCAACGATAGTTTCTATCCGTCGTGTACTGGGCTACTCTTTCCTACTGCCAACCATTCCAATCCCAATAGAACCCAACAACTTGGCAGTTAATCTCAATAAAACATTTGCTTCCCTTCCTTTGCGCCTTTCTTCCACCGGGGCTCCAACCAAAGATCAGGTTTCAGACTAGGCGAAAAACCGGCAGATTGTAATTAATGGAACAAAATGGATGATTGGCGCCGGCGCTTATCGTCCGTGGTGGCATGAACCCTTGTGTCTGTCTTGGTTTTTTTTCTCCTCTCGTTCGAAGGTCCCGTTTTTCCTTGGCGGAACAGGAAAAACGATGGCCACCCACTACGAACTGGGGAGGTTTTTTAGATGAAAGCAGATAATTGAAAACATTACCGATTTTCCAATGATTCTTTGCTTCATTAGCACACGATCGAGCTACCTTTCGCCACGATGTCCTCTTTCGCTGGGCTTTTTTTACTGTGAAGCTCACGCCAACCGCGTCCAACAGCTGTTGAGACGCGTGCTTGGAGTGGGTGAATTAAGCTACTGGGGTACTCCCTCATTGCAGTGAAACCGAACTTCACTCCCAACAAAAAACAGGTCATAAAGACAAGCTCTAATCACTCATTTGTCTTAGCGTTCCCCAGCTTTATTTCTACCAACCCAACATTCCGAACCGGTTATTCGTTTGCTAATGATACGCATTCAACACATTCCACGCTAAAAACCTTTTTTTGTGGTCAATAATCAGCGCCCTCTCTACGCATCGTCACAAGATCGTCTTCAGTTTTTCGATTCGGGAGGTTTGCTGATGAGAAAATTGCGATAAGCTCCATCGTATCGTCCATAGTTCGTATGAAAAATCGTCAACTTTTAATGAAGGAACCCGCGTTTTTTTTTTTTCTGTGTGCGCATTTTGTTTTATGTTGAAGAGTTTGTTTTGTTTTTATATTTGTATTCAACTGCTCGACTCATCCCAAACGGTGAAGCTGCAAATATGTGCGCCCAACACAACTACCGGTGGAATCGGCGATCGGAAAGCGAAAGTGATGAGATGGGCTTTCGAGATGGTTGCCACGATAAACGCACGGGTCAAGCAGTGGCGAGCAGCAAGAAAAACAAAACTACAAACCTCACACAACATCGGATGAGTCGGCTAGTGGGGTTTGTTTTATTTTCGGAATGCTCACTCTGTCTGTTTCGGTTCCTCCCGGTTTTTTTTTTCTTACCCATCTTGCCCCAGCTCGAAAACGTTTTACACTTATGTAATGATCCGCATTTTTGTTGTTTTTTTTTATTTGTGCCTTTTCGAAGTATGCGCAGCAAACATTACAGTGGCCATGGGATTTTTTTTTGGTGATGGGTTTTCGTTGGTGCATCTGGATTTTTTTATGTGTGTGTATGTCTGAGAGAGTGAGTGCGTTTTTTCTTATTCGTTTCTTGAATTCCTTCATCCCATTCCCATCCTGGGTCCCAATTGTGCATTGTGAAAAATTATGTTTCCTTCCAAAAACGGTGATTGCAGCGTGCTCTAAGCGACGAACCCCAACAAATCTTTTTTTGCCATAAAAAAGTTGAGGAGATCTCGCGATCGATCGTACATTGATGCAGAAATTATACAATAGAGAGCAAATATTAAATCTCCCAAAAACTTTCCCGTAAAGCGCGACTTTGATCGCGAGGGTCACACAGTTCCATGGAGGTCCCTTGTTTTCTGCTGGTTGGGAAGCATTAGACTTCCGATGTGACTGACGTCAATTACAATCCGCTAGTGATGTGAAAATGTAGTAAAACACGCATCCATATAGGATCGATTGAATGTTTCATCACCCACAACATAAACAGGCTACTAATTCCCAGGGCAAAGATCATCATTTTCTTGGCGTCTCTCCACATTTTCGGGTGTTCTCACGCAAGTCCTCTTCCCAAGCTTTACCCTTCGAAAAACAAGTCCATCGAAAGGAAACACAATACCGATGCTGCCGAAAAAGTACTAAAAAAAGCATTTAAAAAGCGAAAAAACGGAAAACACAACCCACAAAACGATGGAACTGTGTGCGTGTACTTCGGGTAAATTACCCTGTGGTTTATTTTACGACTTAAATTAAGCTTAATTTTCCAAACACACAAACCCCGGCGAATCGATTATGATGCCGTAACACCTCGATGCCACCCGCATTTCCCATAGTACTCGGCTTGATTCTTCTATTCCTGTTCGAAGGGGGAAAAAAGCAACATTAAAATCATGTTTTGTACAGGTTAGAGCCAGCGTTTATCTTCAAACCCCCCTTTCCTTTCCCTTTGTTTTCCATTCCAAAACGGTCCCCTTAAAGCTTAAAGGAAGACCCTCCCACCCTTTAAAGCTGTTCCCCGAGAGTGCTAATTTATGGTAAACGAACCTGGTGAGGGCGCACTTAAGATTAAGCAAGATATTATTATAAATTTTCTCCTCTTTGAAGCGGTACGGATTGGCGATCGGTTTGGTGGTGAGTGGGAAAGGGAGGGCGATAAAAAAATGGCAATCGCAGCGCTTGGTGCTTCAAGCGTGCTTCAAATGAGCCGGAAATTAAATAATTATAGCACCCAAACCGAACCTGCCAAGTCCTCGGATACCTCCACGGGTGCAAAAAGAGTCGCTTGATCTTGGTTGGAGGTTTTTTTTCCCTTTTTCCCATTTCATTCCGATAGATAGTCCGATAGACCGATCTGATTTATGTTGACCCATGTAAGCTTCTTGATCTGATATGATACGGTGGTTCGGTGGAGAAGGGTAGAGGAAAGGGAGGAAGAGAGCAAAGAGGAGAAATTAAATTGAAAATACGCGAAGAATCTCCATCTACAGACTTGCTTTCGTGAAGTGAAAACAGTGAATCAGGTGATAATAATTCCGCCTCGATGTATGCAATTTTAGGGCTTAACACTATTTTTTACCTTCAAACGGTCTTAAAAATAGAAGGATGCTATTTAATTATCTGCTAAAAAAGGCTTAAAAACAATACAAAAAGTATTGAAATTGAGAAAAAAAAATATGATGATTTACTCAGCCGAATTTTATTTATATACACAGATATATACGTTTTAATATCATATAACGCTGTCCATCGGAGAAGAGAAGACAGAATAAGGAGAAAATTAATTCGAATTACGAAAAGAATGTTTATCTATAGGGTTACTTTCCTGTAGTTCAATCGCTACAAGAGGAAAATAGATTTATTTCGCCAGAATGTATGCAATTTTTTAGCAATTTATGTTTATTTGTTTATAAGGATCATTAGTATTTAGTTTAAGTCATTATTTACCTCATAGTTTTACTCCCAACATACAAATAAAAATATTTAAAAACGATTAAATTAAGTAATGAATCAAAACCTACAGCACCACAGAGTCTACACCCGTCTAGTAAAGATTTGAAAGCTTTTATCCTCATTTCATCCCCATGACAACAACCATCCGATCCCAAAATGCAAACCCACCAGAAAAAAAGAGCACCGCTTGTTACTTTGTTTGCAAAGAATCAATCAACGACAAACATTGACAAGAAACCGTCGTCAAATCTTGCCGGCAACCGAAGCCTTTTTTCACCCGCGAACGATCAGCCGGTGTGGATCGTGGATGCTAAAGTGCCCGTACACGCCATTGCCACGGTAGCCATTCATGAGCCATTTTAATGGCCCAAATGCGAAAACATATGAACGCTCAAGCGTTCGCGTCCCGGAACTGTTCGGAACGTTGCATAGGTGCACGTATGCCAGGCGGTACAGCGTTGCACTCCCCCGAAAACAAACGGTTCTTACTACACACTGGCCGCGTTAATTGAAATCTTGATTGATGATTCGGTTCCCTTTTAGCCGACAGCGCGTGAAAACGGTACGAACAGTAACTGGAAGAAAAAGCGAAACAAACTCGCTACTCCAAGAATCCGTGAAGAACGACCCCAACCCACCCGCTTGATTGATTATGCGATGGTGGAAGGGAGGAGGAGGTTTCCAGAAGGGCATCGGTGATGCACTTTGATGGCGGCAGAAAGGATTCGCCGCACCACCGCCAGTATGGGGTTTTTTATTAGAGTTGATTAAAATTATCATAAAACAAATGCACCCGCCTGGGTTGCGGTTTGCGGCAAAAGGATGAATTAGTTCCGCTGGGAGCAGTGGAAAACCCCGTTATTCTGGAAGGCTTTTTGCGACGCGGGGTCTTGTGTTGGGCGGCCTTGTTTTCCTTGAGGATTGAGCGTAACGAGCAACGAGCCTAGTGGAATCTGTTTAAATCGGCTGTTTAGCATTCTTTGAAGTCGTGTTCTCTTGTAAGGAATGCTTTTTAAGACACAATACGGTTACTTTGGAAGTTACATGAAGAGGCTCTTTAAGGTTTTTGAGAGTAAAAATACTCGCTTCTTCTTGAGAATGCTCGGTAATTTATTACAATTTCCATACGTCACCGCAGAATCTCTTCAGAAGCCGCTATAAACATAGCTAAATGACAGATGTAGGCTAACAAGCCGAGCACAATGTTTTCGACTTTTCATCGACTGCATTGCTCGAATTGTTCGCGTTTCTTAATGAAGCGAACGCTTAATCATACATCCATCAAACCACCCCGAAAGCATCACCCTCGGGTGAGCTTATTTTACTCAGAAACAAAGCAGCAGACATTCTTCCCTTCAACCCATCACACACACTGTTCATCCTGCGCTGACATACGACAGACGATCGGGCATGAACTTCCATACCGCGCATCGAATGATCCGTCTTGCAGCACCGACATCACAAACCCCCGGTTGATACAAGGGGTATAAAAACGAAAGGGAGAACCCCGAGGAGACAACCGAATTTACCCTGATCAGTCACGGTCACGCAATTACCCGATGGTGTTCGACCGCGTCGCTCGCTCGGGAAGGCTCGCAAACCCATTCGAATCGAATTAAGATTTCATCATACCAACACACCCCTTCTCCCTTTCCCTCCCTCCCTCCCTCCCTCTCTCCCTCCACCTGCTTTATCATCACCCTTCGCAAGGCGCACACGTTTGATAGGAACGGTTTTCGATTCGGTTTTCCTTTTTCCCCTGGCGACTGCGTGTGTGTGTGCGTGTGTATGTATCGTGTGCATCAAATGCGACTCCCCACAGCGGGTGCCAGCATCATGCTGCTGCAACACATGCAACACACTACGAGCAACAACATAAAAAAAAACAACACAAAAACATTGACCGCGGACGCCACCGCCATGATTATGCTGGCCCGAAATGGGGTGGTCCCCGAGCCACCCGAATGGGTTGGGTGAGGAAAATGATCAGCGATTTTTCCCATGGAATTGAGTATTTCGTTCCCGTTTGTGTGTGTGTGTTTGTGGGGTTTTTTTTTCTTCGTCATTTCAAACATGTTTCACGTTCGCGTGTTGCTGTGTCGAGCCCCGTAGGCTAAAGAGCGGTACGCATCGAACGCCAACATTGCGTACATTATCAAATGTGTTATCGAGGAAACGGCGCGGTGGAGCAAGGCGGGGAGTTCTGAGGGAGGAAATAGGCGGGAAAAAGGAAAGCAAAAGTCCCAAATCTCAAATCATTAGACAGATATGTGTCATCGGAATGTTACATGTTGATGATTTCATGCCTTTCATTCACAGATTATGATTGCCAGAAAATATGAAACTGAAACGCAAACGAAAGATAAATTTAAGTAAAATCCATATGGTACAAAAAACTATACAAATGAATAAAAATATTTAAAAAAAACAAATTATAAACAAGAAATTGCCGTTACAAAGCATAAAAATAATTAAATTATATATGAGAATTAAAAGACACGAAAATTAAATACAAAAAACAATAAAGAAAGGAGAAAAAACTTTTGAATAATGAAAAATAAGAAATAAAACAAAAAAAAAACAAATTAAGATTAATGCATCAACGAAGAGAAAACACATTAAGATAAAAAAATAAACATGAAAAATAGTAACTAAATTTATAAATAAAATATTGAAATAAGCTTTCGAAACAACACAAGGACAGCAAAATATAAAAACAAAAAACAAACATAAAAATTATGCAATCAGAAAATCAAAATTAAACAAAATTTGGTATCAAATATGCTAAATTAAAAAAGTATAAAAATTCCACAAAGTGATGCAAATAATTATTAAAATCAGTAGTTTCATTAAATTAAAGACGCGAAACTAGCAAAATGTCATCATGAAACACAAAAACATAGTATATAACAACGCTAAACATGTACAAAATCAATGAGAAAAAAAAACCTGAATACTGACAAACTATAAATCCAACACAGTAACTACAACAAAGTACATGACACATCTGTACCAGAAAACATAGCCCGTCATTTCACTTTTGATGGTAAATTTGGTAATCAAATTCATATCACCGTTTCAGCACAAACAATAAACAACAGTACCGCCATAAATCAAATCCTCCAAAGCACATCATTAAATTTTCATACCGATCGTACGATAAGACCCAAACCCAAACACACACAGTACCGGCTACGCAACCGGCCGGGAACCCTGATGTCTGTTCACGATGCTTAATTTCTCCATTTTTCACACCTTCTGTTATCGTGCGTCCGAGTGTGGCTTTGCACATGCTACCTTCGCTGCCAATGCTCATTTGCATCCAGCAAACCGTGACCCCTTTGGCTGCGTGTTCGAGCGCTGTCCCGCTGTTCAATAATCAACTCGCTAAATATCACCGACTTTTATGGACTCCTTTGGGAATGGGGTTCTGAGTTGGTTTCTTTCCTCTATTTTCAATTTAGCGAGAATAGGGACATTCGGATGGTTATTGTCTAGTTTGTTTTATCTGATCGTTTGGGTAATGCGCAAAAGGCGTTTTATTGTTGGTGAAAAGTGTCAAACACGCCCCTTTTTATGAAGGGCTTGAGGCGCACCGACAATTCTTACCGAGCGCAAGCGTACTTTAATTCGCGCCATAAATACAGTCCTCCCTAGCCGACGAAGATAGAGCAGAGATGAGTTATTCTGATCGAAACTAGTCACAAAGAAGGCATCAAATCTTTCGTCTAAAAGTTAGAGGTACATCTGATCGTTTTACACGAACCAAGATATTGTGGGCATTAGAAATGGAGCTCAAATCCAAAACAAAGTCTACCACCAAGTCTCCGCGTAGAAGAGTTTAACCTCGTGAGTTCATCGTAGGCAAGCGGCCGAAGCTGGTTGTTTTTGACCCATCGAAAACGAGTTAAAGTGATTTTGGACACACCGGTGGGGAGGACACCTATTAAAAACCTACTAAACCACATCATCCACCAGGCACCAGATGGTGTCGAGATTGAGCGAAAAAATGTTACGATTGCTATCCATCGTTTGTTTTTACCGTTCGTCTGCATCGACCGGCAGAGCGCGTGGGTTCAATTTCATCGTCATCTTCGCCAATATGGAGATTTGCGATAAGCGATTCTGGTTGGAGCTCTCCAAAACTTTTTGACAATCACCATAATCGCTTCCCGCCAGCGTGGAACTGTTGAACGCGCGCGCCGTGCAAGCGTTTGAAAACTCGTGTCGAGTGATCGTAAAATAATACGTGAGAGCTAGCGACACACCAGAGCGCAGATAAGCCTTTGATGGAGTTTGAATGCCTTGAGAGTCCCCATAGCGCACGAGTGATATACGTTTGTTGGTGTTGTTTAATTGTGGCGTGCGTGAGTGGTCGGTAGACGCGAGTGAATATTGCTTCCCGTAGGATGATTATGATTCGTAGCACTTACGGGCAGTTGACGTGATGTGGCTACGGACACTGTGAGCGTCAACGAAAACCACCTCCACTCGACTGCTTAATTAGTGCCGTACGGTATCATTCATCAGTAACGTTTTTTTTTTTGTTCGGCTTTTATTCTCCTTCTCAGGTGCTCCCCATTTGCTATCGCGAGTGGCAACCTCACCGGTCCCATCGGCGGTCCCATCCGCAGCTCTATCGTCAGTGTCGCAGCCAGCGAGTCTGACGACCGAACGAACTTCCCTGACGCCAGGTCGCAGCGGTTCCGGTACAGCTTCCGGTACCAGTGACCATCCGAACGACAACCTGCGCAAAGTAGCGACAGGAGCAGCAGCAGCAGCAGCAGCCGCGGACAGTAGTAGCAGCTCAGCGACAAGCATGTTACTGCTGCAGCCACAGGTGAGTTACTGGTTGAGGTTAAACTTTAAACATTAAAGATGAGTTGAGAAGAATGTATTGCTCAGCCATTTACTTTTAACACTTTATAAGCGAAGTTGTGGAATAATGTCAAGAAAACTATATATTCTTGAAGTATTTGTGCTTGTGAGAGTTTTATGAGTTAGAATAGCCTAACTAAAGGCGCAAAGGAGGAAGGTTTGATGAGATTTGGGGTCTATTTTTAGTAAAAATATAAGACCTTTTAGTATAAGTAAAATTTGTGCAAAATTTATCAAATAATTTCACGTTTTCAGTCATTAATACTGGGTCAGTTATGTTGAATAATTCTTTCACTTTGACCATCTTGTCTGCATTAACGGATATATTTTTGTAGCAAGATATTAATCTAATCTGGGCCTAATGCTTTTCCCTCCAAAGGTCCATGATTTGGTTGCTTTTGAGTGCACTTTAGCCTAAAAGTATGCAATGTTATGTTTAATTTGCTATTCCGTGTACAAATCGTTCAAAACTGTAACAAATTGCATACATCTAGGCGTTATAAAGTCGAACTAATTGAAATGAGACACCCTTGATTAAATTATTTCTTTTTCAAGAAGTTAATAAACTATTTAACTTTATTTTCGTTTGCGCTTTAAAACTCATAAAACAGCGTGCACAATTCTGTGTCCCAAATAAGCGATGCTGCGATAAAAACATCAATATTTCACTTCCCAAAATCCGCGCCCTCTGCTCACCAATAGACAGTGGAAAGTAGATATCATAAATTGAGCAAGCAGCACAAAAAAGAACACACTATTCCATCGATCCGCAATGCACCATGATTGCTGATAACACGATGGTGATGTCTTTCACTGCCGGTGTCGCTTGGTCCCAGTGTTCGGGACAAGATTTACCTTCTGGCGACAGTAACAGCAACAGCTACGAACACTATCGAAACACTTAATAAACGGCCGTATCGCGATGCATCGACAGATATTGTCGCTGTCCCTCGGCACGGTGTAAAGGGAAGCTTTTTGCCGATCGGACCGCCGATAAGACGACAGTTAAAAACTATCATCTTAACAAAACTCCTCATCACACGCGGGCACCAACTGTCAACCCTCCACGTTGGTGATCGGTTATCCTGCCAGGCCGTCATAATCTGTCAGCCTACCTTCCAACCCGCAGCACTGTGGGGCCGGGGAATCGTTGCTAGACGCGACGTTCGCAATGAAATACGATTCGAAATTTTCTACTTTTCACCCAGAAAGCGAGGCGCTGGAAGACGGTGAACCACTCACCACATCCCCCGGTTCGTTGTTGGTCTACAGGTGATGCGATCTTCAGATTGCAAATTGTCAATAGCGACAAGTCGGCGTGTGTGTGTGTGCGAGCGCACTGCGTTCGTAATGATCGCGATAATGATGATGATTATGACGAACGATCCGAACAAAAGGATACGTCAAGTGTGCGCAGGAGTCGGTTTTGGCACCCTACGTGCGCACCGTGCAGAGCAAAGTGCATCAACCATGAGTGTTCCCTCGTACGGTTTTGACCCACGCTGTGCCCAGGCGCTGCCACGCTCAAGGGGACAATCGGGGACTAACCCGAAACCGTTCAATAAATCACGAATTCGACAGCTTTCTCCTCGCTGCGCACAAGAAGTTCCCGTTTAACCGATGTTTTTCTTATGTTTCCCCCTTGATGTCGTGAGACAAGCTCGCACCGTCCCTGTTGCTTACCTTGAGCCACGGTTTGCTCCTGTCATTGCAGCGGTGGTGCATTCGGTGCATGTTTTTCTACCGATAACTGTGCTGCCCTTTTGTTACGCTCGACATGCTCCGGCTCAGGCCGTTGAGGTCGCGAGACACTGCGCATGCAGCGTTACAGGGCGTCCCATTCCAGATAATCGATGGACCGATGGCGAGGCCTCCAGTTTTTGACGGATTGTTTTATGGCCACGGGCAATCGGACAAAGAAAACCTTGCGGGGACAACATCACCTTAGTGAAGCTGTCCCGCTTTTCGGGGGTCGCTGTTTGACACTTTTTTGCCACTTGCACATGCCCAAGCGTTACCCGAGTGTCGATTGATCGATGCAATTTATAAGTGAACGTGTCTTTGATTTGCGCCAAGATAACAACCAGTCAAAATCTCTTTTCTCTCTTTCTTTTTGTGCTCTTGAAAAGGTGTCGCATGCTTAACGTGTGAAATGCACTTAAATAAATTGACCAAAAATAGATTTATAACAATAAACATCTGCAACATTCGAGACACTGTTTGATACACCGAGCCAAATCGCAACCGATCGTGGCAGCTGTGGCCGTAAAGTATCTAACTTTGTGTTTCGATTCTCGGCCTCAAATAAACCGGAGATGAGTTTCATTCGTCTTTTTTCCCTACTGTGGCGTGCCATAATCCGGACCCGTCTAAACATTTCGCGGCAACGATATCCCGCTGGGAGGTTCGTCGTTCTGCTCGTTTCCATTATCTTCGCTGAATCGCTTTCTCATAGTGCGCCCGGTTAGGCCCGGTATCGATGGCTGGATGCTTCTTGTATTTTTGCAGGGTGAAATAGAGCCCCCAGACTTCGGATTATGATCACCATCAGGTGGGAAATGTTTTGCAAACGATTCGCAATTTTTGGTGCAAAAACTGGATATTTGATATGTAGCGAAGTGAATTAAACCTGCCGAAAACTGATATGTTAAGCTTCTTTCGAGAAGAAATATTTCAAAAAGGTTTAAGCTTAGAGTTTTTAATCAAGAACAAGAGTTAATATGACAATTCTCTAAAATTAACTACCTAAATAAAAAAGCAAATTAAGGATGTTCCAAAATAAAGTTATATCATAAACCTATTGACGAACAACTTGTTGCTAAGGCTCTCTGTTCATTGAATATACACCTCAAAATTAAACTCAAGCTATTCACTTTAAATTCTTCTTTCTTGGCCTAACGACCTCTTAGGTCATGAATGCCATTTCTGGCTTACTAGACTTATTGTTACCGCATAGTCGGATAGTCAGTCCTCACTATGGGGGAACGGCCCAGATGAGACTTGAACCCCGGTCCTGCCGTCTGCCGTTGTCGCATCTACCACCGGGCCACCCTTTATATATATATACCCCTTTATATTATTATAGCAGTTCATGCTACAATATATATGATTTGTCCCACCAATGGTTTGTAAATATTAAAGGCATAAATTCTTTTTTGTGTGCTCTTTAAAATTCAGTTCATATGCAACGTTTGACAGCCAGAATTATTTTAAAAATTATCTAGTATATGGATTAGGAGTGAAGGATTAGGAGGAATGAAAGGAACCTCATATTCAATAGCCTACAATTTATCCCACCAACAAACCTAATCGCACAACAGACTGGGAATATTTGTTGTATTTTTATGTAACTACGAACCCTTTTGGATTCACACGATAACAAAACAAATCAAAAACCAAAACTAAAGTCTACCGCAACGACAGGATGCAACCACATCTCGCGATGTGATGCAACGAAACAAAAGATTCCCCCAAACAATCACTTTCTCCTAGGATCTTTTTTTTTCTATAGCATCAAAATCTGCAAACACAAACAAAAACGACTAAATTTAAATAAGCATCTTCCTGTTTGCAATTTGAATTTGAATTCGATATCGTAGCGAAAACAGAAATGCCTCTTTTTTCTATCTATTTCTGCAACAACAAAAAAACCCATCCACAAAATCTACACCGAGATAGAGAGATGGGAAACCATATACCGTGCGGCACACGGGCCTAGCTCTACGGATGCTCTTCTATATCGACACGATCAATGTCGATGCGCCACACCGCGACCCTACCAAGCCCATAGCCGCACGCTTCGTTACCGATAGCGTAGCGCACGCAGCCAGAGAGCAAAGAAACAACAAACGGGATAGTGCTGCGATTGCATCTTGCCACCCGCGTTGAATCAAAGAAGACAATCCTTTTTCAAAATTATTGTTAACCGCCTAAACCTATCACCTATTAATTTAAATCAACTGCAAAATAGTTCTACACGAACGTCATCAATAAGCGAAGCTCAATTAAGGGCGCTCCGATTGATGAGCAAAATTGCAAACCTAATTCACACAGCTCACGCAAACGCCGCAAAGCTTCAAATCTACACCAAAATATAAACCGTACGGAAACAACACGTATGAATAACTTATACCACTCGCCATTCCCTGCTTGTTCATTGCTGTTTGTAAGTGAGTTTTGCATGGTTTGGTTGAATTTTTCATTAAACCACCGTGTCCTGTAGCGTTGGGTGTCCTTGTGTGAAGCGTAAGCGACCAACAAAACCGGGTGGCATAAAATCACTCACACCCCTCACCGGTTCATCCAATCAAGTGGCTGACTTTTGATATTTACTAACAAGTTGGCGCAGTGAAGCAAAGGAAAAAAAGAAAAACAGGCAACAAAAATGGGAAGGGAGAGGTTTTGGATGTTGGTCGGCCAATGGAAAATAAAAAGCCAACCACTATCCCCTCCACCCAGCAGGAAAACGCTACGAACTGCATCGAGCCGAAACGGTGTGCTCGAAATGTCGATGCAGCAATTTTCCTTCAAGCAACAGCGAGCACCTCATCGACCGTGGCCCGTGCGTTGTGGGGTGGGAAACGAAAACTCCCGAAAATATAGATATTGGAACAGCGTGCCATGCGGCCGGAACTCAAAATGAGGTTTATATTTTTGCCCTTTTTGCTTGCTTGCTTGCTTTCTTCTCGCGCGGCCGAACCGTGGCCGACATGAAAAGGGGTTCGCTTTACGTGCGAAACTAGCGCAACTAGCGCGCGAAACGGCGATTGCGCTACGGCGTAAAGCCACGCCTCTCGGTTGCTTTTGGTTGGAAAAGCGCCATCGTACGTTACCATGGTTGTAGTATGCACGCGTACGGCCATGGAAAAGCGGTGTTGCATTTTTCATTAATTAACTGACGTCTCGCTTTTTCTTTGCTCTCTTTGTTTCTCTCTCGCTCTTTCTCTGTGTCCACAGGCGTCATCTTTTAGTTCCGTTTCTTCATTTGATTATTTACTGTCACAATCGCAGAGCCATCATCCGGACAAGACTTATCATCATTCGCACCTGCCACAGGAGCAGCAGCAGCAACAGCACCAGCAGCAGCACCAGCAGCAACAACATCATCCCCATCAGTCGACGTTAGGACATTCGCAACAGCATCATCCCGACCAGCAACAACATCACCACCATCACCAGCACCATCATCATCATCAGCTGTCGTCCGGGCTAGACAAGTTTGTGGAGCTGTTCAGCTCGACCCAGCCGCATACGCCAGCCGAATCGATCACCACCGAATCGTACCTAGCGGACCAGACGCAACATTCCAACAGCTCGAGCGATACGCTCGTCGGGCTCGAGGACAATCCGTCCACGTTCGGCGGTTCCAGCGACAGCATCCCGTCGGCGTTGCTCAAGTCCGCGTACAAGGAGGAACTGCCCAGCCCATTCAGTGCTGGACCATCAACCCGTGCGCCTACCACCGAACCGCCCGACACCGATCTGCTGTTCGAGTCGTCCTCCACCGAGGAGCTCGGGCTGCTAACGCTTCGCTCCAGCAGTGACCCGGTGTTGGCCAGCAGTGCCCGACTACCGCAGGCAATCGTACACGCGCAGACGGCTGCTCAGTCGGCGCTGAGGCCCAGCACATCGGCAGCCGGTCCGAGCGGTGTGGATTCGGCGGCAGCAGTAGCAGCAGCGGCGGCGGCGGCAGCAGCTGCTGCAGCAGGCAACAGCTCGCTACTGCCCAGCTTCCAGGAGACGTACCAGATCAAGTACAATCAGTTGGCCAGCTACGGGCTGAAGATGGACGACGATTGCTTCAAGATGGCAGGCTCACCGCATCATCATCAGGCTGTTACGGCGGCCTACGCCCATCATGGTAGTGTGTACGGGCACGGTCATCAGCATCACCACCATCCGCATGCCGGAGCAGGTGGAGTACTTGGTGGAGTCGGAATCGTTGGTGCGGGACTTCACCAGAGCCATTACGAATTTACATCACACACGGCGGGTGGACAGGGTGGAGCAACCAGTGGCGGCATCACGCAGTACAACAACCCCACTGGACCTCCGGGAAGTGGCGGTGGAGGTGGTGGAGGTCCCACCGGTGGAAGCTTCTACTCACCTTCGTACGAGCAACATCCAGCAGTAAGTGATCCAGTGATAATTCTTTTCAAAACAGAGAACTCTCTTCAAAACAATATCTCCTCTTCCTTCTTACAGGGCTATGGAGGACAGGTTGGCGCTCAGGACACGTACTCCCTGCCACCGTTTCCAACGGTGGCCGAACTTCACGTCACCACCACCTGTCACCACTCACACCCCTCACCGGTTCATCCAATCAAGTGGCTGACTTTTGATATTTACTAACAAGTTGGCGCAGTGAAGCAAAGGAAAAAAAGAAAAACAGGCAACAAAAATGGGAAGGGAGAGGTTTTGGATGTTGGTCGGCCAATGGAAAATAAAAAGCCAACCACTATCCCCTCCACCCAGCAGGAAAACGCTACGAACTGCATCGAGCCGAAACGGTGTGCTCGAAATGTCGATGCAGCAATTTTCCTTCAAGCAACAGCGAGCACCTCATCGACCGTGGCCCGTGCGTTGTGGGGTGGGAAACGAAAACTCCCGAAAATATAGATATTGGAACAGCGTGCCAAGCGGCCGGAACTCAAAATGAGGTTTATATTTTTGCCCTTTTCGCTTGCTTGCTCGCTTTTTTCCCCGACCGTGGCCCGTGCGTTGTGGGGTGGGAAACGAAAACTCCCGAAAATATAGATATTGGAACAGCGTGCCATGCGGCCGGAACTCAAAATGAGGTTTATATTTTTGCCCTTTTTGCTTGCTTGCTTGCTTTCTTCTCGCGCGGCCGAACCGTGGCCGACATGAAAAGGGGTTCGCTTTACGTGCGAAACTAGCGCAACTAGCGCGCGAAACGGCGATTGCGCTACGGCGTAAAGCCACGCCTCTCGGTTGCTTTTGGTTGGAAAAGCGCCATCGTACGTTACCATGGTTGTAGTATGCACGCGTACGGCCATGGAAAAGCGGTGTTGCATTTTTCATTAATTAACTGACGTCTCGCTTTTTCTTTGCTCTCTTTGTTTCTCTCTCTCGCCCTTTCTCTGTGTCCACAGGCGTCATCTTTTAGTTCCGTTTCTTCATTTGATTATTTACTGTCACAATCGCAGAGCCATCATCCGGAGCAGACTTATCATCATTCGCATCTGCCACAGGAGCAGCAGCAGCAGCAGCAACAGCACCAGCAGCAGCACCAGCAGCAACAACATCATCCCCATCAGTCGACGTTAGGACATTCGCAACAGCATCATCCCGACCAGCAACAACATCACCACCATCACCAGCACCATCATCATCATCAGCTGTCGTCCGGGCTAGACAAGTTTGTGGAGCTGTTCAGCTCGACCCAGCCGCATACGCCAGCCGAATCGATCACCACCGAATCGTACCTAGCGGACCAGACGCAACATTCCAACAGCTCGAGCGATACGCTCGTCGGGCTCGAGGACAATCCGTCCACGTTCGGCGGTTCCAGCGACAGCATCCCGTCGGCGTTGCTCAAGTCCGCGTACAAGGAGGAACTGCCCAGCCCATTCAGCGCTGGACCATCAACCCGTGCGCCCACCACCGAACCGCCCGACACCGATCTGCTGTTCGAGTCGTCCTCCACCGAGGAGCTCGGGCTGCTAACGCTTCGCTCCAGCAGTGACCCGGTGTTGGCCAGCAGTGCCCGACTACCGCAGGCAATCGTACACGCGCAGACGGCTGCTCAGTCGGCGCTGAGGCCCAGCACATCGGCAGCCGGTCCGAGCGGTGTGGATTCGGCGGCAGCAGTAGCAGCAGCGGCGGCGGCGGCAGCAGCTGCTGCAGCAGGCAACAGCTCGCTACTGCCCAGCTTCCAGGAGACGTACCAGATCAAGTACAATCAGCTGGCCAGCTACGGGCTGAAGATGGACGACGATTGCTTCAAGATGGCAGGCTCACCGCATCATCATCAGGCTGTTACGGCGGCCTACGCCCATCATGGTAGTGTGTACGGGCACGGTCATCAGCATCACCACCATCCGCATGCCGGAGCAGGTGGAGTACTTGGTGGAGTCGGAATCGTCGGTGCGGGACTTCACCAGAGCCATTACGAATTTACATCACACACGGCGGGTGGACAGGGTGGAGCAACCAGTGGCGGCATCACGCAGTACAACAACCCCACTGGACCTCCGGGAAGTGGCGGTGGAGGTGGTGGAGGTCCCACCGGTGGAAGCTTCTACTCACCTTCGTACGAGCAACATCCAGCAGTAAGTGATCCAGTGATAATTCTTTCTCGAGAACTCTCTTCAAAACAAAATCTCTTCTTCCTTCTTACAGGGCTATGGAGGACAGGTTGGCGCTCAGGACACGTACTCCCTGCCACCGTTTCCAACGGTGGCCGAACTTCACGTCACCACCACCTGTCACCGACGCTCGTCCCTTCCGATACAACGCTCGGAATCGACGTCCAGCAGCGAAAGTCCGAAACCGCCTCGGATCGCAATCTACAACAAGTATTCGGCACTGCCGAGTGCCTCCAGTTCCGCGTCTAGCTCCCCGGGCTACATGAACAACAACAACCCGAACACGATCAACAACAATGAAGTTGCAGCAGCGGCCGCAGCAGCAGCAGCAGCAGCAGCAGCGGCAGCTTCCGGAGGTCTCGTTGGAGCAAGCGCTCCAGCGCCAGTAGTTGCGCCCCCCTCCGGTGCAACCGTCCAGCGAGCCACACCGACCGCCCAGAGTCCCTCGCAGCTGTGCGCCGTGTGCGGAGATACGGCCGCCTGCCAACATTACGGTGTGCGAACCTGTGAAGGGTGCAAAGGCTTCTTCAAGCGCACCGTCCAGAAGGGTTCCAAGTACGTCTGCCTAGCGGACAAAGCCTGCCCCGTCGACAAGCGGCGACGAAATCGGTGCCAGTTCTGTCGCTTCCAGAAATGTCTCGCCGTCGGCATGGTGAAGGAAGTCGTCCGTACCGATTCGCTGAAAGGGCGCCGCGGTCGACTACCCTCCAAACCGAAATCTCCCCAAGAATCTCCCCCCAGTCCGCCGGTGTCGATGATAACGGCGCTGGTCCGGGCGCACGTTGACACGACGCCCGACCTAGCGAGTCTCGACTACAGCCAGTACAGGGAACCGGGCCAGAACGAACCGATCATTACCGAGGCGGAGAAGGTGCAACAGTTCTACAACCTGCTCACCACGTCGGTGGACGTGATCAAACACTTTGCCGACAAGCTGCCCGGCTACAACGATCTCAGCGTCGAGGATCAGGAGCTGCTGTTCCAGTCGGCGTCGCTCGAGCTGTTCGTGCTGCGGCTCTCGTACCGGGCCCGGAGCGACGACACCAAGATGACCTTCTGCAACGGTGTCGTGCTGCACCGTCACCAGTGCCAGCGGTCGTTCGGCGACTGGTTGAATGCGATACTCGAGTTCAGCAAGAGCCTGCACGCGATGCAGATCGACATCTCCGCGTTTGCGTGCCTGTGTGCGCTCACGCTGGTCACTGGTAAGTGTGTGAGATCTGCTTCATAAATCATCATCTTTTTTGTAGGAATATTTTAAAAATGCGGCTGAGAATAGTTTGCCTATAACAAAACATGACGTGCTGACTCTGAGAAAACAGCTCCCAATGGGGTCGATTTAGAAGGATCCATTTACAGGGGTTTTCGATTGAGCCTAATGCACGATGTTATTGATTGAAACATCGGCGTAAATGATATTAAAATTCTTTGACTTTTGGATGATCTTGTAAGAAGATCCAGATGAAAGCATCTAAAGACCTGTAAGTTGGATAAAATATTGCCGAAAAAATATTACACTTTTCAACCAATAACTTCTCGGACATCTCAAAACGTCTGCCGGATCATAGAGATCGTACAGCTTCTGCTAGAACACCTCTATATAATTATAAGTGTTTGATCTCATCAAATGTCTTACAGGATCTTTATTTGACTTGAACTTCAAAAGTTGCCTTAAAATCTTGATAGATCAGGCATTTAGATTCGAAGTCTTCGGATGTAGAATATGCTTAAAGCTCAATCGAAGAGCCCTGCAACACCCTATCATTCGGAAACGATCCCTGCTTATTAGCACTCTATTAGCAGCGGCAGTTGAATTAATTACCACGCCTCTAGTCTAGCGTGCCTCCGTGACAAGATAATTAATATTCCAATCAGAGCGGCCCGAGATCAGCCGGAACAGATGTTTGATGAATGCACTGAAACAAAAAAAGCACCAAACCTGTTCTTCTAGCGTGCGATCGATTACAGAGTTTTTTGGGGTGGGTGGATTAAACGATTCTGACGAGTGTTAGGCAGCTTCAATCAATGATAAATCGCTCTATTCCTACTGATCTTGTCATCTACTGTTTATTTCTTTCTCGCCCTGTCGTATCTTCGCAACACAGAACGCCACGGACTGCGGGAGCCGAAAAAAGTCGAACAGCTGCAGATGAAGATCATCAGCAGCTTGCGGGATCACGTCACGTACAACTCGGAGGCGCAGCGCAAACCGCACTACTTTAGCCGGCTGCTCGGCAAACTGCCCGAGCTCCGTTCGCTCAGCGTCCAGGGCCTGCAGCGGATATTCTATCTCAAGCTGGAAGATCTCGTACCCGCGCCGCCCCTGATCGAGAACATGTTTCTCGCCAGTCTGCCCTTCTAAGCCGGCCAGCCCCTTCCACAATCTACACTGAAGAAGCCGAAGAAGAAGATGATGATGAAAAAGACACTTATGGCCCTGCCCGGAAGCGACGAACTAACCCTTTTGTGAGCGTAGTAATCGTGTTTTTAGGTGTTTAGGATAATAATCTTTACAGAACAAACAAACCTGCTGGATATACTTGCGTGTACTTGTGTGTGTGTGTGTGTGTGAGTGTGAGCTAGCTAGTAAGAACATCCTTGAGTGTTTGCGTGTGAGTTTGTACATGTGTGTGTGTGTGCGCGGACATGTGGGAGTATAAGCGTATAAGTACGATTAGGTAAAACGATCTAATGAAACGAACAATTGGCTTTATTTTGGGAAGATTTAGACGGAATATATTGGGGATAAATCAAAAACCACCGGAATCTTCTCTCTCTCTCTTTCGCGCTCACGATATCCTTCTCTCCTACACACCAAGCAAGACATCCTTAGCATCCCGCTGAGAGCCATCCTTTTGTACCGATCGGTCGGAAAACGACATGATTTATAGGACAATTTTTCATCAATTTTATTATTTCTTTCGCTGCATATATGCGAACCACCGGGACTAAGCCTACACACACACACCCAAATGTCGGCATTTTGGTGCTTGATTGTTTTAAATGAATTGCAATTAAAGTGCGATTATATTGATGAGTTTTTCGATTTTCACCTCAGTAGATGTCGGAGTCCCGACCGGGTTTCTGTCGGGCTGTCCAGCGTACCAGTTTGTCACACCGTGTCTTGTCCGCCTGGAAGTTTATTTTTGGACCAAGCGCACAACACCACTAAACCACAGTTCCACCTCGATGAGCTGTTTATGCCGCTTTGACAGCAGGAAACTTCCCCCAAAAAGCGTTTGTATGTGGTGTGTGTCTCGCCCCACATGAATTATGCATCAGCTCGCAGCGAAGAAGAATCCCTTTTGCAGTGTTGCGTTCGTTTTGCAAAATTTTCGATGTTCGGTTCATCAACCCTCGGTGTGCTGGGGACGCATCCGATGTTAAGCCCCTCGAGCAAAATGCGTCCTCCAGCATCCGCACATTATCGTGTGCGTGGTGGTTATTATAAATGTAGATTGTTCGCCAGAGTCCAGATAATTTATTGACCGCAACCAGTATTTTCCTTTGGCGGGACGATTTTTTTTTTTGGGTAGTGCTGTTTGATGTCTCCCAATTGTCCCAGTCCTCCAATCAAGAGAGGGAAAGTTTGCATTTTTTTTGCTTTGCCTACAAGCGATCTTGGCGATCGTTTTGCGGCGAGTGATGAAAATAAATCAATTTTGGTTCGTTTTTGTTACACATTTTCTGTTTTTTGCTTGAAGAAAATAAAAGTGATGAAAAATCTTGAATTTCCACAAGGTACAAGACATCTCACAGTGTGGTCCAGGATGTTCGAGAAGCTTGCTGAGCAAAAAAATTCAATATTTTTATACAAAATTTTCCGGCACCTGAATCGAGTTTCAAAAACCCAACAAGAAAAATACAACAAATCAAGAAGCTATCCACTATCTTACTCAATAATAACTAATAGATAACCGTAAGTAGTACAAAAAAGCCCAACCGTGAAAAACGGAAACTAAAAACATAATTAGCAGAAGCGTCTCAAGTGAAGGAAAACTCATAAAAAAGATGATAACGAAAGTAGAGAAATAAGAGCAACACACAGTTCGTGTGAAGGAAAACGAACGCAACTCGTTTATATAGTGAGAGGGACAAAAACAGAAAAAGGAGAAACAGAATCTGGAAGTAGAAGAAAAAAAACATTATTGCGATACTTTTATGCTAGTCGGATAATTTTAATTGTAACAAACAGCAAAAAGAATGCAAAAGAAAAGGGAACTCACACACGGAAGCAAAACAAACACAACTTATCCCAGTACAGTGTTGCGTACATGCATAGGTTAGACAAACAAAACACGGAATGAAGAAAAACAAATGCACAAAAACGAAACCGTTCCCCATCCAGTAGAAAGTACAGCAAACAATACACAAAACGATGATGAACTCATGAACTCGTGTTTCTTCGACCCCGAGCGACAACAAACAAACATACAAACGAAGAAGAACAAAACAAAAATGATGGTGTTTCCTGTTTGTCGCATGATCGCAAGAACACTTGAGTTGAAATCTTGATTCATGATTTGCTTGATTAGCAATAATTACGTTACCAGAGCTTGCCATTGAACTTTTATGTTGTTTGTTTTTTTTTTTAATAATATGTGTTTTCTTTTTGTTTACTCTTCCTTTCATTGAAAAACTACATTTTTGTGTATGTAACCGTACCCCTTTTTGTTTACTTTTCATAGTGTAATCTTATGTATACTTTTTGCCTCTCCGTTTTGTTAAATTGTGACGATAGTTTAGCGTATTTTGTTTCTTAGTTTAATTTTACTTATGCCAAGTTTAAGATGCTTTTTGTTTGTGTACATACAAATTTTGTTTGTAAAAAAAAATACGGTTGTTAGTTGTAAGCTTATGTTTAAAGCTATTAAAGATACGAATCAGACAAGAATGTGTCCCCGAGCCTTTGGTGTCCTCCCTACCGTGCAAACTGTCTACATTGAGTGTTCAATTAAAACGATTGTTTCCTTATTGAAATGAACCCTTTTCACAGTCGGCAGTAACGAACCGTACTCTATTTCACACGTGCCTACAAACACACATACGAAGACTCACCAGTTAAAACAGTTTGCCTTCATGTTCCTTCTAAAGCGCGTTTTATAAACGAAAACCAATTCTTCTAAATGCTAAACGCTTTTTCCACGGACAAAACCACTTTACTCGACGTACGAAAATGATAAGTTAACGAGTTTATATTTCTTTTAGTTTTCCGTGCATTTCGATAGACACACAAAAACGAGAAATGAAAAACACAAACGATAAACACAAAACGAATTCACAAACGAATACCTGAAAGTGCCATTTTATTGTTCTTTCCTGAAAGAGACACACGGGGAGAAAAAGAAACTAAAACAAGAGGGAAAAAACGAATGCTTTATGGTTTATAATACAAAGAAAAATAGAAACAAAACACACACAAGCAAAGCAAAATAAATAACTGAAGAAAATTATTACATAGAAACATAGAAACCCACAAAACATGAGCACAACAGAGAAAAAAAAACAGAAGGAAACAAAACAACCGAATGCCTTGAAGTTAACCTATACCAGACTCTAGAGAAAGAGAGAGAGAGAGAGAGAAATGCTAGAAACACTCGAGAATGAAACAATTAAAGTAAAACACTTTCGGCTAAAAGACTTTATGGGAGAAAGACAGCTAGGTAAACAAAATTTATGAAAAAGACATAAACTTTATGGAAGTATGGAAACATATTAAAAAAAAACATAGAAAACACTGTGCAAAATTATTCAACCGGTTGAAACAACCGAAAAATTAAAAAGAAATAGACAAACAAACGCATGAAAAATAGGGAAAAAAAAGAAAACAGACAAAAGCACACACAAACATGGGAACCAAATTTTCTGCTTAGTGGATAAATATATACTATAGCGTTATATACATTCGACCGTGATGAATTGAACGTGTGTTATTGCATCCTTAGGAGCGGCCCCCTATATAAGAATCAAATTCTTCGCCCTTAAGCAACGAAACTTGTGTACTGGTTTTTCGGCAAACAAAAAAGACGGAACAAAACACTAAGAAAGTAAAGCAAAAAAAAAAACAAATCACTCTCATACACATACTCGGAGATAAGCAACATATTTTAGGCTGTACTGTTCGGAGCGTTGATAGGATTATCGTACAAGACAAGGTGAAGAAAATTCGGCATCGATGTCCATTTTTTTTAACTCACCGAAACCGACTACTTTTTCGACTCCGTTTTGGCACACCTGTTTGTGATATGTAATTGATATAGTAGTACCCACTCCCTATTGGAAGCATTTTTTCGTTTAATCGACCGTCGAACCGGAGATTCATTTATGCGCCGTAAATCATAACTGTTAGCAAACGTAAAGCGAAACAAAACAAACCTTCAACCCCGCAGCATAACCGCATCCGCACGCACGGTAGTACCGGCTGGTAGCTTCTCCAGTGGCGCCATCTGTCAGAAAACAAACCGAACCGCCTTTGTCATCGATAACACAATGTTAGTCGCCTTCGCTGTATTACCTCACCGTATTTTTAGATGGTCGCATTTTGTCGTACGACAAATAGATATTTCGCTGGATAGTTTAAACCATAACAATGCATGCAAACGTTTTTTATATGAATCTTTTTCGGTTTTTGCGCGTCCGTCTTTTGCTATATAAAATAAAGCACATACACTTTGTAGGAACAGTGACAGTAATTACCAATAGTACCAGTGGGAGCATACGGATGCAACGATAGTATAGCAGAAATGAACCATTCAAATTTCCGTCCTCGTAAAAGAAAGAACTCTATCGTGCAGTATAAACGCAAACCATCAACATCATCAGCATCAGACTAGCTAAAAGAGCATATAATAGAAGAGTTGAACAAGTAACGCAGATAGTAGCAAAGCATAACTTCTGTTCCGTTTCCAATCCCCGATAGCAAGTAAGCAGTATGAAAACATATAAATGTGTCGTTGTTGCACCATTTTCCCGCGGTTCCATTACGCGCTCGCACGCTCACACACCATCCCCTTGTGTTGCTTAGTAACTTATTAGATAGTTTAATATTCGTTTGCTCTATCGCTCGCGCTCTCTCACTCTCTTAGTACAAACGTGAGCAGATTTTGCGTGTGTGCGTGTGTGATTGTGTGTATGTGTAAGTGTATGTGTATGCCACCCGTGTATGGGTCGAGAGGGTAAACGAAGCGTTCAATATCCTATTAGTTGTTAGCATAACGATAAAGAGAAAAACAAAAATACTACAAACACACATACATACAGACAGAGATTTCGAAACATATCCTCCAAACAAACTGATTGACGAGCCTGCATATTAAAAGTAAAAGAAGAAGAAAAACAAAACGGAAACCAATGCCAAGCGATGTGTCCTTCTGTGTAAGTGTTAAAATTCCGGTGGAAAACCCCCGAACAAGAGGAAACAAGGAGCTTAAAACCGAACTCCCGTTTTCATTACACGGTAACAAATAGATAAGTGCAAAGCAGCATCATAAAACGTGGGAAAGTGGGAAAGAGAAACAGGAAAAGATATTAAACTAGAAACAAATAAGTGAACACGAAAGCTTTCTCGGTGAGAGATAGAAGAGAAACACGAGTAGGATGAGAAAGTGGATAAGAAAAAAAACAGGAAACATAACAAAACGATATACATTTTAAGACACCGTTAGTGGGTAAGTTTTACTTTTACAAAACTGAAATTATACTATTTAAATATTAAACGAACGGTAATGTTGATGGGAGCGTGAAGGAAATGTTCCCAACTTGAGAGAAAACTTGAGAGAGAGAGAAAAGAAATACAGACGTACTTGGAATACGAACCATACTCAATGTTATATTGTCCGATCTAGATGAGCAAATCATACAAATGGGAGTGAAGAAGAGAAGAGAAACAAAGTAATAGGTCGGCGATCACCTACAGTATATGTGAATGTGAACATGAAACCTAAATGCACCCCAAAAAACGCAGAGTGGAAGCAAACAAAACACAAACAAGCAAACAAATAAAAGCATCCAACCAGTAGAGTAAAACAGCAAACAGCCAGCCAATGTAAGTGGTCGTGTTACATCCCTAAACTATAAACTTGTAATCTCAACCACAGCACAACATGAGAACGGAAGAAGTAATGACAAAAAAGTGTTGAAGAAAAAAAAAGAAATAAAATGAACAAAACAACATACAAATAAACCAGATCCTATAGGCATATGTTATGTGAGATAAAAATAGACAAAACAAAATGGCCCTTCTATAGCAAACATGAAATAACTGTTGTCCGAGCACATAAAAAGAGAGAGAGGGAAAGAATAAAGCTAAAGACAGGAAGGAAAATGAGGCAAAGCAGTGCTTGAACTGACAGTGAAAAAAGACGGTTAGCAAAATGGAAAGCAGCAGCATTGCATTGCAAGCAAGCAACACACAAATCCCATGAATGAGAAAATCTCGAAAATATACATATACGTATTTCTTTATTGTTAATACAAAAAAAATACATCCACGGTGTCTGTGTCTTTCGTTGTCGTTGCTTCATATTTATATCACAAGCGTCTGCTGGTCAGTTTTAAAACCAATAGGTCAGCTGCATAGCACCATCCTTCGTTTTCTGCGTGTCCATCGTGCTCGCCTGTCGGACGAGCCGTTTCATCGATTGGCGCCGTATTCGGGCTAGCTCGAGCGGTGTCCTTTCGGTGGAGCACGAGCCCGATCCGGTTGCGTACGTGCTGGCGTTGATCGGAACGGCTGCGTTCAGCTCCAGAGCTGCATCGGATGGATCGTGTGACAGGTTCTCGTACGAACTCGTTGGAGATTTTTTGCTTGGAATGCACCGGAAACACTCGTCGAAGGTCCAGTCCTGTCCAAACAGTTCACCCTCTTCAAGCGTTTGCGGAAGACGATGGTGTAGCGTTTCGGGAAGGCGTAGACCGGTGAACCCACCGAGAACCGAAACACATCCCATGATGACGAGCGGTAGGCGAAGGTTTTCTTTGCCCTGTTGAAGAGAGTTGGAAAGTTGCGAGAGTTAGTTCCAAGAGGTATGGGCTACTCAAAAGTAGTTGTATGTCTTACCAAGTATGTAATGAAGGGAATCACGATAAGACCAAGTCCACCGATGTAGCTGGAAGTTCCGATTCCAACGCCGCGAACTTGGGTCGGATAGAGCTCCCCAGCAAAGGGATAGATGATCAGGAACGAGGCCGATATCATCGACTTTGAGAGCAGGTACAGTATAAGCGTTTCCGTCACGGCATCTTCCGTAAGGACCACAGTCACTATACAGCTAATACCACTAGAATAGACAATTCTTAGTATTAGTTTTACTACTTTGATCTGCGAATTTAAATTTGTAACGCCTTAAGGTATGCAATTACAATTCAAATTAAAACATTTGCATACTTTTCGGCGCACTCTTCTACTAACCTCAGTATCATTAGCAAACACATCGGCCAACGCCTTCCCCATCGGTCCATTATAATCCAACAGATAATATAGCTCGGTATCTCCACGAGCGAGGACAAAAAGAAGCTAAGGTACTGATTCTCCCCCAGCGAAGGCCCATAGTAGCTCAGTCCCAGGTACACCGTCTCGTTGGCGAACCAGTTCAGCGTGATCAGTATCGTCTTCAGTCTCATGTTGGGCGTTTTGCACAGATCGAACGCACCGATCGTCGGCTCGGTACGCTTCGTCGTACGACTTTTCTCCGCCAGGACGCGCTGCTGTAGCCTGCGCCTAAAGCTGTCTGGCAACTGTTTCCCGTTAACGTTCGCCATCTTTTCCAGTATTAGTAACGCTTGCTCGAGCTTCCCCTTCATAAGCAGCCAGCGGGGTGATTCGGGCATTACGAGCAGATAGAGAAAGTAGAGCAGAAATGGGACGGATGTGTAGAGGGTTAGCTGTACCCAGTCTCGGATCAGGTAGGTAACACCGGCCAACATCATGATGCCGAACGTGTAGAATGTGCACGTCATTACGGTGACAAACGATCGATAGTTTGGGCCAACCAGCTCGAGTGCTATGATGAACGGGATTTGATAGACGGCCGGTATGGTGAGCCCGACTATTACTCGACTGAATGCCCACATCCAAAAGCTCGAACTGGCGGCAGTGATAAAGCTACCGATGAGCAGTGTTGCCAGACAGGAGAAGTACGATATCCGACGACCTAGACGATCGTTCAAAAGTCCGAAAAGATAAACACCAACCGGGCCACCGGTGTTGAGTGCTACTAGACCTAGCGTTGGATAGATGTCGTAATCACACACCAGATTGAACTGTTAGGAGACAAACAAAGAGAGAGAGAGGGACGGAGCGTGTGTGTCAGCTTACATCGAGGGATTTACACATTTGAAAACTTTCCGATTAACCAACATCATTTGCATGCACGCGATCGAGAATGTAAATGATGCTCAAAATCTCGTTCCTCCTTTGGGTTGGGGTTTTTTTTTCTTTCTACCTTTCGGAGAATCACCCCTCCCAACAGCACTTACATCGATCACTATCGATGACTGTACGACGGTGGTGTTGTACTCCCATCCATCCAGGCACGGTTCCGTGGGCCACGAGCTGTTCGGTGCCAGCGGCCCATCCAGATCGTCACTGTAGTTTAGTATCTCTTTCCAGTCCACTGCGTACCGGGAACATTTGCTGTAACTTTCCACACCGTCATGCTACGGGAGACGGAACGAAGTTGTGTGATTTATTATTGTTCGCGCGGGTATGATCGAGTTTCAAGGCTCTTACCACCACCAGCGGGATGGAGTACGCTTTGCGCTCTTCGGCGGTATAGTTCTCTAGCTCCGGCACCCTACACCAGTACTCCTCCGGGACGTCCGTCATGAACAGTTGATTGAATGCACAGAACCCACAGGGTATGCAGGCGGGAAGACATATCAACCAGAGCAACAGCTTCTGATACCGGCCAAACTCTCCTATCACCGGGAGCAGTTCATCCAAATCGAAGGGTTCCTGTGTACAAAGCAAAGGGAAATCAGCAACGCAGACTTAGGCTCTTAATAGTGGGCTCATTATAAACAGGCTGGACGTGGGACATAAGAACACAACACCGACAACACAAGGTTTGCAGGAACTACTCGAGCGTGAATGTTTGTAATTGACTCTGGTAAACGGATTAGTCGCCATTTGTGTGTGTGCCACCACTTTTAGATATGGTGACCGCCGCCCTTTTTGCTGGTCGAGAATGGCCTCCTCTTATTCTTATGCAATCGTGCGACAGTCACAGTGGATGGTTCCTGTTGTAGCGTGCATTTTGCGCATATAGACAGTTACGCGATGGAAGGAGGTTAGCCGCACAAAACGGGGAAGGTTTATCCTCGCTTAAGCTGATGTGCTTCCGGGATAAACCCTCGCCTCGTTGCTGGGAGGTCTTTTTGGATTGGAAAATGGTGCCGTTTGGGAGGTGGATATATTGGATTTGTGTTGTAAAAAAAAGGTTGAATTGTGCAGTGTTTACGGTTGCAGTGGATATTCTCATGACCTACATATTACACACGAGTGGAGGGATTAATGGCCATAAGAGGGGTAATTAGAAGATCAAGCATTCTGGAGGTTCAATTGGCGACTTTTAAAACTGGAACATTAAAACACAAATTTTAAAGCGATCTTCACTATCCTTCAAGGAGATCTCTCAACCCCTGGAAAATCTCGATTATCGCGCCATATTCGTATCCACGGTATCTCGTGTTGTCAACTTCCTTACAACATTATTCAATTAGCATGCATCACATGCATTCCCAATCCATTTCCAGTCTTCCCTTTCCGAGATCACTTAGATACAGTCGGATCTCGCGTGTGTGTGCACCACAGAAAAGCGTGCAAATCAAAACCGTTTACCATAAATGCCAACTGACACAGGCCACAGTTGCTACAGGCCGCTAAAGATCAAACGTAACTCTTGCATCTGGCAACGCTTACTTTGATTAAGCACTGTTTAAGGGTGCAGTACAACTTGCAGCCCAACTTACCTCATGCAGCATCTTTTCACTCTCCTGGATCTCCGCATCGTCCTCCTCTTCCTCCTTCATCTCCTTCGGTGGTTCTAAGGATGGCTTTGCCGCACTATTGCTCCTATTTCCGTTCATAGTGTTTCGGTAGCGTCTTGTAACTTCCGGACTAACAAAAACCGCGTGCTACTAATACTGCTTCACCACGCTGCCCAGTTTGGCGCGGTTTAACGTCAAACGCGTTCAAAACGCAAACAGGCTGTTTCGGCCTCACCTTACAGGAACCACACACAAACACACTCGCTTCACCGTAATCTACTTCTCTTGGCCGTCGTCGTTCACGGTGATTATTTAATTAGTGGTGCAATGGAACCACGCACCCCAAAGGTTTGTGCTATGTTTGGTGACAGAACCGGCTCGGTTCTCTTCAACGCGAATCAAAAGAACATTACACCGTATCGAACGCACAAAACTGAGGGCCCATTGAGGGCGATTCGCTGGACACTTTGCGAACCTGTTGTGTACTGTGGCACGTGCTCACAACTGCATCTGGACGCATCCCACTCTCTTTTTATGCGTAAGTGCGGCGCGTTCTGCGAATTTTCCCACCACGGCAAACCACTTAGATGAGCAAACACCACACTGCGTTAAAGCTACCTTGGCACTTTTCGAACCCTATCTGATCCAGTCGGATCGGATCTGTAGAGGCGAGTTGTGAAGTTATCCACATTCTACACATAACTCTTGCGATGACTTTGCGGGACACTGGAGCACATTATTCCTGAGGCCATTCAGCCGATGTGGAGTTGGAGAAAGAAAACGGACATTCACTTCCCAAAAGAAACACCACAAAACACAGAAGAAGTTTTGCACAACTATCAGAATCGATTGGCCATGGTGATGGTGATGTTGGTGTTTCGCTTGTTGCTTGCAGTGGGCCACGTCCTCAACTGAGCTAAATCCATAGGCAAGCGCACCGCCGCGGTTCACCGTCGGCTGGAGAAGTACACAACTGCAACCCGACTGCTTCCGATGATTTAGCATTCGTCCCGAAACCTACCGTACCGTCGTCGTCGTCGGTTCGATCGGTATCAGACCTAATAGGCAAACAGACGACAGCTTCGGGTACGCGCGTAATCGGAAACTCGACGCTCCAATCCAATTATAACAATCATAACACGGCTTTATAAGACCGAACACTCGAATACACTGTCGTGTCGCGCACACACGGAACCTTTTTCCAAGTTCCCGGCGTACGATTCACCCGTTGCGCACCACTGGCGAACATTAACGACTGAGCTTGAGACTGGTGGTATCAACCCCCGGGAGACTCGGAGGCTTTTGGGCGACTTCCCCCTCCGCTGTCAGCCAGATCGTATGGTAATGCAAGTCAAGGTGCAATCGATACCGGCGGTACGGCTCACATATAGGAAGCTGAGTGTGTGTTTCGCGCGGGAAAACCGCACGACGCGTGCGTGCCGGCCCAACCGATCAGAACCCCTTCGCCAGCAACACGTGGGACACGAACCCTCACAGTGAAGGTGTTTGCGCCGCAGTTAATCAGCCATCACACATCACAGAATTGAATAATTTGCCACACTCTAAACAATTTGATTCCGAGCCGTAAATCATTCGCTGCAGTCACCGCCGTACACACAACCGTAACAGGGGGCTAATGGTAATCTCGACCAGTGGTATGCACCTTGATCTTCAAAGTCTTCTGAAGCTGATGGTGAAGATAATGCCCTGGCACGCGATATCTGCCCTTATCATGAGGTGGTCGATCTCGGTGCGGGCTGGAATTCATTCATACGAACCTTCCCATTGATCTGTCAAGAATGCACGAAACAGCATCCCCACGTTACGACGTGGCATAGAACTGGCGAATTCCATGAATGACCGATGGACCGTTGGCACGTAATGAGAAATTTATTCCGCCCTTCCGTGGAGCGCGCGCGCGTGCTCGTTCGCTCTCACACACGCTGTTTGCAACCCTTGGGGTAACAGCAGATGGACCGTGCCCGGGAAAGGGCTTCATAAATGTAATTGGTTTGTAGTAAAGCGATCTTTGTGGTAGGTAAGATCGTAAATATTCATCTCCAGGTGGTGGAAGTTAATCATGCCGGTGGGCGGTGGCGTAATGTAATTATAACAAATATGACCCACTTAGCGGAATCTACAGTCAATTATGGTTCTGTTAGTCAGTGTTGTAATGATTCACTGCACTAGGATGAACGGAGCAACCCAATGCCCAAAAGAAGAGGACAACTTCAGTTCAACGGATGAAGAAAAATCTAATCCCTCACATTACCTGCTAGCATGCTAGGATACCATGCTACAGGGCTGGCTGGTAATCTTGGTGATGACTGCAGGTTGAGGTTCAGGCTCAGGTTGGTACGTGATGCCCCTTCCGTCACTGGAAAAAGACATCAGTGCAATCAAACAGCTGAAATGCAACAAATTAGCTAAGATATTTTAGATAAGTACGAAAAATAATGACACGAGCCTGTCTTGAATACTCTTCTACAGACTTGTGTATTTTGTTATAGACTTCGTCGGAAGCTATCAGCTAGACAGATCCTTCAGCTAATGCCATCAGTACTAGAATCCCACACGATGGTGTTCATCAACTTCCAGAATTATAGGGTAGTTCAAGTGAATTTGAATCTGTTGGTGATCGGTTGTAGCTCTCCTAGAAGATTTCTGGAAATGGATTGGGGGGGGGGTGCGCCAGCGGGAATCACCTCTTCGGCGAGGCCCCCCTAACCGACGAGGCCCCGAGCGGCCGCTCCCTCCGCACCTAGGTTGATCCGCCACTGCTAGGATGAACGGGGCAACCCAATGCCCAATAGATGGACGACAACTTCAGGACTTAAACAAATAGGATATGAAGTTCTTCCGAACAGTTCGACGGATGTAGGCAAATCAGGCCATGGAACTGTCAATCCCTCACATTACCTGCAAGCATGCTAGGACCTTGATCCATGGCAGTTATGTTCGGATACCATGCTACAGGGCTCGACTGCAGGTTGAGGTTCAGGCTCAGGTTGGTACGTGATGCCCCTTCCGTCACTGGAAAAAGTCATCAGTGTAATCAAACAGCCGGCCGTCATATTACAAATTAAATAAAAAAATAAGTAAGTAATCAAACAGCTGAAATGCAACAAATTAGCTAAGATGTTTTAGATGAGTACGAAAAATAATGTGTTAAGCTCAGGAAGGTACCTCCCCGTACGCAGGTCTGACTATCCAGCTACGGGTAAAACTTAGTCACAGAAAGCTAGCAATAGCTGGCAGGCCAAGACCTCACGAGGTTGTAGTGCCAAGGAAGAAGAAGAAGAAGCTCAGGAAGAACCACCGACAATAGATACCAGATACTATCTACAAGATCCTGTCTTAAATACTCTTCTACTTCTTCTTCTTCTTTGCTGGCCTGCTCCTACGGAGCACGTCTAGTAGACAGGGTCTGGCGTGCAATTCGTTTCCAGGAAACTCGGTCCATGGCTGCATTCCTCCACCCCCGGCTGCATCCGATATCCCTCAGGTCAGACTCCACTTGATCCAGCCAGCGAGCTCGCTGTGCTCCTCTGCGTCTCGTACCGAACGGGTCGCTGACGAGCACCTTCCTGGCAGGGCATGAGTCCGGCATCCTCATCACGTGCCCTAACCAGCGTATCCTTCCGGCTTTGACAACCGTCAGGATGTCTCAGCTCAGCTAGCTCGTGGTTCATTCTCCTTCTCCACACGCCCTGCTCGCACACACCGCCAAAGATAGTCCGTAGCACCCGCCGTTCGAAAATGGCGAGTGCATTGGCGTCCTTTACCAGCATAGTCCAGGACTCGTGCCCGTAGAGGACTACCGGCCGTATCAGTGTACGATATATGGCGCATTTCGTGCGTTGTTGGAGTCTTCTGGATCTCAGGAGTTTGTGGAGCCCATAGTAGGCACGATTCCCCTGAACAATGCGCCTTCGGATTTCGCTGCTTACGTTGTTGTCCGAAGTTACGATCGTGCCAAGGTAGCAAAACTCCTCTACTACCTCGAGATCGTCGCCTCTTCTACAGACTTGTGTATTTTGTTATAGACTTCGTCGGAAGCTATCAACTAGACAGATCCTTCAGCTAATGCCATCAGTACCAGAATCCCACACATCATCCGTTCATTAACTTCCAGTGTTATAGGGTAGTTCAAGTGAATTTGAATCGGTTGGTGATCGGTTGTAACTCTCCTAGAAGATATCTGGAAACGGATTAGCATTCTGATCATATCAGAACGACGTGATCAACCCTGAGCGGACGAAGAAAAAAATTACCTTTTCGGTGGAACTCACTCACCGAATCTACTCTTGCAAGAACAAAAGAGACCGTTTCTCAATTTAAATTTTACCTTAAATAAATTGAATAACCCAAATGTGCCTACAATCATAAATAGAAATTTATTTTCTTACTTTAAGGAGAGAAAATACACCGACACACCCATAGCGGCGCCCCCTTAGCGTTTAACACGCCGGCAGATGCCTCAGGAACTGCCCATCGGATGTCGGTTGCGCGAATCGGTTTCTTATCAAGTACGTCGCTAATACCTCGGCCACCTCGTGCGGTCGATCCTCGTGCACCGCGTGACCACAGCGGGCGAGTACCTGCAGCTGAAACTTGCCCTGCATCTGGCCGACCGTGAGCGCACGATCCAGATTGTCTATGCCCGCCAGCAGCAGCAGCTTGGGCACGTGGATGTCCAGAAACTTTTGACTCAGCCCGGAAAACCATCCTTCCCAGTATTTTTCCGACTTGGAGAGATCGATGCGCCAAGCGTACTTTCGCAGATTTACCGGACCGGATGCCGGTGGCTGGATGGCAGGATCATCATTCCCGGTGGAGCTTGCAGTGTCACCACATTCTGCATCTTCCGCTATCGCGTTCGGGTGTTTAAATTCAAGCTTTTCCTCTGCGGAACTGTCCACCGGAAGAGGCAATTCGTTCGTTGCCAGCTGCTTTGTTTCGATGCTAAAATGTTGTAATAAAGATTATGCATGAAATCAATGCCGAAGAACCGTATCTTTGGTTCTACTTACTTAATGATTTGTCCCGGCATAGAAACACGGGCCGATTCCACATTTCGAACCTGCCCACTTCGAACGCACCACTCGATCGCGTGCTGAATGCTTTTGAATGTGGTTGGACGCGAACGGAGGAAGCTCTGCATGCTGGCCAGCGCCTCCAGGGCCGTCCCTTCAACGACATCGATCACAACCACACCGATAAGCGATGGTAGCACAAACATGTTCGCTGCATGCACACATATTGCACCGCCCATCGAGTGTCCCATGAGAATGATTGGTGGGGCCGACTCGCCGTACATCGCTTGCATCACATCCCCAACATCTCTGCCGTGCCATGATGGTGGTGTGTAATCAATGGGAAGAAAGATAGGAAACATGATGCTTCAGTATCGCCTTATCTGGGGGAAAGTACAGCAAAAAAAGGGGGCAAAATGTCATACGTGGCCAATCGTTCTGCTGATAGGTCGTCTTCTTCTTCCGTGTACGTATCGCCGTGTCCTCGGATATCGAACGCCAAACACTGACAGTGGATCAGTTTGGTGACTTCGCTCTACAGAGAATAGAAGAAACCAGGGCGTTTCGCCAATAAATTACGAATAAAATGCTTTCTCACAGTACTTACACTGAAATGTGCCCAGGACAGTGCGGAAAACCCTCCGCCATGAAGCAACACCAGCAACGGTGCTCCAGGCTCTGACGGGGCGGACAAATACACGCGGAACTTACCCTTGCTTGTTTCTACATCTTTCTTTTCGGCGAAAAATTCATCCCACATCAGTGGATTGTAATCCGTCTGCCGTCGAAAGCCACGATCGCTGAAAATATACAGCAAAACAACCATCATAAAATGGCACGCAACAGGGTCATCGCACGGAATATCAGAATCGGGGTCGTGAAAATTTAATGCCGTAAGATTGATTGGCGCTGCCCTTAGAAAGCGTAGCGAGTGACTTACCTCGACTTGGGAAACCGTGGATTCGGACACATTGGCGGGAGTCTGGATTTCATCATAACACGCTGTAAGCTGGACATGAGCTACCCCGGGCTGGGACCGGTTGGGAGTTTGTAAACACTTTACACTTTTATGGGCAGAACAGAGTTTTCCTACATCGACCGCAGCGGCGGCGGCCAAGTAAAAAATCGAACAAAAACACAACTGACAGCTGGAATGCTTGTGCGTGAAGGTGGCCCAAACAAATTGAGCTGCTGTCATGTGTGTAAACGTCAACAGGAATGTAAACAAATGTGGTCAAAACAATAAAACGCTGCCGGCTCTGTTTTCTATTTCGCTATGCGAATTTATCGATAAAAATGGTGTTTATACAAAATTATCTGTTAAATTCGTTTAAGAAAGTAATGAAGGCCTTCAATGTTAAGAGAATAGTAGTATTAAACGCACAAACCGCACGCTCTCTTCTAGCCCATTCGAAACTATCTCCGGAGCCGCTTTCTAGACACACTACGCCTAACAACGAAAGGTGGCCACGGTGGAAATGGTCTGCCCAAGTACGGTGGTGTCGGTGGCCAGGGTGGAGCAGTCTATTTCGTCGCTAAAGAAGGAAAATCGCTGCGCGATGTTGTAAAAAAGCATCCCACAAAACGTGTCGTCGCTGGAAATGGAGAGGAAAGCTCGAAAGCGCGTATTCTCGGGCGCAGAGGAACGGATCAAAAGGTGGAAGTACCGGTAGGTATACGCGTTTTGGATCAAGAAACAGGCACCGTTGCGGAGCTGGATGAAGAGGGCAAGTCCTTTCTGGCTGCTGGTGGTGGTAGTGGTGGTTGTTCGGGAAATTCGTTCCTCGGTAAACCGGGCCAGCTTCGTACGGTCACGCTGGACCTAAAATTGATTGCAGACGTTGGGTTGGTGGGTTTCCCGAACGCGGGCAAAAGCACACTTGTGAAGGCAATCTCGAATGCTTCACCAAAGATTGCCTCGTATCCATGTGAGTAAGCGGATTAGGACTGCTTGAGGCACATTTTTTAAAATACGTTTCTTGATCGCTTCAGTCACCACAATACGACCCCAGATTGCAACGATAGAGTACGAAGACTACCGGCAAATAACGATAGCCGATCTGCCGGGGCTAATTGAAGGGGCGCATGCAAACTTCGGAATGGGACACAAGTTTCTGAAGCACGTGGAACGCACCAGACTGCTGCTAATTATCGTGGACGTGTTTGGCTTTCAGCTAAATCAACAGCACCGCAAGCGAAACTGTCTCGAGACGATATACGCTTTAAATAAGGAACTGGAGTTGTACGATAAAACTCTGCTCGACAAACCCTGCGCGCTCATAATTAACAAAATGGATAAGGAAGGCGCGGTGGAAGAAATATGTAAATACGAACAATACTTCCATTCGCTCGAAGGTGAGGCGGATTTTCATCTCCAATTCATATGCATGCAACAGTAAATAGCTTTCTTCGGTCGGTTTTTTTTCTTTCCAGATGGTCTTAAACTGTGCCCCGAAGAGTTAACGCCCACCAGACTGCTTTCGATAGACGCCGTCATACCGATTTCGGCCAAAAATATGAAAGAAATCGAAAAAGTAAAGCAAGAAGTGCGAACCATTCTCGACCTCAAGGTCGAAGAAATGCTGCAGGAAGAATCGGTGGATAGGAACGACCAGCTCCAGCAAAAGCTAAGCGAGCGAGGGCCCAAAGTTGTATAAAGTGATCGGCATTTAGAGTATGAATATATTTCTAGTTGTTTTATAGACAGTCGACCATCGGTTTTCGTATCCTGCGCACATGCATCCGTGTATGTATGTGTATGTGCGTACATGAAACGGTACATGTGTACGTGTATTTCACTTACCGCAAACAGCTGCAGCCATAGAAAGCAAACCGTACCGCGTTGCCATGGGAAACGTTTGCATTTATCGCCGGTTTTCTGAAAGCCATCATCGGGCTAGCCATAAATTGTTATTGCTTACAGTAAGTGCCTTCACGACTCGGCACTATTGCGTGCAGTTCCCTGTCTCGTTCCAGTTTTCCGTACAATTACTGTGTGCAATTGCAGTATTTGGAGTATTTTTTTCTTTCTTTCTTCTCCCCATTCTGTCTGAAACTTGTCCAAAATCAATCAAACTTTGGTGAACTTATCCTTGGTAGTAGCAGAAAGGTTACCAAAGCGAGCCCAACTAGGCCACGAAACGGATACACGGTGTGTTGCATTACATCACAGTACGGCATACGGTGCACATCGAGCGTGCAGACATGGATTGGCCCAGCACGCGGGTGGCCCAGGGTGGCCTGTTTCATACGCCCAAAGCACGCTATACGAAAGAAACTCAGGACCTGATTAAAGGTGAGCCGCGCCGTTTATCCTGTGATGTGGTTGAACCAAGTGTTCCCTGCGTTGAACCTGTTTTTGTCCCCTTTGTTTTTGCGTAGTTTTGATGGAAGAAGCTAAATTGACGATTCTGCAGCGAAATAAAATCAACTACCATCTCCGCAATGGAGAACCTTTGCCGGTGCCAAAAGAGCCCAAGTTTGAGCAGGAGTACAGTAACTTCCTGCCGATGGCTATTCCGAGGAAGAACATCAAAAAACGTTCACTCAACACCATCATCGAGAGTGGCGCGTTCGATGTGGAGAAATACGTACCGCACAAACCGAAAGAACCGATCGAAAAGCTGAAACTGAAGCTGCAGGAACAGATGAGCGGTATAAAGATGTTTCCGGACGATGGTCGACGTCGGCGGGTGGTTCGTAGCAAAAGTGAAGGCTGTATGGACTATGTGCCACCGGATCGGGCGAGTGAACGTAAGCTGAGGCTCTACTTTATGCACCACTGGGTTATTTACATTTACCCACACGTTTTTTGTTTTGCAGTGCTCGAGGAAATCAACGAACGTGTGCAGTGGTTGGAAGAGATGGAAGCACTGGGCGAAGGAAAGAAGCATCGAGCCACCATTCAGCTGCAGATAGCGGAAAAGCTCAATGAACTGAAGCGGCTCGATCGGGCAAAATCACAGGAAAACGAAATCTAACACACACACACGCACGGGCCTTCAACCGGCAACATCCATTCCACAGGCATTTAAATTCATCTTCTTCTTTTATCGCCTTCGGTTCTTCTAATCATGCGCTTGGCGAGCGGGTCTCATTAGTGAGAGGGATAAACAAAACACCGAATCGCGTGTTTTCAGTGCCTGGACGGGCGTAAGATGAGACCCGTCTTACTAAGCCAGTCGGGGTAGAATACACAGGTGGCCGCGACAGAAGAACCGAAGGCGATAAAAGAATGCTCAATTAAACGAAATAAAGAAAATGCACTTATGATTCCAGCGTGCTATATCCCACATTGCACCGTTTATGGTTAAACTAGCGAACAACCATTTAAAAAAAAACACACACGCGTTTCCCTATTTTCACTCCGGAACCGAACGGTGGTAGATGCTGCACTATCCCTGGGCCGCCTTGGCTTTGTTTTTCACTTTCTTAACTTTTTTCAACCCGTCCATGCTGGATTTTAACACCTTCGAGTAAGATTCCATAAACTTGGCCACCTCGTCCCGCTTCACTACGGTGGCTAGTTTTTTCGAGCGGGACTTTGCCCGGATCAGGCAGCTATACTCGGCAGGTTTCGGTAGGGGTGGTTTACCTTCTCGGGGCTTTGGCCGATCGTGACCATCGTCTGAAATGAGGTGACCACACAAAGGAAAGATGTATTACTCCCTGTTCGGCATTAAATGTGCCGCCATACACGTGTCTGGCAATTCTTACATCGTTTTATTGTGACTGTGAACGAGGAATCTTTCCGGGCTGATTGTGCTAACAGGGTGAGCTGCGTAAGGAACTGTGAATGGGAATGGGTTAATTTTTAGTAAAGCAATAGTGAAACCGACGCTAAGCGTTAATGCAAGACGGCGTATTACCTGTTCATTAGTTAAAAGTACCATTTTAATAGAAAAATGCGATCGAAAATTAGGACAATTTTCGGCTAAAAACAAATTGTGGTCGTGGTCAATTTTTGAAAGGTGGCTCCGGGCTAGTGATGGGCGGAAAATGACAGATTGGATGGAATGTTCCGATGCAATCCCATCCAACAATTTTACAGGGTTCCGCAATCAGGGAAATGATTTTCCACATTCCTGAAATTTAAATAGGAATTCTCCTCATTACAAAACAATCTGAAGCAACAGCAAAGAGAGAAACTTACATTACATTGGTAGGGCTTTTCACCCGTATGTACTCGTCGATGTATTTTCAACTGTCCACGTGTGTGGAAACTGGCGCCACAAAGGTCACACAGTTCGCGCTTTCCAATTGTGTGGTGCAAACGGTGCACTTTCAGTGTGGTTGCTGTCGCATAGAATCGATTGCAGATATCACACTGAAATGGTTTTTCCTTGCCATTCTTGGGTAAATCATCCTCCAGGCTGCAAATAGAAAAGTGTGGAACATTTGTTGGAAGGAACGTAGAGCGGGCAAAGAACGCAATCGGTTTTTACTGTATTTCCAGGCGTGTGCCACAGGAGTTGCAGCTGAAATATTGCTGATCATTGTCTATGGCATCGGTCGAATCCTTTTGAAGGACTAGTTGACCCTCGCACTCAGGACATGATAAACTGCTAAGATTATGTACTTCTGTGCCATCTTTTACCGCAGACATTGTTTTAACAGCTGAAAACATGAAAACGTTTAGTCGATAATGAGCCTCTATTGTTGGGCGGCATTTTTGCATACTTACCGGTAAATTTTACATTAAAACTACTATTTTAGAGCAATATTTCTAAAGTAAAACGTATAATCCGTTTGCTTCAAACCGTTTAAAACAGGAAAACCTGTTCAAAATTTAAAGAAATCACACAATATTTAGCTGAAGTGAATAGAAAAACTTTGCATTGTACAAAATACGTAAACAAACAAATGTCAGATGATGGAGTACAATTTACACGTTTGTACATTTACACCGTACAGCCGGGGGTACACCAAGCGTAGACTTTAGCGTAAATCAAAATTTTTACAGAAAAATCAAAATCAAAAAGTCTACGCTTCGTTTACCGGGGGTGTGTAAATCGAAAATATCAAAATCAAACAAATTCATTAATATAGACATCCATTTTAAATTTGATACTTTAAATTATAAAACAGGCACAGAACTTTTTATTCGTTTGCGTAAAACGTTTTAAGTTTGCTCCCCGTCTCCTATCGATTGCGGAACCCTGTAAAATTGTTGGATGGGATTGCATCGGAACATTCCATCCAATCTGTCATTTTCCGCCCATCACTAACCCGGAGCCACCTTTCAAAAATTGACCACGACCACAATTTGTTTTTAGCCGAAAATTGTCCTAATTTTCGATCGCATTTTTCTATTAAAATGGTACTTTTAACTAATGAACAGGTAATACGCCGTCTTGCATTAACGCTTAGCGTCGGTTTCACTATTGCTTTACTAAAAATTAACCCATTCCCATTCACAGTTCCTTACGCAGCTCACCCTGTTAGCACAATCAGCCCGGAAAGATTCCTCGTTCACAGTCACAATAAAACGATGTAAGAATTGCCAGACACGTGTATGGCGGCACATTTAATGCCGAACAGGGAGTAATACATCTTTCCTTTGTGTGGTCACCTCATTTCAGACGATGGTCACGATCGGCCAAAGCCCCGAGAAGGTAAACCACCCCTACCGAAACCTGCCGAGTATAGCTGCCTGATCCGGGCAAAGTCCCGCTCGAAAAAACTAGCCACCGTAGTGAAGCGGGACGAGGTGGCCAAGTTTATGGAATCTTACTCGAAGGTGTTAAAATCCAGCATGGACGGGTTGAAAAAAGTTAAGAAAGTGAAAAACAAAGCCAAGGCGGCCCAGGGATAGTGCAGCATCTACCACCGTTCGGTTCCGGAGTGAAAATAGGGAAACGCGTGTGTGTTTTTTTTAAATGGTTGTTCGCTAGTTTAACCATAAACGGTGCAATGTGGGATATAGCACGCTGGAATCATAAGTGCATTTTCTTTATTTCGTTTAATTGAGCATTCTTTTATCGCCTTCGGTTCTTCTAACCATGCGCTTGGCGAGCGGGTCTCATTAGTGAGAGGGATAAACAAAACACCGAATCGCGTGTTTTCAGTGCCTGGACGGGCGTAAGATGAGACCCGTCTTACTAAGCCAGTCGGGGTGGAATACACAGGTGGCCGCGACACTGTAATTTTGCTATAGGATTAAGCGTGTAATGAATTTAATATAAAAGAAGATGAATTTAAATGCCTGTGGAATGGATGTTGTCGGTTGAAGGCCCGTGCGTGTGTGTGTGTTAGATTTCGTTTTCCTGTGATTTTGCCCGATCGAGCCGCTTCAGTTCATTGAGCTTTTCCGCTATCTGCAGCTGAATGGTGGCTCGATGCTTCTTTCCTTCGCCCAGTGCTTCCATCTCTTCCAACCACTGCACACGTTCGTTGATTTCCTCGAGCACTGCAAAACAAAAAACGTGTGGGTAAATGTAAATAACCCAGTGGTGCATAAAGTAGAGCCTCAGCTTACGTTCACTCGCCCGATCCGGTGGCACATAGTCCATACAGCCTTCACTTTTGCTACGAACCACCCGCCGACGTCGACCATCGTCCGGAAACATCTTTATACCGCTCATCTGTTCCTGCAGCTTCAGTTTCAGCTTTTCGATCGGTTCTTTCGGTTTGTGCGGTACGTATTTCTCCACATCGAACGCGCCACTCTCGATGATGGTGTTGAGTGAACGTTTTTTGATGTTTTTCCTCGGAATAGCCATCGGCAGGAAGTTACTGTACTCCTGCTCAAACTTGGGCTCTTTTGGCACCGGCAAAGGTTCTCCATTGCGGAGATGGTAGTTGATTTTATTTCGCTGCAGAATCGTCAATTTAGCTTCTTCCATCAAAACTACGCAAAAACAAAGGGGACAAAAACAGGTTCAACGCAGGGAACACTTGGTTCAACCACATCACAGGATAAACGGCGCGGCTCACCTTTAATCAGGTCCTGAG
>KZ061992.1:0-147708 GCA_002091835.1 Anopheles maculatus
AAAGTAACGAGAAAAGAAATTAAATGTTTTATGAGTAGTTAAATTATACTTTAACAGCAGTTGATTAAGCTCCCAACTTTACTAGTTGTGCGAGTAAAATAATTTCGATTGCACTTGAATTTTTTACCAGTTCGCGACCACGTGGCCCACAAACGGCGTTACACAATGTGCAATGTAACTGTTTGTAAAACTTTGGATTGTACAAAGTTTTGGTCCACCGTCCCCTTTCTCGGGTGGTGCGGGTGGTTGAGCACGAACGAACTTTTCACTTCCAGCGATTCAACCCGGACCCAGGTCGTCGCAGCAGAAAGTTGTTCCCAGAGTGTCCGGAAAGTGAAATGGAAATGGAGTATTACGACACCAGGCAAACCGAGGTGGGTGAAGAATAGTTTCACTGCCAAGGCCACCGGAAGCACCAGGCAGGCTGCACCACCGTTCCGGGCACTATTTTAATCGGTTCCAGCGTCGTAAAGCGGGGATCGTAAACGGACGCATTGGAAGGCTTGCATCGAGGCACAGCCAATCTGGGGTGTGTTCTGTGCGTGCATGAAAGTGTTATAACTCTCGGGCAGTGCCAGTGGATGGAGGCGGAAAAGTACCAGTCAATCTGACTGGGTATCTGGCAGTGCTATGGTGTACGCCATCGTCTCCCGTTCTATTTATTGCGTTCGCATCAAGCACACCGTCTTGTGCGCGAGAGGAGAGCACGGGTAGCAGAATCTGGGCGCGCGGCGTAAGGTGTTTACAAACCGGATAACGCTACTGCAGCTGCAATTGCAGCTGTCCGCATGTACACACAGTGCCGCACACCGTACAGCTAGACTTGATCGTGAATCGAGTAGACCCGATTATATGATAATTAAGCGATAGCTCGCACCGTACCGCATGCGAATATTTGTGGCCGGTGGACGCTCGCACTTTCCACAGTTTCCGCGTACGGCTCGCCAAGTTTAGCTGCAAGTGCACTGCCCTTGCGTTCTGTTGCATACCGACCGGTAGGGGCAGATTTTATCGTTTCGTCTTATGGGGTTGTTTTGCTAAATGCAAATCAGTCTAGCATTAGGAGAAAGAGCGATTTCGGTAGATGTTGGTGATGTCTATTTTTATGGTCTTCCACTATTCTGGACCCCGGAGGCAGATGCAGATGTAGACGAGGACCGTCAGCTATCGTTCGTTGTGCCATTCGCAAAACATAGAAATCGTTTCTGTTTACCGACGATTATAGTGGTCGAGGAAACTTCCATTCTGTGTGATGTAATGCGCGAACTAAGGCAGTTTGTGATGTGTTTTTGGGAGGGCGTTACGGAAGCGTTACTCTTTCGGAATGGCTTTGTTTTTGTGTCGTAAGTAAGGGGTAAGGATGTTTTTTCGAATGATTAAAATTTATGGTAGAATTGTTGCGAACAGACTTCTCTGTCTCTACAACTTTGAGAAGCCTTGGATTTTGCCATTACTGACTTCCCTTGACTTTTATCCGTGTTCCCGGATTTAACCTCCGGGTATCTTTGATTTTACCCGTACCCGGAATTACTTGTAAGAAAGAAATTCGTACAATTTGTTAGTTTTTGAACGAGATTTAAGGCTTCTTCGTCAGGAAGGACCCATGGTACTATAGAACAACTTCAGCCCTATCACACGGGAGATCATCGGTTCAATTCTCTAGTCCTTTGCGTGTAACACAAAAGTTTATTTTCTTCAATACGTCGTCTTGACCCCGATTTCATCAAAATTTCAGATTGGGAAACATTGAAAGAAAACATTAAACGAAGAAATCTTGCCCTGTGCACCCATTTTGTGGAACGCATTGCATACATAACACTCTAAGAACCAAACCATCCCCCAACCACCACAAAAACCACCACTTTCCCCTTCTTCTCTACTTCCTGGAAGATACTTTTGCTTCCTGGAAGATGCGGTTACGATTTGTTTCAATTTATGTTCACTTTTGCTTTGAAATGGATGCTGTGAAAAGAAATGCAGCAAAAAATAATTGAACAAAACAAGCAGCAGCAAGATGCTGGAAAACTTTTATCCACCCCTTCGGTACAGAATATTTACGATTTTCATCACGGTGAAGCATCAACAAATTGAGCTGGAGCGGTGACAAGAGGGGGCAAAAGGAATTAGATTGGAAAAGTAAGCTCATGAAAAGGTAATTGGAACACAACGGATTAGAAAACTTTGTACTATGGGAATATAGGTTTACAACCCTAAAAAGGAAAACAAAAAATGTAAGGGTTCACACTCCTCCTGGTATCGGAGAATTAAAGTTCCGATCAATGAGATTTCGGCGGAAGTTGCAATTTATCTCGATACAGGAAACCTAGGAGTATCAAGAATTTCATTACAACTTAAATTAGGAGCAAAATCTTTAGAACTTGCTCGCTCGATTGCTATCCGATAGCAAATGTTCTGGTGTGCGTGTAGCAGACGGGTGCTATTTATAGCCGAGCCGAGAGCTTCCTAAACACACAACATATCGCACACCGATCGAATGCTAATTTATTCTCGCATTTCAATAAAGCTGTTGTTCATCGTTGACGTTGATCGAAACGGCTTCAGGATGCTTCCGTTTTGCAAAGGTACCGTCGTGCACGTCACTTCGATCTGTTCGTACCATCCCGTCGGTGGTTCGATGATTATTAAAGCTTTAATACGTTGTTTACATTTGCATACCCGCGATTGAGATAAAAATACGTTTCAATGGCTGCCGAATGCTGACTGGTCTCGTGCTCCGCGTGATGGTTAAGGGGTTGTTAACTTGTCCGTAGACACCTATTGCCTACCAACAGCGTTAGCGTTTGTTGATCTGTTGATAGGCGAAGGAAACTCCCAAACAAGTGCGTCATGCCTCCTGGCCGGTCGGGTGCTGGATAGTTTTGATGTTGGTAATAGCGTTTCGGACGCTTTTCGTGCACTCGTGGTGGGAATATGAGCTGCGTTATTTATCGCTGCACCAGTTACTATGCAGATCTTGCATTCCAAGTGTGTGATGCTTAGACGTGTTTAGAGCGCAAGCATTTTATTTCGTTACTTAAAGAAGGTCAATGAATCAGTGTATTACCGTGTGACTATCGCTCGAGAGCACATGCAATCAAAATCAGGGACGAGAGCTATCTCATAAATTAAAACCCGTACAATCAACGTCTAATATTGTGAACAGCTGGATCCATTACACGGTTCCACCCGGCCTTGGGCGACACATTAGACAAAGCAGCAAAAAAGCAACATCTTCTTCCAGACGGAGGACACTACACAGGCGGGTGGTACCGGACTTGCCTTAATTAAGGCTGCCACTTGATCCTGCGTGGGACTAATGACGAAATAAATGCATGACCGACTGTTTGACCAGAATCTTGGCTGCTGTACGGACGGGACGGGTCCCACTAATTACGTTCCGATAGCGTCAAAGAAGAGAACACACACACAAAAAAAGGGCGCTGACTGACAGTGCCACAGTGAAAGAGAGCAACAGCTTTTGTGCGTCCAGGAGGATAGTGTGTGTCACCATGTACATGAACTCTTTCCTGGTACGTGGCCGACCGAGTAGTTTTAATGAGCAACAGGATGTTTCGATGTTTACCGATGAATGGAGGACTATCTGCCTTATCTCGTGTCAATCGTGTACGAGCTCCGTGCGAAATGTGGTTCACATGTGGGTGATGATGATGATTTCCATGTAAGTGACTTGAATATGTATGTGGGGAAAACATGCCTTTACCGATGGTAATTCACGAGCAGCAAGTAGGAATCTTCCTATCAGATTGGAATGCTGTGTCGTACGTTTATGTAAAATAGTTTGTGGCTTTGATATGGTTGGTGCACGTGCTTTGCGTTGTTCGTTGACGGTGTTAGGTCGGATTTGAATAGTCTGAATAATTCGTGGCTGATAAAAGATTGATGGAAAAAACCAGGTCATGTCCCGTGCATTTAAAGAATTCTTGATAGTTCAATTGTTAGGTTAAAAATTTGTTATTCTTCTTCTTCTTCCTTGGCACTACAACCTCGTGAGGTCTTGGCCTGCCAGCTATTGCTAGCTTTCTGTGACTAAGTTGTACCCGTAGCTGGATAGTCAGCCCTGCGTACGGAGAGACGGTCCGCCGGGATTCGAACCCCGGTCCTGCCGTGTGAAGACCGGCGCCGCTATCGAATACACCACCGGGCCGCCACAAAATTTGTTATTGTTAAGTATAAATTTTCGTTCTGCTTGTTCATTGTAGGAGTTCATATCCGTTAAATTATGCAGTTTGATCTTCATAGGTTCTCTAAGTCTTGTAAACAGAACTGTCAACGCTTATCAACTGAGCGTCTTTTATGCATTTAGGTCCTCTCTAGAGCACTCGGATAGATATAGGTTTAAGTTATAAGTTGATCGAATATATTTCCGACTCCGAAACTCAATTGCTTGTAGTGCAAGAGAACTACCACACTGCATCCATTGGGTTTGATGTCCCATCTAGCGCTATTTCTAAACTATTTTGCAAGTCAATTTCATCTTCATCAATCTCAAAGTTATCTGTAAAGCAAAGATTCATGCATCCTGTATCAGATGTTACTCTAGCTGAGCTTACACGGGCACAGTAAATGTTAAAGTTTAATTAAACGATTAATCAACCTGCACGCAAATTGAACAAAATCGCATCCAATCATCCTCCCCGAAAGACCGAACCCTGTGCACCACGTTCTATGCTTTTTAATATTAATTCCCGCGCCGAAAATTCCATTTACCGGCACACAGTTAATCTAGGTCAAGGTATTTATCGCACGGCTACTGATTGCGATCGGATTTAGTCATTGTTTTGGCTCATCTTTCGCGCTCCGTGTGCGCTACCGCCCTATTAGTGGAATGAGCAAACCGAAACAAGAAAAAAAAGGTAGACATTTTTGTGTGTTTGTTCATGTTTATGCTTCCCGTTTTTGCATGGTAAAATTGCTAACGAACCTCGACGCGGCCACCGTTACGCATTACACGCTCGTCCAAGCACAATGGTGGTGATAGCACGAACAGCTAGCCGAATCAAGCAAGCAAAACCAAGCCGGACAGCGTGTACCAACACAAAATAAAACAAATGCCGCACGATAAAGCTCGCGTGCCTGTGCGGTGACGGTTGGTTCGGGTGGTCCGGAAAGGAATTTAGCATATTTTTGGCAGTACGAGTAACCGCGTCAACCTTGAAGTCAACGCGGTTGGGACATGCAAGCACGCGAACGATGGACGATTGGAGCAGTTTTATTGGAATTTTAATTTATGACATAATTGCGGTCAATTTAACGAGCTCGTACGAGTGGTGTGTGTGTGTTTTTGATTCCTTTCTGATGGTTTCCGTGGATGGTTGCCGAAATTTTTGCACAGCATCCATTGCATGTCTCGCCGATCGCTCGAGAACATTATTTTACAAGCAGTTCCATTTAACTTCGTGAATTGTGCCAGTAATTGAGTGAATAAAGTGAATAATTGTCAAACAAAATAAACCAACGACTGGCAGTGTGTTGAGGTCATCCGGGGGAAACAAACTCACATAAATAAAAGAGGCCAGCTCCCTCAAACCGATACACGCAAATGTTAATCCACCGTTCTCGCACTGCATCTCGTTCGCATCCGGCTGATCCGGTTAGAATTTGCGAAATTAAATCAAAGAACAATTCTTCCACCAAACCCCAAAAATCCCACCCCGAAACCGGGAGCACAGTCGGCGGATGGAATGTAAATTGGCCTTTATTCCGCCCATTTGACGATTGGTTTCGTTGCAATCCAATTACCCAAGGTTGTTCTATTGTGCGGCGCTTATCATCATCGATTCCCAGTATCGACAACCGGTGGTGATGATGATGTCGATGATGATGATGCCTGGAGCGTACAGGGTTTACCTGGTCACCAACAAGAAACCAAATGTGTCTGCTTTGTAGCACGATAGTGTTCGACTTTCTCATGAATAACACCATTCTAGCAACAGTGTCCACTCAATTTAAACAATTGTCTAAATTATGAGTTACCAGTCATGACAGCGAACAACTAAAATGTAAATTAAGGGAACAAATTCGATATTGGTTCAATTTAAGTGGACACCGTTGTTAGAATACTGTATTATGTATCTCGAATTGACCTTGTAAACCCTGTAAGATGCCGGTTGCTGGTGGGAAGCATTGAATAGCATTACTGCGCTTGGACGAGGGAGGATTTTTGGCGGGCGAAACGGTTTTGGTTACGGTTAAAGGAGGAGATTAGTTCCCGAATGCGATCAAGCGAGCGATCATGTTTTCATGGTGCGAATTGTTTGCCCACCGTTTGTGTTTGTACCTTGGTTATTGTTTTTTTTTGTTGTTGCGAGTGCTTCACAGAATTACACGCGACGATAGAACGCGGAGAAGGAAATCCGTGAACCAATTAACCCTGAACCACGAACACCGCGTTCCCTCGTCCAATGCAATTAGGTTGGGCCACTGTTTGCTTCCTGCGGGAGCTAACCGATACCGCGTATCGGAGGTTTGTCTACACGACCGAAGGTTAAGGGTAAGAGGGCGCAGAACTTTGCTTGGCCCTAGTTACCTACATGCCGTTAGGTGTTAGCTAAAGAGGATGTTTTATTCAGATTTTATCGGGTGCGAGAGTACTGACTAGTAGAGAATTTCGAAATTAAAGCTGCAAGTCTCTTTTACGTGAACCACCTACAAGAAGCGATTCGAACGCTTCGCATCGTTTCCGGTATCGGTGTGAAGTCATGCTGATCATCACCACATCACTACTATCGCAGAGTTGCACGCTCGATTGCTTCAAATACAGGCCAACGGTAACGGGGACGGGCACACTCATCGAAACATATCAACCAACTGCATTCCACCGTTTGATCGATTCTCCGGTCTCGTCCGTTTTGGAAGCGATAAAATATTCATACACTCAGGTTCTCGGGGATCGACTACTCGACATCGACATCGGGGATCGACACAAAAAAGGGGAAGCGTGTTGTGAAAATTTGACAAACATCGCACAACGTTCGCGTGCTTCTAAAGTGACGGGTTGACTTCTCCCGTCACGCGTTTCATCAGACAGCCCGGGCGCGTTTGTGGTTCAAGCGTAATTACCTTTATTTCACATTCGGTCGCTTGCAGCAACGGACGTGTGCCTAACGCTTACCTATTGTAGCAGTAAACCAGTGAAAATTGTTGAAAAAGGTGTAACACACGAACCGAAGCTGGGGCGTTTTTGTTTGTGGTGTCAATTAAATTTGGTTCAACTAATTTGTCCGCTTGGGGAAACGAGAACAAGAGTGAATTGGGTGTTGCCCAGTTTTTCTTGTTAAAATGTTCACACATTCAGAATAAAATTTATACAACCTAGTAATGTAAAACAGATATGTAAAAGACTTAAGACTGAGTTCAAGACTGAGACTGCCTTGTAGAGGAAGAAGCTCAGAACGACGAGCTCTACGAGCTGTACGATGATCTCACCATCGTACAGCGAATTAAGCTCGCCATGCTCCGGTGTGCTGGTCATGTCATGAGAATGACACCGAACGACCCAGCCCGTAAAGTTCTTTTAAGCCATCCACAGGTCCTCGAGATGAAGTGAAGGCGTTGATGCGTCCGCCAGAACGGCCGGGATAATGGGTTGGCAGACGCCGACTCTAGACCGTGACCGTGTTCGAGGATTGTAGCAGCAGACCAAAACCGCGAAGCGAAGCCTGATAAGTAAGAGTCTGTTATAAGCTTCCTGAGGGACAAACATGCCTCGAGAAGTCTTATTGACGAATAAGATTTAAGGATGGGCATTAAACTACATTTATTTCGTTGTAAGGTCAGTAAATCGGCGGCCCGGTGGTAGATGCGACAGCGGCGCCGGTCTTCACACGGCAGGACCGGGGTTCAAATCTCATCTGGGCCGTTCCCCCATAGTGAGTACTGACTATTCAACCATGCGGCAACAATAAGTCTAGTAAGAGAGAAACGGAAGGCATGACCTTAAGAGGTCGTTAGGCTACTAAAGAAGAAGAAGAAGTCAGTAAATCAAATCCTTGACGTTCATTAGATCTCCCCAAGATATACCTGCGCCTTACAGAGAAATCAGTCCTATGAACACACTCAACCTATATTCAAATCTTGGCTAGATCTATCGTTTTAATCGATAATCTCATCGAAGCCCTAATAATAATCAGGAGGATTTATCAATAAAGACAATAATTTATAAATAAACAGTATCGAGATCTCTTACGAGAATTCTACTGCAAAGAAATAACAAGGCTCTTACGATGCTGCAACATACATATTTATAGGGAAATAAACATTAAAATTATAATCCAAAATCACCACCAGGTTGCTGAGCGTATAGACAGGCGCGCTGCAAAACGTTAAACTTTTATCACACCCCACCGACAATCTCGCAAGCGAGTGGATTAATCTAGCGAGATTAGGCAGCACTTAGCCTCGCTTATGACTGTTTGAAAAGAATCTTGTCGGTCTTTGACATTACGCTCTTTGCACTCACCACCACCACCACAAAAAAGTCCTTTGACCTGGGATAATTTTAGCATTCCCGCATCACTACGCTACGCTTAAAAGGGTTCTCTGTACACCGTAATGGTGGTGGCCAAGTACTCAGCCAAGTAATCCTGAATGGTGGTGGTGTTGTAAATCTTGAAGCACATTTAAGACGACATGTTTGGCGTCACGTTTCACCCGGCGTTACTAGCGTTACTCGGTGGGATTAGGTAGGGTTTCATTATCTCGGCAGACGGCATGGCGGCCATTTTTTGTGTGGCTTTCCAAGCGTGTGTGTCTCCTTGTGTAAGTGGTTTTGTTTCCGGTATGCTAGCTCACCACCGTTTGGGGTTAACCGGATCAAACCGGTTGACGAATGTAATAAAAACCTTATTTATTCCGCAAACAAAAAAAACGCAGACATCATCGACAGCGTGGAAACGGTTAAGCCGACACAATGCATAGAGTACACTAGCGGGATTACAGGTTTGCAAGAAGAAAGCAACAACAGAAAAAACTAACACTTTGTCCGAAAATAAACTGGTCACACTTTTGTGTGTGCAGTGTGGACACCGTCGGGAAAATGGCAACGCGACCCAACAAACAAAAAAAAAACGATGGTGGTAATAAAAATTTACACTTCGTTCATGTTCCCATCCTACGCCTCCGGGGGCGAATTTAACTTTTTAGAATGGACCAAATTTTCTCGTAACCACCGTTAAAAGTATACGGTTGAGGATGGGGGTGTGGACTGGCAAAAACAAGAACCACGGAAAACATCCCCCTCAAAAGTCCTTCTGCATCGCTGGATTGGGCTTGAGCCGAAAAATTATGGCTCTTTGGAGTGTTTTCCGCGGACGTTTTCGGCCCGTGTTCATCCTTGAGCTAATGTTTTATTTAAACGTTCTCCGGATGCATGTGATCCCATGCGGGGTGAATGGAGCAGTTTTTCACATTTTCCATCCCCTTCGATCTGCAAGAATGCACTTGGAAAGCACGTGGGACACCAAAAAAAAAAAACCGAAAGCCAGCAGCTTTCCGGCACACAAAGCTTTGTACGGTGTAAAGAATGTTATACAAGGATTTTCTTTTTTCGGTGTGGCACAAAATATCATTCCTTCATACAGCGGGACGATAAACAGTTTGGAATGTCGGCCACCAACTCTGTCCCCCCCCCCCCCTTGAGGCCCTCATTAGCGGGGGAAGTGGCAAGTAGAGTAGTTACTGCTGCCCGTGTGGTGCTTTGTTGGCGAGGGAAAAGCGACTAACGAAGGGTTTGTATCGTGCGAAAAACTTTATAAACCGCTTTCCGCATCGCAAGGCCACAGCCAAACGCTCGTTGGAATCTATTTTTAGACTAAAAACAGCGGGTAGAATTTCGCCTAATGGCTCGCAGGTTACAGTGCTTGTAGTACAATTATAATTAAATTTAATTCTATTACTCCTCACACAAAAGGGGAAGCAAATTTCAGGTTGGAATTTTTTTAAACACAAAATTTTCTTCCATGCTTCCAAGCTTTCGATATTTATTACCAAACTTTTGGAAGCTTTTAGTTCCAGTCCGTGCTACTACAAATTAAATTGACCATCCGTCCGACAATATCAGTTAGAACCATTCGAGTGGAAAATTGTATTTCGTACCCCGTGCTCCATTTCCCATCAGCCAGAACTGTAGCCAGCCGCCCAAGCCCATGGGTTTGAGTGTCTCGTTAAGGTTCTGGCAGCGAAAGTTTTGTGTTTCACCCTACTATTGTTAGTAATCATCAAACCTAGGTTCCATGTTACATGTTGACAAGAGATTGAGTTTTTCTATTGATTGTTTTGCGGGTCGGAATGGCGTTCGCTTGAATTTTCCAGTCACTTTCCCAGCCGGGTGGCGACGACGGTGGCTATCGTCGGACAGATAGTATGCGAGAATAATGGCAGGGGTTTTTGAGGTTTTGCTACGGGTTGCGAGATGAGGTTTGATGCATTGTATTCATTGGAAAACTTTACTCACGCCACTTACACGCCCAGCATTCTACTGGTGGGAGCTAGAGATTCGTCGATTCGTTTCGGGGTACGTGTTGACTTTATGTTGGGCGGAACGAGATCTTTTTGGATAAATTCTGGGCGAGTTTTGATTTTGCTCTTTCGGGTGGAAAAGTTTTGATAGCATTTGCCGACGTTTTATGAACATTCGACGAAATAATTTGAGGGCTATTTCTTTGAGAAAGAATGTTTTAAACATGTTTTTAGAACTCGGGCAATTAAAAGAGGTCTTTAAAATGCTTTATGTCGAGCTCGAGGTATTCTCGCGATTTTATTTGCATGCTCAAGTTATCGGAAACGATTCCAAAAGCGAAATTGGAACCAAAATCGATTACTACAACAGATTCGGAACCAGACAGTTGGAGGCTCTACATTCGTAGCTCGGGTTATGGAGAAAGAACTGTTATTTTTACATTCCATATTGCCTAAACTAAAGTTCCAAGCTCCAGGATACGCAGAACTGACAATCCACCTTTGGGTAAATGAAGTCAAGCTGATACGGGTTGCGAGATGAGGTTTGATGCATTGTATTCATTGGAAAACTTTACTCACGCCACTTACACGCCCAGCATTCTACTGGTGGGAGCTAGAGATTCGTCGATTCGTTTCGGGGTACGTGTTGACTTTATGTTGGGCGGAACGAGATCTTTTTGGATAAATTCTGGGCGAGTTTTGATTTTGCTCTTTCGGGTGGAAAAGTTTTGATAGCATTTGCCGACGTTTTATGAACATTCGACGAAATAATTTGAGGGCTATTTCTTTGAGAAAGAATGTTTTAAACATGTTTTTAGAACTCGGGCAATTAAAAGAGGTCTTTAAAATGCTTTATGTCGAGCTCGAGGTATTCTCGCGATTTTATTTGCATGCTCAAGTTATCGGAAACGATTCCAAAAGCGAAATTGGAACCAAAATCGATTACTACAACAGATTCGGAACCAGACAGTTGGAGGCTCTACATTCGTAGCTCGGGTTATGGAGAAAGAACTGTTATTTTTACATTCCATATTGCCTAAACTAAAGTTCCAAGCTCCAGGATACGCAGAACTGACAATCCACCTTTGGGTAAATGAAGTCAAGCTGATACGCAGCAACACCTTCCGAGGATGTCATAGCACCTCTGCAATAAAAATACCTCAAATTAGAGGAAAAGCAGCAGAAACTCATTTTCCATGCACCATAAAGGAAGTTGATCCTTCTGCAAAATACTACCTCACTGGATCCACGTGCTGCGACGGGACACCAAGTCAATTTCTCGTCGACTCATATTACATACGCTGCTGGAAGCGATGACGATTTCGTTTAATGTCTACTGTACGCCCTGTTTGATTCTAATACATATCCTGTTTTGGAATTTAACCGGAAGCTTAGTACGTTCGGTGAAGGACAATTTAAAATTTAAATGATTCTCCTAAACAAGAAAAGATCGTACATTTTTGTACAAAACCCTCAGTTCGCATAAAATTCGCAAATTGAACATCCTTTAGCCGTAATCAACTATTAAGCGTCTGAAGCAGCAGGTTAATGCGTACCTGCGATTCTTCAACTTATCCTTCTCAGTCAACACAAAACCACTCCAGTTTGAAGACTCCACACCTTAGGGCGACCCTTTTACCTAAAAGCTGGAAAAGGTCTAGTGAACCGCATTTACATCCTCCAGCGGTGGGTTCAGTGTGGGGAACAAAACATGGCTACCTACTAGGAACATGGCAACAACACCCTTGGGGGAACAAGGGCGAATGGTTTGCATTTCTTATTGATCAGTGTATGGTCAAGTTCAGTGTTCACGTTCATACGGAGGCCATTTTTCAGTTCATCCACCTGGTACAGATAAGGGAGCAGACGGGCCGTTTCCTAATGGCTTATAAGAAGAGCTCTCGGTGGAGAGGCTCACAAAAAGCCCAAGCACCATTGTCCACTTAGAGCATCGATGACCGTGCGATGGTAGGTTGAAATAATTTGGTCGAAAGATTGTACTCCCGAGAGAACATGTATCATTGTGTTGGTTGGTTTTGCGGTGGACAAAATGTCCCCAAACTTTCACGATAATCGGAAGTATCGAAGAGTGATAGTGCTCAACAATGGAGCTCTGTAATAGAAGGGACTCTCGTTGTAGTAGTGTTGTGTGAAATGTGTTTGATTGAATTAAAGGTAATTAACCCTTTTTACTGTCCTTTAGCCATGCTCTGTCTGTCTGCGTTTAATGAAGCCTCATAAATTTACGGATTGCCGTACACAGTGCGCCATTCAACATTTAACCGTGCAAGGATTAGAAGCCATTTTCGTTGTAAATTTGCACAACGGAAATATTTATTTTACCACACATCTTCGGGAATGAATGTGTTCCGATGCGAAAGGCAACCCGATATTTATGTGCTGCTATTGTGTACCGAGCACCAAAATGTATCACTTGTTTGGGTGTAATTTTGTGCAACATAATTACAACACCAGCGCAATGGCAGCGAGCTAGGAAATCGACCGTTAGCGCCATAATGCCAACGGACCAGTAGCATGAATTTGCCATTAAGTTTTAGAATTTATTACTCTCGCCTTGCTGCGCCCGCTCGGTACGGTGGATCGTCAAGCACGATGGAAAAGCTCGGCCATTTTCAACAGTGGACGATATTGTAGCGTCGAGCGCTTCCGACAGTTTCGGCTGACGTCATCGATTTTGCAAGCTTTGCGATACAATACAACGATGCGAAAGGGGTTTTATTTATTGTGCCGCTTCCTGGAACGGTTATGGTCTCAGTTTGATGTTTTTTTTCCCAGGACAGGGATGCAATGGAAATCATGTCGTGTCGAGGGAAAACTTGCACTACATGCACCTCGCAACCAGGAAAGATGTTGTCAGGACACGGCCGGGAACACAGATTTTGAAATCCCAGCGAGACTAACCGGAAGCTTTCTGATATATTATGCATCAAATGAAATCATTCTTCGAAGTCACGGTAAGGAATTCCCTTTTTCACGAGCCTCATTCTCGGGATCGTACATTTTTGATGCAAATTTTTTTATTGCCACATTCGGTGCCAACAATGCTAAAGTTTTATTGCAAAAGTTTTAGGGAATGCACATTCCTTTCGGCAGCTCGTTGGAAGAGGGGCAACCAATAGATACTAAGAATTTAAAATTAATGGGAAAACCGGGAGCACAAGATTGAATTTTGAGAAGTGTAACACGCCTGCCCCTAGATAATCTCATACATTTTTAAGCTCTTCGATACATCATTTGCTCGATCGAAATGTGTTACGGGAAAGGCGATTAATAATAGATTAGCGTGATACGGGAACCTTCCCTTCAATTAGGAAACCAATCTTAAGAGCTCTACAGCTAAGAACTACTTCAAGGGCAGAAAAGCATCCAAATAATTGGCGATACGACAGCAACCACGGGTGATATTGGCAATTCTCATGTGGATAATTCCCTTCTAGTACGCCTAGTACTAGCCTGTGCTGTGGTCACACTACTGTTGTCATTTTTCAATTAAAATCTCATCTAGAGTGTCTCGGGCGTTCGGTTTGTTTCGCAAAAAGCAGCAAACCTGCTGGGTGATTTATTAACTGCAATCACGTTTCGTGCAACGATTTTGAAAACCGGAAGCAAATGTTGGAAACGTGAACACATACACTGCTGGCAGGTAGGTGGCTTTTGCTTTCCTTCCGTCTGATTTTTTGTTCTGATTTGATGCGTAACCTGAAGCCGGTTATACAGATGAGGGTACGAGCTAATGGGCCGAGCCGTAAGTATGCGATGGTGTTAATGGTGGCGGCGTGTGATGTCCGATGGGCAGAACGATTACGGTGTAAACATTAGCAAGCGGCAAGCGGTTGCTGTCCCACATGGGCTGTTAATTAATTGGACACTAAATCACGTGCTAATTTGCGCGCATTTAAATAATATTTATTCTATGCACCACGATCATCACGTGTGTCGATGAGATATGGGACAGTTTTTTTTTAATAGCATTGTTCAATATCATATTATTTTACTGTACCTATAAGAGTCTGCAAATCACGGAAAAGATGGCAGAACATCAGCTTCGACCAGAGTAATCTCTGGCAAAAATAAAAGGCCTATCAAAATTATATTCAACAACATTACTTATCAGATTAAGGAGGATAGACTCTCTGGATTACTTCTAATCCTCATAGGCTTACATCAAAATGGCGAGCTTTACTGTCTTCTCACCAGCAAAGCACTAGAGATGCTAGAAGCAAAGGTGGATACTGTGAGGACTCATTCCAGATCCTGGCACACGCTGATGATATGAAACCCTCAGGCTAGAAATCTACGACACAAAAGCCCTAATTATGAACAATTATGACAGCAGATCTCCTGATAAATACAGAATTTTTTGGAGCATAAGTATAGATCGGCCGTTTACGCCTTCTATGTCGTCTATGACTAGTTCATAAGTAACAACCGACAAGAAATTAGATACGCTTACGGCTGATGGCAACCAACCAGTTATGCTACTAACAGAGGGACATTTATAGTCCTTGAGTCCATTAACGCCTCTGAGACTCTGTCCATAGCTGACAAAGTCCACTTAGCCACGTTTGAGAAAAAGATGTTGAGCAGGATTTATGGCTTCGTCTGTAAAAATAACGTTTCGTCGGTATTCGATAAGCTAGTCATGTCATGTGGATGGCACCAAACAACTCAGCTCCAAAAATCTTTTTAGGCTGTCCAGAGTGTAATAATGGCGTTGATACCTCCACCAGGAAAAAAAAGATTAAAGGATTTTCCGCAACATGCTAGTTTTTTGTGTCTTCTTATCGAATAACTAGTTTCGTTTTTGAACCTTCTTGAAGCAAATCTGAACGATGCAAATGAAATTTTATTCCACATTCCACTGTCCGTTTATTTGAGATGCAAAACATGCAAAACTACGACTTGAGAACATCTTGAAAAATGTAATAAAAGAACACCTCCCGCACATGATGCTGTTGTAACGAGGAAGTTTGTTGCAGAACATTCTTTCACAGCACACAAAACATCAAACAGAATTCTCCAAGTTGTGCAATAAAACAGCCAAATGGAAAATAGAATAAAACATTATGCAAAGACAGATTATACGCAAGGGACGCAAAGGTAAGCATCATGGAAACAGTTGCTCTATTTCACTCCATTGTTTTCTTCGTTCATCCCAACGGCCGAACGGCCAACTGGGGGCAAACAAAATCAAAGCAGCCCGAGTTAGTTTTGTTTTACAAGAACCAACTAAAAGTCAGCCAACATCCTGTCCGATCAGGTAAACATTACATTTTATTCTAGCCACCGGGCACAACGGTGAACCGGGCAAACTACCATCGCTCGAGATGGATCGTACGGCTGGGATAATGGGAAGAACATTAGCAAAAATGTGACTACGTAAAAGCAGCATCGCTCCCACGAACTGGTGGTGGAAACTTTATGAGCAAACGTGCCTCGGCAAACATTCGGTCCCAACGCCGAGAACAACCGTCACCTGTTACTGGCACGAATATATGCAGACAGCCGGCACACACACACACACCGGGAAAAAGAGAAATACGAATCCAATACTTGACAGCAGCAGAAGCAAAATGAAATATGCTGCCGAGAGCGCGAGATGTTTTATTAGTGCTTCGTGCTTTCGCGCCTGACCGGCAGAGGGCGGAAGGTTCTTTCGGGTGTAGCATATTACTACAAATATAAACTTCTACCCAAGAAGCTTTGCTAGACACACACACACATACACACAGTGGAGGAAAACATACCCGGGGAATTGGTCAAGTACATCCCGGGGTGGCCAGTTTGGGCAAGAATTCCAATGCATGTCAAGAGGAAGGAAGAAAGTTTCCTATTTCGATTAGATTTTTTCTACGCTTTCGTGCAGTTCGTGTTACACGGAATGGAAATTTCATTTTCTTTTCGAGTAGTGTGTGTGTGTGTCTCAGTTTGATTGACCATGTTTTTGTTTTGTCCATCGTTCCGACCATTGGATGGTGTCATTTTAGTACACGATCGATGGAAGGAAGAGCAGAAAAAAGCAAAAACGCACTGTAAAGTGGCTTTGTATTGCAAGCCTAACTGCTAACCAGCTGCCAAATCGATTTAGCGACTTTTTTGTTGCTGTTGCCGTTGATTCGCTTTTCCCACAGTATCCAATCATAGACCAACAGTCGAAGCCTCCATTCGATCGGTGCGATTCTTTATGCAGTGAAAGTCATTTCAATCATACGTACCCTTCCGGAGCTTAACGAAGGATATCACGCCACCCGAGTTAGCTCGTACGATGAAGTGAAGCGAAACATCCTTTCCGCAAAAGCTCTCAAGGATTCCCGGGCATTGGTTGGCTGCGTAAAAAAGCACCACAATCAATGGGGACACGTCTGCGAGCATGCAATTGGTTGCAAAATTGCTAGAATCAATTCCAAATCGATGTACTTGTTTCGTTGTTTTGGCGCAATAGCTCTCGTGTTTTTTTGCTGCACATTATCTTCCAAGGACTACGCTTGGTCACGACTCGAACGGTTACATTTGGTGCGGTTTTGGCTCCCAGTACGAACGGGGAGAAGCACAACCGAAGCGGATGTTTGTGCATGTGAAGGAATGCTTTGAATGCTTCCGGGAATATGGTTCCCCGGTATGTGAAATGCGTACGACGGAAGACACATCTCCGTTTCTCGGTAATCGCCCATGAGGACCTGCTACCGTCGGTACCGTTTGCCAGTTTTTACACAACGCTCCAGAGGGAATTCCACAGCGAGTGATGTACTGTTGCAGTATTTATACCATACAAAGGCGCACATTAGGGAAGTGAGTACATGATAGCCTTGAACACGGAATGGGTGTGGTGGTATGCCGCACGTGCCCTGAGTCCTTGACGAGTAAAACGAAACAGGCTGCAAAAGTTAATCTAGTGCTACCTGTCTGTTCGTAATTATTTTCTAATGCTTCCCGATCTTCCAGACACACCAGGATAGCTACGCAACGCACGAAGATCTCGTGTAACCTCAATTTATATTGTCTTCTAAAAATGGCCACACACACTCGAGATGTTTGATGGAAGTGTTTCCAACTGTGACAGTGATGAATTAATCCTACAATTAGACTGATCAGCAAACGGCTTTACCTTGCCTGCCTGCGAGTGAGCAAGTGTTGATGGATGACAGAATGAACCATTTTGGTTGATCAACTGTCAGCAGGGCGAAGAGAAATGGTGGTACTCAAATATTGCTCCCAAAATAAAATATCTCCCCAAAGGTACGTTATCACTGATCACGAATGTAGGTTACACTCGAAATTCTACGTATTCGGTTACACATATCTCTAGTCATGCGAATATATTTCACCCAGTTGCGAGCGAGAAGTTCCAGCCATCACGAGACAACCGGGTGCCAATGGCAAACACACGAACACACAGTACTGGCTCATAACTTACTGTACTCGTAATGTCGTCTACCCGTCATCTGATCGCTGGCAACCATTTTTGGTAGACGGCATGTCGTCGTCCATCATCGTTTGCACAGCGGTCCCCAAGTGTCGCAAGATGAAACCTCGGGATCTTAAGCACCTCCACCGTAGTCCAACCGTAGTCAAAAACCCGTTTGAGGATGAATCATCAACAGCAGCACGAAACTGGTTGACTTCTGGGTCGTATTAAGCTCCAGGAAAGACAAATTGAAGCAGTGTCATCCTGGGGGCAGCAGAACCTCAACGTCTACGTTATGGTCGTGAGTTGACATTTCCCCTTAGCACAAGGGCTTCCCGCCACGGCACGGCAGTGGAATAAAATATATGCAAACGCGTCGGCGGAAAGAAAGTGTCAATGCTCGAAGATCTGACATCTGATTGTTCGGCGATACTCAGTCGGTATGTCCGGATCGTTGGAGTCAGCACAGTCACAGACAAAAAAAAAACAGTTCGTAACCTCGCGCAATACTAGCTCATTTTTTTATTCGCACCAACGAGACACTTGGCAACAAGCTTCCTTCCTTTGTGGCTGCAACGATACACACAACTGGAGTGACATGTAGAACTTAGCGGATGGTTGGCAAACGGGGCAAAAACCCAACACCTTTCCTGACACGCTGTCCTCACAGCTTGACATTGACCACAGGATCGGTGCTCGGGAGCACCCACAGTATATGGGTGTTTGAGTTTTGAATTTCACCAGACTGGCTGACGACGCTGCGTGAACATCGTAATGGATAAAAGGCAACAGCAAAAGCAAAAAAAAGCAAAACCCTGGGAAGTAACGAATCAGCAGGCAACTTTGGCATTTTTTGTGGTTGCTTCAACTGTCGTTATTAGTTCTCAAAGTTTGCTGTGTAATCCGACAGCGCAAGATAGATGACATTTGGCCGTATTTAAATTATCTCTCTCGGCTCTTTATGACGATTAAACATGAAGCATGTCTCCGCACAGTTCAAAGCTTGTTTGAGTTAAGGTTAAGCTACGTTTTATAAACTTAAAATTTCATCAATAAATGAACCATTTAATTTGTCGCTCAACAATAAAATGTTCCCCGATAGAAAGAACTTTGCTTTGCCGTGCTTTGTTTGAATCGTCTCCTCATCTTTACCATGTACCGGACTCAGGCCGCTATTTCTGGAAGTCCGGTGGGTGGACGTTCATGCTGGGTAGCAAGCCGGCAGGCAGTATCAGCTGACGAGCTATGCTTTTGCGGTCAGCAACAGTGACACGCGAACCTGGCACGCCGGCGAAAGCCATTAGTATTAAGATCGTTCGAGAAGCGAACCATTTTCGACCTTTCGCTTTTGTTTTGTGTCCTTTTTTCTGCTGGTTTCATCAGACCATTCTTGGGGGCCGGGGCCTGAGCGATTATATATATACACATTTCGTTTGACGACGATTCATCAGAAAGGTAGGGCCTCTGGTGGTTGCTCCGAATGGCTCAAATGAGGCCAATAGGAAGCAGAACAAAACGAACGCTATAAAGTGATGAAGATTGATATTATAACCGTGTATTAGTGCGGTAAGGCTGGAATACATAATGAGTTAATGAACTTGGAAGGCTTTCTAAAACGAGTTTCTAGATTGTGTTACGTAATCTGGGAACTGTTGTGAAATCACGCTTTTGCTCTAAAACTCCCGAACTCCGACGATTGACGGCCAAATTTGACATTTAAAATGTTCTTTAATGAGTGTTGCTGAGTGCATTTGTTTGTTTTTTTCTGAATCTCCATAAAACACCGCCACCGCTTTTGATAGTGAACTCAAACGAGTTCAATAGTTTGTTGCTATCTCAAAACTGCAAGCTTGAGGTTGAGCTCGTAAAAGAATCTAAAAATGGTGAAACCACATCGATTACATTGATTTCTCGTTGATGGTTCTTCCAGCTGTTGATGCTTACTGAAATTGCAAAGCAATAATATCCAATCGATACACAAAACAGGCGTGGTCGAACCAGCCAGACTGGTACCGGAGAGGAGAACCATGATCGCACCACCGGTCGAGTGTTTCTGGCCTTTCAATTAATCTTTCCAATTATGTTGTCTAAAACAGTTTCAAAACCGTTGATGTGTAAGCAATGAGTTACTTGGTAAAAGCGCCATCTATTGGGAAAAAATATGTACTATAAGAAATTGCTAGATGAATTTTATCGTTTCAAAGCTAGCTTAACGTTGATATCAGGATCTTGAAAGACTTAATGTCCACTGACATCGTCGATAACACCAATTTGCATGAGTAGTGAAGCCCAATATTCACACAACCTCTCGGCTAATGTATTACATATTTGTCAAATGGCTGTTCGATTACATCGATTGCTTGCGTTAGCATTTATCAAACATCGTGTCACCATCCAGCACCCTACCTACCACGAACACACCTCCACCAACGTCAGGGAATTCATAAATTTCACCAAACTTTGGAAACATTTGTCATTCCGGTCAGAAAGCCCCCAGCCCAGCCCCGTTGGTGTACGCATTTTCCCCGCCATTACACGCCTGCAGATGCGAACAAAAAAAACCCCACCGTCCACTTCCCAACCGATAACCGGTCTCACCAAATACGGCACCGGGCGAATTCCCATTCATGTCTCATGCCCCTTTTTCGGCAAACCGTACAGACAATCCCCGGCAGCTGACTCACGCTCCGTTTTGGAGGCCGGTAAATTCCGACCCACCGTACCGGCACTAGATTCTATGCTGTATGGGCGAGATGTGGAACATGCATCGGGATTGGCTCATCAATAAAACGAACCGGAAAACACACCAAGACTTCCCCACAGACCGATTGGGACCACAACAAATCATAAAATTAGCATCGCAAACCTTGGTGGAATAATTTGAAAAGTGGTGTGGACGCGTTTTTATCACTTCCTACGCCTGTTCCGATGGGAGCTGAGGTCTCCTGAGCGTTGGAAGTGATACTGAGGCACCTGTTAGTCTTGGGCAAATTGTTCTCCCAAACCAAAAGAAAAAAGGAGAGCACATTCCATCCGGAGGAACTGTTACAGCTTCGTTCTACCGATTTCAGCACCGATCGGACAGCCCATGCAAATCGAAACCCACCATCATCCCTAATCGCTTTATTGTGATCGTTAGTGATCAGCAGTCAGCAGACACCGGGGACCACTCGAGGTGGCTTTAATTTGCATACTAAACATCGGTGCCGCAGGATGAAACGAAAGTATTTATTCCACCGCACGACCATTTCTGATGGTGTGATAAATGCCCGCCAGTGGACCGTTTCGTTCGGTTCCGGAAAAAGTGTCAGCGGTGAACCGAACGCGTAAATTAGCTCAAACGCTGTGGGGCGGGTGGTTTCACAAAAAGCAACCATCAATCTTCGTACCGAAACGTTCCCTCTTCCTGTTGCTATTAGTTGTACAAGCGAAGACAACAAGCGCGAAAAATGTTAATTTTGATAACGATGTGACCATGTTTGATGTTGCGCTGCTGCACATGCCGACGGTTCGAGAACGTTCTGCGCGGAGGCGGTCGGAAACCTACACGAAAAAAGCTTTGCTGCTGCGTGCTAAATCATATTTGTGCCGCGTTTGATGTGCCGATTGAGAATTTATTGAAACATTATTTAATTATTTTTTAATTGATTTCTAAGCCTGTGCAGCAAAACCCAAGCCAAACGCTCGTGATCAATGGCGGAACACGTTTGTTTATGTGAAAGTTGTTCGTTACCCATCATAAACAATTATTTATTAACACGCCAAAACCATACCGCGTACGTATAATGGATTGAAAAGCTAACACATTCTGATCGAAAAGTCGGAATCTGATCCTTTGTGTGAAGAAGTAACCCTCAGACATCGTCCAACGCTACTGACCTTTACCCGGGGAGGACGTTGTTTGACTTTCGATTTTTCATAACTCCGTTTCGTCCACGAGCCAGTCACGTTCTGCCGTATATTCCGACACGCGTAGACACTTCTGGTCGCCGTTGCCGGCTAACGAACTCGGTTAAGAACTTTTACTTTTATCAGCTATGCAATCAGAGGCGCCCGGGTGCGATCGGGCAGGAAAATTGAATCTTCGAAACTTCGGGACACATATTTGTGGTAAAAGTTACGGTGCAGACTTTAAGGGCTTCCGGCTATTGTTGTCGTGTACATTGTACAGCAAGATGGGCACGAGTTTACTGAGAAGTTTGCTTACGGTTGACCAGAAGAATGGATTGCCTACCGGTTTGGACCGGCGATGCTGTGCAAACATTGGTTGAGGATACTAAAGAAGTAAGACAAATTTTTCTGCAAAGTTGTACGCTGTTCAGAGCATCGCTTGGAGAGAGATGACTTTAACTGTAGCTTCAATTTGACGCATTACCAATTAGCTATCTGTTTATGATGCCTTTTATGGCATTGAGTGTAATAAAACTATGCTCAATCTTGGTTCAAATCAAGCTAGACTAGATTTTTCGAATTGCTCTCGGCGAAGGTAAGTAATTAAAATTATATATGACCAATGATCTGGTATCAGGATTTAAGGGACAAGGATCATTTTAAAGAATAAGTTCCCAAGGTCTTGAAAAATAGAGAATTCTCAGAAATAACTTTTTGCATCCAGGACCCATATCTGGATATCTTTTGAACGGAATCTAATGAAATTTTATGCTAAGTACTTAAAGTCATACATGACCGTTTATCCCAAATCTATCCTGCAAGTGCAAAAATCTCTAGATATCTAGTTCTTGAGGCAAATACCGTAGACGATCAGCTCATTATCTTGGCATTGAAGACTTCAGAAACTTTATGCAGTTTGAACCTAGACATCTTCTCTATCTACAGCCATGTCGGGGAGTCCATTCTTGAAAAACAGTGGAGATAACTTACATCCTTTATGTAGTATAGGACCTCCCTTGCACATCAATTAACGTAAAATATTCTCGAATCTGTAAAGAGAATAAAGCAATCAAATATTAGTTGATGTAAGCCACTGCGACAAAGATATTGAAAGGACCTCAATATCTTTAATTGATCATTATTTATTGTAAAGCAATTAACTTCTGATACCGAAAACACACAACTCACTTAAGCGTTATTTCCCTAAACAATGTTTACATCCACCCGCACCAAGAACATCCCCAACAACATCAGGGGCAATCGACAACGTCAATCCGATTTGCATCCCTCATGGGACGTTGGCGACTCACCGCGTGACGTTACCGGTCCCCGGCTAACCAACGTTATTATTACTCCCGAGACGACAACTTCCGGTGAACGGTGTTCCCAGACGGATTCTCGGTCTGCACCAGGCTATTAGGCAACAGTACCGTTTACCAGTGGCTTGCTTTTGTTATCGTCTAGTGTCAGACGCTGTGTGTGTGTGTGAACGCGCGCGCGCCTCCAGAGGGCTTGTTTTTGTTTGTACCGAGCACCGACCAGCATAATGCCGACCTACCGTCTCGATCAAGCTGAATAAATGTTTATATGCATGGAAATTAAATTTAAATTAAATACACCCCATCGCTGGGCCGGCGGGATGATGTTGACACTAAGCGAGGTGCCGCGAGTTGGTTGGTTTTTGACGCAAATCGCGTCGGACGGTTTCGTGCAAAGTTGATGGACTGATTGATTGTGCCGGAATGGCGATAATTTGCAGACAGGTGAACCTGTTTCTAGTAAGGTGCAGCCATTACTTGTGGCATATTTAATTTTCAAAATAGGTGAAATTTTACTTCAATTTACTCTTTGCAAAAGGTGTATTTTTGAAGATGTGATACACACCGAACGCACAACAAAATAAAACTCATTATGTGATTTTTGGTTCCAGAAAACTCGGTTCGTTTGAGGCAGAAGCATTTAACCACCACGCAAAATCATCCAAATCCGGATAAATAGACGAATCTGGCGATCTGAGTCAACATTTTTTCCTTATTTTAAACACTAGCTCACCACCACTTCCCAACATGTGGAATTATTTATTTGTGCATCATTACCGATACCTGCAGCGATTCGAATTGGTCGGATTGTTTTTTTTTCCCCACACACTGGCGTAAAATTCACCAACAGACTTTATCTGGCAATCATGTTTTTCCATCCATTGCCAACTGAAGCGATGGTATTGCGGATCAGCTTGCACGACTCGCGTGTAGACAGAATGTAATTAACAGCGGCATTATGCAGTGTGAACGTTTATCCATCTGGTTCTTATCAATCACGATCCGATTTTCGCCCGGTGAATTATTGAGCTGTAAGTTCACGTTCGGATTACGTTGTTTCGCGAACATTCTGCTTACTATTCTTACTTTTCGCAGGTTCACAAAGATATTAACATACTTTCTTTTTTTCTGTTTTCGGAAATGTAACAACACAAAATCACCCTTCATTTAGCACGAGCATATTATGTCGTTTAATCCCCGCTCGCTTTCCATCGTTTCCTCGGTAACAATTCAAATGAACAATGCAACAGTGTCACTCATTCGTCACCAAAGCTTTGTCAAACAATCGTACAAAGCTTTTGCGCTAATTGCTCCGGTATCCGGTAGGTCTGGGGCCCGGTGAGCTCGGAACGATGCATCATGCAAATGGGCTTTCACTTGGGGTTCCCTTGGGTTGACATGGAAAGCAATTTGGTTCAGTAGTGTGGCGCTGGAGAAAATCGGGACAGACCGAGGTAGAACGAAGCGAAGACGAAAAATAACCGAACGAATTTGGTCGGTTGGTGTAGCTTGTTCAACATGGTGGTGGGTTTTTGTAATCATTGGGTTAAGAAAATTGTTTCTATTGAAGAAACATCTTCCAACTAAGATGCTGTCACGAATTTAGTTTCATAAAACAGACAAAAATCAGTACAAATAAGCAAACTCAAGTAAATAAAGATGAAAGATATATTAAATGTATCTAACTTTGAAGCTCTACAACGTCCTATAAACACCTCAAATACACTATGATATCGTTTATCCGGGAATCCTATCTCCGAGAGGACGGTTTATCCGTGCTGCTTTAAAATGACAGTTGCGTATTAGTGTTCTGTCATTTACGGTTTGAAGTGTTGGCACAAACATACCATTTTATACATGAGCACACTTAGTAATATATTTTAGTATGCTGTGAAAGTTGTAGGGAAGTTCAAAGAAGTTAGAGTTGCTTTTCTAAATCATGAAAATCAAGTCGTCAGAATTTGAAGATCGGTTTATCCGTGTTGCTCGCAGGAACGTACACAAATACTGAATCCTTTGCTATAAGACATAATCAAATTTGTAGCTCAAACTTTTCAACCAACCCAATCCGCGCTGTAGATATTCCACCAAACGATGCACTTCAAAATTCGCATCCAAATTTGCACTGACGACAAACGCGCCTGCTGCTACCCGGTGGCGGTGTGTAATTGCTGTTTTAATTAAATTTCAGCTACCGAACTGAAGTTACACTGCCTCCAAAATAACAGCCCGTCGAACGAAAATCGCTCGCATTGTAAGAACCGTCCGGCCCGTTGTGACGCGCATTGTACCGGTACTACCCCGCCTACGGAAACTTACTGTCCCAAACCTCGCATCCATCCATCCCGTCCAGACCTGGTGGAAGATTCCCGCCCGGTTAGGAACTATCGCCGATACGAAAACGCGTGTTAATTGGAATCAAAACCGATCATTTACGGGCGCGTACTCGACACCGGCATTCTGCTAGTTGACAAGTCATCGGCAATTAATGTCCCCCGTTTTGCGGACGGTGACGGACTCCGATCCGTGTATGACGCAAGAACATGACCGGTGCGAAAAATTACCCTTTTACACCGACTCCGCCGACGAGTCGCCATTCGCCGGCAAGGGAGATTCCGCGTTCTCTTGCCTGTGTGGTCAAAGGTTTGTGTTTCCGGTGCCGGTCGGCGTTGATAGCTGGGACTCCCTTGTTGGAGCTACGAGATCCGTTTAATTGCTCCACTTTGCTGAAACCGGTATGTTTGTTTACACTTTTTTTTTTATTCGATCGGTTCATTCATTCGCTAGAATCACAACATGCATGTAGATTTATATAACAACACGTTCGAAATATCCCTTCTAATGAGCTGGAGCTTGAGTTAATGCTATGGCAAGTCATGTCCAAGCGGTCTTATGTCATAAGTACATATCCATCACGATGATTACCACCCGGCAGCAAGCAACAAGATCACTAGACATGAAAATTAATGCTTGGCAAAGATACAAAAAAATGCAACAAAACCCCCCAAATTACCTTCAGCCAGTGGTCAGAGTGCGCATTCATGGATTTTCGGACGCTCTCGGACAAACATGATCTAATTAAAGTCTTCATATTTTTCTCTCACGAACAACGCCACAAGGTGACATACTTCTAGCACTGTGCTGACAGGTCTGATGCTGCCCGATGATGTTAGAAGTAGGAAGTGTTGTTCACTGCTGACACCTGCCAATAGTATGTCATCTGTCTATGGTGTGGTGGCAAGCAGAACAGCATCAAACATGGATACGGATGATGAGCTTGAATGGAAAATGATGATTGTAAACCGTGTTCTAACTCTCTCTCTCTCTTTCTTCTCCCCGATGGGACTCGCTTACTGTTGAGAATGCAGGTCCTTCTCGTTCGTCTACAACTTCACTCAAGTGATTGCGTTGGGAATTTGCCACGGTTCCAAGATTCAATAAAAAAACAAACCTCCTAGAACGCGCTGGGGATTCCTTCTCGCGTCCTTGTGGTATACCTCATTCGCACCTGTGAAACTACGATCCGTTACGAACGAAGGTATTTATAGCACACCTGGCTGCCTGGTGCTACCGTGTCCTTGTCTGTGCATACAGCTGCACCACCGAGAAGCTGCCGAGTGCATTAATAATTCATTAAAGGTTATTTATCAAATAATTAGCAAGCAATTCATGCTATATTGACTACCGAGTGGTCAAACGCTATGCTATCACTGCCACGAAACCACTACCACGAAGCGTCTCGATGGTGTTGGTACCGTGGTACGTGACGTTTGATGATGAGTAGTTGCGGTACCACCCGAACCAACATTACTCAACATTAATGTGCTCCGGTTCAATTGCAATCAATATCTTACACGCCGTACTTCGGTGGTGTCTTACACCGGACCATTAGTAACTCACTTCCGTAGAATGGGGTTTTCGGACCGGGTACATAGTTTCGCGTGCCGATAGTTTCGTGTTCGGTGGGCGTGTACCTTGTGCCCGGGGGTCGATCAGTAAGAAGCATAATGGAGCACATTAGAGTGGCCCTTGCGCGAGTCTGTCCTTGGCACGAGAATCGGTCGATATCGATTGTAAAACATGACATGCTCAATTATCGCATTGTAAACCATCGATTGTCAAGGTTAGGCTGAGGGATGAAGCACAGTCGTCACCTTCGACGAGCCTTTGTACATGACGAATTTTAAACCGCTCAACACGCAAACCGCTCCAATCGATGCCGATGTACTGTGTTTGATCAGTCGATACCTACGGAAACTGACTTTAAATTGGAAATTGGAGCATCTTTCGCGTTTGAACCATCTGGATTCACTTCGGGACGATTCTTTGATATCGACACGCAGCGGTTCCGCGAATTCTTTCCCACTGTAGTAGTAACGGATAAATCAAACATAAACGCACGCGGGTTTAGATTCGGTTCTAAATTTAACCGACCCGCGTACCACGCAACCGGCCTTCACCGTGGGCTGGTGGTGTACTCATCGCGTATCGGCGTCTCGGTTAAGTAGCCGCAACGAACCCATACTATTCGTGCTCGATTCAATCCGATTCGGTTCATCATCCCTTCCACCGGCAGACGGAAGTGCCCTTGCACACTGTGTAACGATTCTTTTTTTTTCCGGTCGGCCGATTGGTTGAGCAGCGCGCGGAAAATCACTTCACAGCGTCACCCACCTGTGTGTGCGAAAACCAGACGGCCAGCCGACGGATAGACAGACAGCACAGCGTCGCACACGATCGAAGTTCAATTTTTCCTTCTTCGCTTGTGTTTGTGCGTGTGTACGGGTAGGAGAGAATCTGTTTTCAACAGACAGTGCAGAGATCATTTAGGCCAAGTTTAGCTGAGCGACGATCGCTGATCGACGATGAATGAAGCTTCGGCCGGTTGGTTTTAGATACGCACGAACAAACACAAAGGAAAACAAAGAGCACGATGGTTTTCCTTCGCTTGGTTTCGGTGTGGGGTTGAGGGTTGGTTTTTTTAAAGACCTAGAGGACGGGTGATTTTACTCTTGAGCGGCCGCACATTTTGCACGCATCACTCATCGGTACACGGAGCGTACGTTGTGTCATGCGTACACGCACCGTTTCGCTGTTGTAGATCAAGTTTATATTCTGTTGTTTGGTTTCTTTTTTCCACTCTTGTATCTTGTGTGTGTGTCTCGGGAGAATTAAATGTCAACGAGTAATGCGTCGGAATGGATTGTTGTCTTTATCGCGAGATCGTACAACTTTATTTATGAGGTGCGTGAACATGCGCTGATAGAGTGTATCTTAATTCCGGTAACGAAGATATAGTTCGTTGTTACCGTTGTTAGCTTTACCTGTGTCATTATGGAAGACAGGTTTCTTCAGTACCATTAAGCTAAATGACAGATGCAGACATGTTTTACCAACAGAGTTAGTAGTATAGTATAGGAATTAAAGGAGAGCCGATTCTCTAGGTACTTTTTACTCAGATATCAATCTATTCATAATAAGATGTGACGAATTGATTATATCAAAGATGTATCAAAGAAATTAAGGACAGCCTGGTTCCAATTAGCTGGAACAAATTGAATAGCACTGTAAAGTAAAGCAAAGAGTACAGTCAGTAGCCTAAACCATTAAACCTATCAGGAATAAGTAATCAAAGTTAAAGACAGCCAACAACAATTGGAAGTAGTTAAGACTTTGAGGACCTAGGCAAAAACTTCTGAAGAGTTCACACAACAAGTAATGTATACGGAGAATAGCTTTTAAACCATGTCAACCATCAGTATAACTATAATATCTTGAAGCAGAGTACAGTAACTTCTTAACCTAGTCTTATACGCACCACATCCAACAGTAATATTGTTACTAGTCAGTCATTCTTTAAGGCGTAGCTTGACTGTTTGACAAAGCAATCTTTAAACATCCCACGCCACGAATCTGTTTCTCGAACCAGAACGATCCACCACAATAAACAAGGTTGTTGATGATCGTACATTATATTGTATTATCTCTTCAAAATTCCAGAGCAAATTGAAAAGTTTGCTTTTTTTTCTTTTTGGGAAATGCGGGAAAACGACAAACTTGTTAAAAAAAAACACCACACCAAGTGGTTTCACACGAAAGACAAACGAGCTACGTTCTATGCGGAACGAGCGCCACATTTCGGTGGCAGCCAACGCACCACTCGCTCGTCCATCAGTTCGTTCTGTCAGCTCCAAAAGTCATTGTGGAATGATTGTTTCTTCCCAACCAAAACCGTACCAAGGCGAGCAAATTTGTGCACACACACACACACACACAGCCACACAACACAGCTGACTCTGATCTGGTTTCCGTACTACCCGCCGTCTCACAGTCCAGGTGTTGATTAATAGCCTTTGTCTTTGCTGATGATGTACGCGCAGAAGAGAGTAAGCCCGCCGGTGGAAGTCATGCTTGCGCACCACGCAAATGAAACGTTTACTGGTGATGATGATGATGATGGTGATGACGCTGATGATCGACGCCGTTACGTTGCGTTGGGGGATGAAAATTTGATTCCACGCCGTAGAAAGAGAAACCCGGAGGCACCGTCGTAGTAGTAGTAGTAGCAGCAGTAGTAATAGTTATTGCACATAGCTGGAACATTTTCTTTGTTTACTGTGGGAATGTGGCGTTGCGGGTACGAATGCCGCCACACTGTTCCGCATCACCGACAGGAAAAGTTTCAATTAATGCATGACGAGCAGTGCAAAGTGTTGTTAAATGAGATGCAGTTGGATTTCTGTATCTTAAGATGACAACTAAGAAGGTTCCTGCATCTTGCGTTTGTTGTACAAAGAATCCAGACGAGAGTTCACATACAGTGTTATAAATTGTTGTCTTTAGTGTGCAAAAACCTCGTTAGTTGCTTTGTTGCTTTGTTACATGCCGCTGTCGTCGTCGTCCAATAAAGTTCCTAATATATTTCCCACAGAAAATGAACATCAGCTTCATGTATTTATTTGCATCCGCACGAGCGGCACAAACACTATGAGTCAACTTTTATCAACTCGCTGGTTAAGGTACCAAGTTTTTTTTTTGTGTGCTAGAAAAAGCTTATTGCGACTCAAACAAACTAAGATTTATGCACTACCATCAGTTCGCTTTTCCACCTCGCTCGGTGTGTCATAAAGCGTGCCGGATTAAATTTATCTCTTTCCAGTGCACGATGGTCCGGAAGTGGACATTGAGTAGCGAATTTCATACATTACGATAAAAAGATTATTTATAGAAATCTAGGGAAAATTAAGAGCAGTTAGGAAAAACACTTTTAAGTCTTCGATTCTCTAGTTTATGAATTGAGGGAGACATCTAGTAGTTTAATTTCACTTCAAATATCGAGGACATACTTTTTTAGTCTGGGGCGGCCCGGTGGTGTATACGATAACGGCGCCGGTCTTCACACGGCAGGACCGGGGTTCGAATCCCGGCGGACCGCCTCCCCGTACGTAGGTCTGACTATCCAGCTACGGGTAAAACTAAGTCATAGAGAGCTAGCAATAGCAGGCCAAGACCTCACGAGGTTGGAGAGCCAAGGAAGAAGAAGACTTTTTTAGTCTAACCAAGAATTAATTCCATAACCATATCGAAATGGAAGCGTCCATCCATTGCCCGGAACTGAACCACTGTGCCGATCTGCCGATTAAGGATTTTCCACATGGACGAAACCGCAAACAACAGGTGTCGATTTGGAACAGAAGCTAGGGAGCTCCATCTCCCAAGATAAACAAAATCCAAAAACTTCAATCAAACCGAACGACGATTCTATTCCACCCAGGAAGCAAACAACGTGACGCATCTGCACACTTCCAATGAATAATGAGCATTGATTGCTGAAACGAACAACTCAACGAAGTTCAGTTACTGAAAGAGCAATTGTGAACTAAGAAAGATCAATGATCTGCGAACGATGATGCGAGCTCCCAGTGACGGCATCGTCATGTCGGCTTCTAGTGTGCATCAACGTCGCATTAAGCGGGCAGGCTATTTATAAAAATAATTTCACGTAATACCCTTCGCTCTGAAAAACGAAACCGAACGAAACGAGCCGGATACACACACACATACACTTTTTTCCACTCCATTTTGCAAGCCGCAGGACAGCAGAGAGCAAAAAAACGGCAAAGTTCTGCCAGTGTCAGCAACATCATCATCATCGTCGTCATGATTGGATGTCCTACAAGAACTGTGAACCGTGCACGAGGATTTGGACCATCCCCATCGTCAGTAGCGGTCGGAAAAATTGCACATCGACCACGCAAAGATGGCAGCTAAGCTGAACCCCCCGAACATGACACGTTCCCCGAAAGGACCTTTCGTGTTTCGTGCGGTCCACGTTGGTCCGTGTTTTCCCCGTGTTGGCCTGGGTTTGTATCGAGTCGCTCTACAGCCAGTGACCCATTTGATGTGACGATGCTGGGCGGCGGCAGCAGCATCGACGGCTTAGCACCGGTTTGGCCGGCAGCAAACATCGACATTCATTTTATGCGCCCAGTAACGATGTACTCTGTTTGCCCGCGAAACTCCAGCAAGCCCGACGGTCGGCGAAGGCGTTTCGCAAACAGCAGCTAAGCCGCAAGAATGAACCTTCTTTTCCCAAGATTAAACATCGACCGTTCGGAGTTTTAGCGCTGGCGGTGTTTGCGCTACCAGCGAGAAGCTCATTAGAATTCGGCGAGCGAAGATTACGGATTTTGCATTATCCTGATGTAGTGTGCCGTGCGCTTTTCTACGTCCACCACTTTCAAAACTCCACACTTGCCGGGGCTTTGAAGCGTTTGTTTGGCGCTTCAGAAGCAGTTCACAAAAATTAATGACTCCCTTTATTAAGGTGCGGATGGATGTAATGCGGTACACGTACGTCACTTACTCTACATCAACCAATTACGTTGGAGATGACGTCGGAAGCCTGCGTGCTCTTGCGTGCCGGATGATGCGAAGCGAAGGTACGCCAAGTGTGTTGTGAATATTGCATCGCGCGTGAGTACACTCCGTATCAGCAGTTTGATGTTGTAATCTATTCATCCCAAAAGGTGTATTATTCATGGGGCCGGTTCCAAAAATAAAGTCAACATGAAACTGCAAAGGGAACCAGGCAGACAGACAATAATCAATATGTTTTGTTGTTGAAAACGTTTCAATAAATACGAAGATGGAAGGATTGTTGACATGCAACGGTGAAATAATATTTATGGCCAGTGGGAAAACCAATGTTGTTACACAACCGATGCTCCCATCGGCGTTGGGGAAGAGACCGTGGGAAGCATCAAAATATGTCTCCAAGGACTCGTTATTATGGATCAATAAGCATGAAGCGCGTATCGAGAGCAAACAAGGTGCTTAAACAAACCAGCCAACGAGACCTTCAAAACGACACACTTGCACACCGTATCCCTGCATGTGTCCGGGCAGAATCATCAACCACATGGACAGTCGTACCGCGGCCTGCGCATGTGATTGCATCCAATCATACCCAAAAAAAGCTGATCCTATTACGCTGAAACACTCCACCGAAAAGGGACGTCGCTGTGTAACGATCTTCGGTGGTTTGTTGATTCTTGTGATTTACTATTTGCTTGGAATAGCGGACGTTGAAGGTAAAGGGTCATAATTGAGCTGCCACGGGAGGGCGAGCGTGATGGAAAATCGGATCACACGGAAACGATCTAATCATGCGTCTTTTTGGCGCTCAAGCTGAAGCGTGATACTGTGGGCGGCTGTCAGCGAATTTCTTATGTCACCAATCCTACACTCACGTTGAATGAGTAAGCGAACCTATTTCAGGGCAAATGTGTGTGAGTGTGCCAGTCTCGCGAGTCTTCATAAAACCTTTAACGATTTTTCTCTCTACCCATTGCCCGCCTGGGAAGGAAAAGCGAACCGAAAACGCAAACGGAAACGGAAAAACGAATGTCTTTTTTTTTTGTTTGTCGGTGCTATTTTTACCCCACCATCGTACCGCGCGAAACGAACGATGCCAAAACAATCATATTTTATCGTAACCGATTTTCTCGCGCGCCTTCAAGCACCCCTTCAACGTTCACAGGGGGGAAAAAAGATCTTCCGCCATCGCTGGTTTGATGCCATCTTTCCCTCGTGATCGGTACCGGGTGGCAGACAAAAAATGGGGGATGTTCGCATAAGGCTTTCTTCCTTGGTGAACCGAACAAAACAAAAGGCAGGTGATCGTGGCAGAATAATATATGACCCGAATCACGGCATTCGGACGGGATGGATGAATGCTGGAAGTGAGCGGTGAGCGAAATAAAAACAAACACACACACACACACACACACACACACAAGACATTACGCCCAAATTAATACCAATCGAGGGAGAGTACACTCGAGCGCATGATGAACGGATCTCCGGAACCCCAAATTGAAACCACCGAATGCGTGGCAAAGACGGTGAGCTTATCGGCATCCGAGTTCTCATGTCATAAAACAAAAGGGCAGGAACAATATGGCGCGCCATACAACAAACGGAACACACAAAAAAGAAACAAAAAACCCTCCTTCTGGCAGATTATTTAACGCACAACTGTATGGATGGGAATAGCTGGGGTAACTGTTTACTGATTCAAGAAGATTGGCTTAATATAATGACAATGCAGACGTTCATGAAAAGAGAATTAGTTTGCAGAAACATGTAACATTTAACACAACAAATTTATTATTTATGTAGCGTTAGCGTTCGGTGTAACGAACTTATACTTCTGGGTCTAAAATCAACTAAATCTGTTCTCCATTACTTTGCCGACTATGAGAGTTGAGTTCGTCGGATAGTTCAGTCATCTACTCTATACGATTCTTAAATTTCTGGAAGTGTTTCGGATGTGTAAGCTTCAAGACTTTCAACAGTTACATTTTCGAGCATAGAACGTTTCTTAAGACGTCCGTTCAAGAGCCAATATTGCATCCAAACATTACCACAGGACTCTGAACAAGACTAAGGATCCTCAAGATACTAATAAAGAGAACTCAAGATTTCTTTTTTCTACGCTGTGCATCAGGATTATACTTTTCCTCAAAAGTATTCAAATATTGCCTAAATCTAGGCAATCTGCTTAACATTTTAAAGTAAAATACATACTAAACCTCCCCATGTAAATTTAAATTTTCCTCATTTAAACTCGGTCGTCTCGGACTGCAAACAAAATGACCACCCTGATATCACGAAACCCAAACAAGCGTCTCTATTTATTACGAGACGTCCCTTAATGGCACTAAAGAGATGCATGAACATATTATTTGGTGCACACAAAATCTAGCATCGAATTTTGGAGCTGCCTTACAATATGACAACTCATTTGAACCGCAAAGCACAGTGGGCCACAACATCTCCAAGGAAAACCGACCCACTGTGAGGAGCTGCGGTGAGCAGAGTTGGCAGATTTTTTGTGGAAACCCCATTGCACTAGCCACATGCAGCATTGCAACAGTAGCATACAAATTACCCCACTAACTATGAGTAATGACTATGGGTTCAATTAGTGGTGACCCGTCGTTTTTCAGGCTCACTCTCTGAGCGGCACCCGGCACGGCTATGCTGTGAATGTAGTCCGGGCTCTAGGAGGGCCACTAATGCTCAAGAAAAGTAGAAAATAATACATAAAGGTTAGTACGGGTGCGAAACACACTGATGCAGCCGGGCACTGTAAAAAGAGCTACAATGTTTTCACAAACACAGACACACACAAGATGGAAGGATGGAAAGTACGTGATGGGTTTGTGCAAAAGGTCCTGATGTTGAAGCGTGGCAGTAGTTTTACTGGTGGCCGAGTTAGGGACTCGACTTTTTTTCTCGACTACGTTTGTGTGTGTGTGCTCATCGTTTCTATCAAGATGTCGGCCAGCATCCTGATGAGACTGTCCTGCCAAGGACATAAATCATTCTGATAAAACAGCTTGATTTTTCCGGCCATTTTCTGCTCGCTGCAACAAAGAAGCGAGATCACAGGGACGGTCATGACGGTCGGCTACGGGAAGTAACGAATAATTATCACAAAATCTAATAAGCACCATTTTGATGTCCGGCATGCTGAAGTGTGTTGATGAATGGGTTGCGCGCCCTTTTATGTGGTGGCGATGCTGCTGCTGCGGCTGCTGCTGGCCGTAATGCAACGTACAATGCTGCTTCATTAGGGGTGTAACGCGGATGAAAGAGAAACTGGTCGTACAATGGTCATTTAATTAGTTTATCTTAGTTGTGCAACTTGTGCGAATAAATGTGGCAATGTTGTTACTAACGAATAAACTAGTTCGTTCAATTATTACAATATCATCTACTGCACGCTCTTGTCACACTGTCACATTGCGTTTATTGACACGGTCGTGGAGCTATGTGACCTGGGGACCTGCTCCATCCGGAAGCATCATTGACCGGGATATGTGTATATGTGTCAACGATCTCGTGCCGTATGCAATATCCTAACCCACTACTTCCGAACCATCCGACGTCCCCAAACAACCATCGAGAATTGCCGGCGAGCGTGTTGTGTGCGTTGATATGTGGAACGCTTGCGACCAGTGTCCTGGATTCGTTTTGCCGTTTTTCTCGATAGCTCCACAGCTCATTTGGAACGTGCTCTAGAAAATGAAGGAAGCACTTCGAGTTCGCCCCCGTCCCAAGCGTCGGCAGGGACTACGATCAAGGTTAGAGGCACCACCGTGCAGGAGTGTTTTTGCTGCAGCACGGCTTGCAATGGGGACGAGTTTTATTGGCTTGTATGGCGAATGACGAACCCTCCTGTTCCGGTGGGTCGTTATTGCTCGGAAGAACATCGGGCACTTCCTTCAAATTGATTCGGAGCGTAGAAGAGCGTATCCTTTGCGGTGACCTCAAACATCAGCAAACCCGGTCGTGTCATTAACCGTACCGAAATGCAGTGGGGACATTGGTTATTTTTGGAACGTTGGGTATTATGGGGCAATATAATCTATATTATTATATGACACCAACAACGAGGACAGGACCATAAGACTATAAGCTATGGGTAAAATTAATTTCTCTCACATCACATTCCAACAGCAGTTCTAGCAATTTCAATTAAAAGTAATTGTTTTAATAGCCATTTTGCATTTCTTGCACCTTATCATGCAGATATTCAACAGGCTTTCCACAGGACCAAAGATCTAGGTCTACAAACACGATCCATCCGCATCCATATTTCTACCTTCCACCTACATTTGTAGGACCAGTGGCCGGTGGTAGTGGATTGTTTGCTAGGCCGTCGTCGTTAGTTTGCTGTCGTCAATTATGTAAATTGTGCAATCCATTAATTCCCAATCAATAGAGTAAACCACTGGCCCACCGAGGTGTAACATAACCACGGCACTCAGGACAGGACGAGACCCGCAAGAAGGAATGTAATGTAGTAGAGGATAGGCTACAAATGACCTTAATTGAGAAAGCAACCAACAACGACTATCCTTGTTGTGGTGTTGGAAATGGTTTGGGGGATAGCTTAGGGTATTGAATTACTATCACACACTCAGGATTGCTACACATGATTAGGCTTCAGGCTTAAATTTTGTAGCAACCAAAGCAATCTGAAGTCCAAGGGATTCTTGGAGCTATTTCTATCTATGAAAAATTGACGACAAAAATAGAAGTTTAGTTTTTCACTTAGATTGTGCACACGCAGCTGATTACGATGTCTAAAGCTATCAAATACCATATCCGTCTTCTTTCCGGGAATCCTGAAGCTTTTTCCGCGTCAGCTTGACTCCATCACCATCACAACGACACGCGTCCCCAAGTGAAGCCGTGCGCTTGTAAGGATTAAATTAAAGATCGCCGTACCCGGATACACTCCGAACCTCCTAGTCCTCCTCCTCCTCCTCCTCCTTCTAGCCTCATCTCACCTTCCCTTTCTTCCTCGTAGCCTCGTTTTGTAAGCACGTGTTTCGAAACGATTCATACACACAAAACAAATTCTTCCCTTCCAAGCATCGACCGGCAACTCCCAAGCCTTTGTTTCCGAACGGTTCGTACCTTTTTTCTTTTTTCCCCTATAATCACCCCCACATTATCGCCACTGGTGGGCAATGCGAAACGCTTGTTGGCGCGTTATTTTTATCATGTTGCTCCACTATCGGGACAGAAAATCAAAACCCAACCACCCACCGGTTTGGTGCGTGCATGCCACCGATTGGCATAGTATTGCAGTGAGGGTAGTCGGGAACCAATTTTCTCGAGGCGGATTCCAAAGCCGCTACTACGGGGGTGGAAAAACACTTACGGAGTTACGGGGAAGTGCTACCGACTGTTGGTACACGTGTACACGCTGATTCTATGTTGTGTGGTGTCTGTCGGCTTCCCACCCTCAAAACACGTCGCCCCGATTCTTTTTATTTTCACACGCCGGGACACACGCCAAGATGGGCAGTGGAGCTTCGAGCGTGTAAGGAACAATTTGCACTACATATAGTTTAGATTAGAGTTCGGCTAGATAGTGAAGGGGGAGTTAGTGATGTGTTTAGAGGCACATGCGACTCCCTACAGGAACCGATTGCTTGGTTCGGTGCAACGGAATCCGAAGCACCGTGAGGCTCAATAATTGGTTTGTGAGAAACTTGCGCACGATCCCTTATCTACGTCAGCTTTGGTGGTGGGTCGAGGAGACTGAGGCGAATTCCTTGTGCAAGTTTGCACCGAGCTTGTGACTCTTGTTTTATTGCACGTGGGCGATGCGTCCCGGTCGCTCGCTTTACGCACAGTTATGTCCAAAGGGGATGCATAATTTTACCCCCCCCTTTGCTGATCAGTAGTAGCTAAGAATAGCAATAGTTGCCAGTGTTAGTCTAAACTATTAGCTTCGGCCAGACTCAGACACATGTTATTGTAGAACAATTGCGGCAAATAGTTGGGAGAAACTGAATCTTGATTGGATATTTATATGCGTTTATCTTGGAGTTATTTATGGAAATTTTATTCTTATCAGTGTGTTTTCATTAGCAACGGAGCAGATGCCGACGGAGTAGTAGCCGATAGAAATTAGAGGTATAACACTAGAACAAAAACACACAGCGAGATAGCGAATTGATAGATTGTGATTGAAATCTTGACAACGTCTACCCCATACAGTGGCAATATCCCGTAACATATTATTCATAGTACCACAAGATTACTTTGCCAACATCGATTAAGCGACTGCTCAATTTTCACCGCATTATATGTCTGATGAAGGTGGCTTGTCTATTTTCTGTTCAATCTTTCGCTAGAGAGAGTTATCCGAGAGTTAACTCGTGAAGTCGTACATCATCTATGCCGGGTAAAACGTCAGGACCAACAATAATATAGACGTCCATATAATAGTCCATAGCTGACGAAAACATTGCTGTGTATGCGAATCAGGCGAATCAGTCTCCGACGACCTGAGAATGACACTTGACGACGACCCCGCTTATACAATTGTTTTTGGTACATTAACCTAGACACAAAAGAGAAGTTGTAGACCTAAACTAAGACGGCGCAATTATAGCATCACATAATGCTTCGTTATGCACAAGAAGAGTAGTATTATTCAATATCAAAACTCATAACAATCTATTCTCATAATATTTACCTAATCGATTATAAATTTCCCAATCCCTTCGATGGCTTTTCCTGCGAATTTCTCTCGTCCCTGTTTTTGTTTGAGTTGCCTTCGCTTGCCTTTTTTGATTATGTCTCCAATTCTATCATTAACCCAGCCTATTAACCAGAGGAATCAGCAGTTAAAAAGCGAATCAGTGCGTATGTAAGAATGCTTTGTTATGACGCACAACGGCACAAAACATCGGTTGCATGACTGGTCCGGATAGCGCGGTCGCAATTCCAAACTTACCGACACTAATGAAGCGGAGGATTTTTCCGTTACAAAAGCTATACTTTCATTGTTGTGGTCTGGGCACAATCTGAGCAAGGGGAATATGGCGGGTGGCGGGACCGTTTTCCGGGGGGACGGTGGGAAATCCGGCCGGCTTCCTACAGATGCGTACACGCGCATGAATTGTTTTAATCAATATTGATGGGTGCATAAATTGTGATCTGTTGCGATAAGACGATACGACTTTCCGCTGCAGTAAACGGTTGCTTAACGAGGTTTAAGGCGATGCTAATGGTTTCGTAGCCTTTGTTACGCTGGCAAAACGTTCTTTCGTGAGCACTGACATGATGCAATATGCAACAATCGTTGCCAACCAGAAAGATTCTAAGAGATTTATATAAGCAGCAGGTTTAAAAATTAAAATTAAGCATTATAAGCATTAAAGTTAAATTGAAAAGACCGCTCGAAAATACCGATCATTCCACACAGAGCAGTGAAATTATTGCACTCGCTCACCAAGCGAACAGTACTGCGGCACAACCGAAACTAAATCCATTGGCTTTTCGCTCACCCTTTTAGCTCGCATTTGCTACCTTTTTTTTCGGTCTTCTTATTGCAAATGTGCAGGTTTCCTTCCTTGCGGGGAAAACCACAACCCACCGGTAGGGAAAATGGGCCGGCGGGTGGGTGATGGAAAACCCGTACGAAGAAACGGAATAAATGTCGGCATTCGGTCGGTATAGCCGTGTAGTTATTTGAAGTGATGCCCTTGATTAATCGTGCGGTACATTGATTGGGTGAAATTGATTTCCGGCTGCAGTTCGCGTTCGAATGCAGTGCGAGAATGAGGAACTTGATTTTCTTTATAAAAAAGATTTTCAGGTGATTGGACGCAAGATTTGACGTTTAACAGTGCGATTGAATGAAGTTTTTGCATTAGTTCTTTAGTGATGAAGAAAATTGGGATTAAATTTACATAACAACTTCAATATAGCATCTACGCAGTACCAAAACAAAAGACAACAAACTCATAATAATATGAGCATGTGACCCTTTGGGCGGTACGACGAAATTCTTTATGCTACTGCGACGCACCGGAAAGAGGTGTGACCGAACAAGAACTTCACCAAGTACGCCAAAGAGAACAGGTTTTGAAGATTTGCCGGACGGAAAGATCGATTGACGCAATTTAACGTGACCAAAATTACGTCCGATCGTGTTTGAACCGGCCTAATAATGACTCACGTTGTAAGCGGTGGAATTTTCAACACAAAATCACTGGACTGGATAGATTCGTTTTGCGCTATACAGTGACTACAGTGCTTCGAATTACATTGGAGGTTAATTAGCGCTAGCCGGAGCTTGTCTACTCCATGTTAAGAAACAATCAAAAGCGAACGAACTTTCATGCTTCAAAAGACGGGTTCAACCTGGAACGCGGCACAACTTGGCACAACTTGGCACACCATGCCTGTTAAGCCCGTTCCATCAAGTCATGTGACTTCTGGCTGATTTCTTACCACCCCGTTCCAGGGATCAGTTCCTTCCCGCATGGGGAAGAACAGGTTTCGTTCCATCGAAACTCCAGCGCAAGCAGGTTTTACGGTTAAGGGGTCATCAGCGAACGAAACATTTCGGCAAACCATCATGGGAACTGGCGTGCCCCCGACCGGCGGATGGTACAGGCGAATGACGCCCGCAAACACCCGCCTGAGTCACATGACTCTCGATACGGGGAGTCGCTTTTGAAAACAGGCGCACACGGCGCGCACCATTAAGTTGGGTCACATGATTCGGACTCGGCGAGGGAATCCGATCTCGCGCGCCCCGATGACTCACGCTCGCGATCGTAAGCGCGATCATCGATGTCATCGTTCCGTGGTGCGCCCAGCATAACGATCCTCCAAATTCTCGGCAAAGCTGTGCGTTGGAGCTACGGGAGGCAAAGCAGCTAAAACCGGTCCCAAAACGTCGGTGGAACGCTTGTCTTGAATGTGATGAATAAATTGATTGTAAAAGGTGCATTAATATTCTTTTCCGTTTTCGACAAGCTTCTCGCTTTCGTGCGATTTTGCCAAAAAAAATCGAAAAGAAAAAAGGCAACACTCAATTGATTCGAACGTGGACACGGCGAAGGCACGTGTATTCGGTTTTTGGCGAAGGATCGTCAATATAATTATATCGTCTGGTGGGTATGGTTCTGCATAAATGCATATCATTTAAAATAATACCATAATGGCAGGGAAATCGAAAATAATACTCCCGGGTGGAATTGACGATCGGTCGACGAAATGGGTTAGGATTTATCGAAATCACCACAGTGGTGGAATGCTTTATCAATGCAAATCTTTACTGCAAATATCAGTTTTATTTTAATGCTGTAGGTCGTTTAGGTGAACACAGTTTAGAATTAATTAAACATGAGATGTCGACATATAAAATCAATGTTCAAGCATCCCTAGCTTTTGATTTTAATATGCATGCGACTGCGTCGATAGAGCAACAGATTCTGCAATACTATTGCATTTAAGGCAACGTTCTCCAGGAGGAGCGGACTAACTTCGGCAGTTGAGAGGGTACTTTACCGAATTAACTGCTGAAGGATGGTCATGAGTCTCATACGCCTGATGCCCCTCACCAGGGTATCATAGTGCGGCGCCGTGTGGAGTCATTAGACGACATACACAGAAGGCTTATCATTGAAGTGATGCCCTAACAGGTTATCCAGTGATAGGTCTGATGCACGAGAAGGTTTTAAGTCCGTGCGAATTGGACAGTCCTCAGGGCGTGGTGGCTCGCTTCGAGTGGTTAATACTGAGTCTCTACTAAGATTTCCTTCTCGATGAAAAAAAGGCAACGTTCTCAGATGATATCACAATTGTAATACATCACTTGATACAGTCAGTATATCTAATAAGACAATGATGTTAGAGAAGCAAAGATGAATTTGAACTAAGTTTGCTTTGAGACATCGTTTGGAACATTTTGTTTAGCAAGTTAACATCGACTAGCTAAAGACCAGCGGCAATATTAATCGGGTAAAATTATAATTTACCATAACGATATCATCTGCCGCCATTGGTCTTAAATCTAATGGTATTTTAACGTCAAAATATTATCTTTCTTGCAAAAACACCTCTGGAAACCCCTGTATTTACTTTCACTTTGCATGTTAACAAGCCTCATAATGCTCGAACCCTTGGGGCTTAGCAACACACAGTTCCGTATATTGTGCTTCATTAAGCTTCCAAATGAAGTACGCAAATACAATTACCTTACCTCAAACAAGTCATTTTGGGCCTTTCCCTAAAAGATGAAACATTTTATTTATTTTCGTCATTTTCTCTGGGTAAAACCAATCACAACTGGAATTATTTCATGCGTTGTGAAATATTTCAATATCTTGTTTGCTAGGATTAGTAACTCCGTCAGTTTGATTTTGCTTCAATTTTCACCACATTTCAACTGTTTACCATAAAGGATAAAGCTATTTTTAGGCCATGACGCAAAAATGCCCTTCAACCTTGAACCTCACGCCACCGTACGCCACTGAACTCCGGATAGACGGGTTAACTAATAGGGTACTTCAAAAGTCATGACTCCCTGGGACCCGGGTTCCTAATCAACTTCACCGACGTAGACAGATCGGCCGACCTAACACGTTTTTCCTTAAAGCGGCGATTGTTTATATCCCGCCCCGTTCAATCGGTTCCTTCGCCACAATGACCCACCATTGATAAATAGTGCCTCAAGCACAGCGGAACGACGTGCTCATCACCATTTCCGTTCCATCAACTTTGGCTCTCGGCAAAAACACAAGACACCCCTCCAACTCAACCCGACCACAATTTCGCACAGTGCATCTGCTTTTCATCAACCGATTGACAGCGTGGTCGTACGAGAATGGAGTGCGCGCCCGTTAGTTTCCCGCTTTGCCCGGTCCGTCGGTGGTGGCAGCTGTTTGCTGGAGCATACACATATATTTCATGCTCCAGCAGGCAGGGCGCGAGTCAATTAGATGCTAATTTGTTTATTTACGCAAAGATTTGCAGCTTTTGCACTTCTGCACATGTTTGGTGTGAGATGTGCGTTTGTGTGTCTGGATTGGAGTACGACTTTTTCTACTTCGCATCGTTGATGATGATGATATGTGCGCACCGGATCTGCACGAGGATGCTGGCTGGTCGGGGCGGTGGTTATTTTAAGCTTCAACTACCTGCCTTTTGCCATGTGGCGTGGAATTTCCCTACCCATTTAGGCACTTCAAAGCGATTGGTTTAATTTAACTTCATGACTCATTGATTTTGATTGCGAAATAGGTGGCGTGGCCGGGCGCGGTTCGAGCGTTAATTTTACGATAAGCAGCCGAGAGAAATTTAAACATCACCTCACGTTAGGCTTTCCTTACCGTCCGCTACCAATGTTTAAAGCTTCTTCGCGAATGGAAGATTTGGATAATTTTATACACTCTTGCCTTTCCTGGCAGCAAGGCGAAGATTAATAACAATAAAGCGGAATCACTAGGAATGGCTGGAACGTTCCCGGTTTTACCCGTGAACCCGGTACACTCTTCGCACCCCGGGTGCCGTTACACCACGAAGGCCACCTTGCCCACATGGCTTGCCCAACGCATCGGTATCGGTTCCACACTGGTGCAATAACTCAAACACTTCAAAGTCACCACATCCGACCACGACCCGAGACGAGACCGTAGTACCTAGGGAGCTTCTCGCTTTTCTTTCGCAATTTTTACCAACGGTCGCTCGCCATCGACCTTCCCCCTTTTGACTAATGAAGTGCGAACGAAGTCAATGCTGGCGGCAGTAACCCAACCACAACCTTCCAGGATCGTCACGTATCCAAACCAACACCACAGCATACCATATCGATCCGCACTCGACGATCCTCAAAAAGATGCCCGCGCGGTGGAAAAGTGTGAAAATGTAACTTTTCATCAAATTCATCCCAAGCGCAACAAAAAACCCACCCTCATCAGCCACGGGGCTGAAGTGAGAGTCTTCAGACCAGGAAAAAAAAGAATGTTGGCGGCACGAAGGACACAGGGAACGATTGATTTGTGGTGGCGACGTTGGCGAATCTTGGCAAAGTTAAATAAACTGTGAATAAATTTGTGGCTGTATTTTGTTTTTCTTTCTATCGGGGTTTTTTGTTGTTGCTTTTCGTTCATTGGAAATTCCGATCACTGTCCGCGAGAGGCGAGAGTTTTTTTTTGGGATTGGAAAAATAAGCAGGACAAGTTAATTTGTGGTCATCTTTTTTTCTCTTGTTGGGATGTTTCTAGCCGTGTAAAGGAAAACGAAAAGAATCTACTAACGAGACTAACTGCCACTAGAGTTTTGTAAGCTATCTCCGCTTACAGAAGCATATTTCCACATGATCTGCATAACATTTCCTATAATTCGTTTACTATGGTAAGTAGTAGGAAGTTAAGAGCTTAAAGTTGTGTGACGACAGGCATATAACTCTTCCAACTCTGAAGTATTATTAGCTTTTACTGCTCATTTGGACTGGCTTACTTTGAGATATTCACATAACAACCGTGCAAAGCTTTCGGTATGGCACACGTCACGTCGTCGTTTCGAAACTCTTCTAGAAAATTATTATAATTAAAAAAGCACTTCATTAACATCTGGTATGTCTATCTATTTTAAAGTATTATAATAATCGGTTGATTACACAGAATACAAAACAGAAGTTAAATACATTCAGGCGTCAACATTATTTAATCATCGTGTTCAATTTTTAAATCGCGCGAAACGACGAAACCTTGCTGGCGTTCCTTGGAAGCTTTGACTTCCAACTCTTCCAACTCTTTCAATGTCAAAGTATTGAAATAGGTACAAAAAACAATCCTCGTCTAGACCAACATTTTCGATCGAAGTAGCAGATGACAGCTCATTAAAAAGATAAACAGAGCGCACGAAAATATACTTCGCCGTACCATTCAAAATGCAAATACATTTTTAAGAATCAAGAAATTCATTTCGCAATTTTTCGAACGCAGTTTTTAGGTAAATTAAACATTCTGAAGAACTCACAGTATATTTTAGAAGTCATCCTTCATACGATCATGATGCCTTGTTGAGAATTGAGTGCTCAAGAGCTTCAACATAATCAACGACTTTCTTTATCTTGGAATGACGCTTTGGGCAGACAGTTCCCGGATGAGATTCTAGGCCGAAAAAAGCCTCTGTCACCGAACCAACTCTAGTTTAATTTGTTCGCGAAATAAAAACCGACCAACTCCAAACCGTACCACCCAATACTGCACCGCTGGCAATGACTTATCGGTAAGTCACTAAAGCCGAAACCACACGTCATGCGAACATTGGTAAAACCAACAGCGAGGAACAAACTAAAATCACCAAAAACTAGGTTACCTTGCCATCCAGCCATCCCGAGCAGTGTTTGCGAAATACACGACCTCTGGAAACGTGATCCAGCCGGGTGTCTGTAAATGGAAATTTGTCATTTGATCGCCACCCTCACCGTGGCCCGCATTTAAACGTGTCACGCAAGCTGAAATGAAATGCTACGCACGTAAACCATAAATCAGTGAGTGGCAGTGTGCGTTGCTTGCCACGATCACCACTCCGAAGGTGCTTCGGAGGAAACTTTCTCACGCTCCCCAAAAAACACAAAAAAAAAACACAGTGGTACAATTTAAATGGATTACACACATAAGCACGGTAGCATTCATCATACGGTCCGGTTGCATCCCAGCCCACACTAGTACGGTAGGTCGAAGAGATAAATCTTGCATTAGCTGTGTTTGTCTCACAAATCATTCGCTTTTTTGAGATGCAAAATAGAATACTAAGGAACAGCACAACACCCATCGTTGCTCGAAATCTTCCATCCGGTCATTAAGCGAACCAATGTCGTCATTGCGATTGAACGAGCACCCGAACGGGGTTTTGCAGGAAATGAGGCACAGATTTTCCAGCCCGTATTGCGTTCGGCAACCCGCACGCACCAACTGTCAACGGTTCAGCGGTACGTCGGTAAATCCTTCGTGACACCCTCTCGACGCGTCACATATTTATAAATAAACTTGTCTATTTATTTTTCTACGATGCGAGACGATCAACAACAATTTCCGTACATTTCTTTTTTTCGTTTGGTGCGTCGCTGATTGGCCCCATGGACATTTTCGCCCTTCCAGATTTGAAGATTCGTTCGTGTTTGGTGGAGTGCACAGCCAATACACACTTCATTCGCGCCAATTTGCACAACGTTTTAATGTTTTCTTTTTACTTACTACTTCTTTGGAAACCTTCGCATCAATACCAAAAAACCAATATCCGATAAGCTAGGTGGGTAGTGCAGGCCAGAGACCGGACTCGGTAAACAAACGCCAAACGGGAAGAACACGGACGAAAAAAAAAATGGTGTACGTTCCGTTTATGCAAACTCACTCGAACATCGCCGCAGGTGATAGACCGGAACTCACGCAATACGCGCGTTTGTTTACACGGCCCGATCGAACCATCATACTCCGTTTCACTATTTGAGTTCCACGCCGCACGCCAACCCTTTTTACACGCTGTCTTCCCCGTGCGAAGGTGAAGGTAAGTCGGGGAGAAGCGGCAGATGCTTCTGCTACTGCTACCATTGGCCACCCGAGAAGCACCGTCAAGTGTGGTGAGGAACAACACGGTAGTGCTGCTCACTTTACGTTCATTCATGGAAAGATTTTGTGGGATGTCTTTGATGACGATTGTGTTTGTTTTCTTTTTCGGAACCTCCCGATAACGCCGACACACCGGAGGGCGCAATGATGGCGCAAATTTGTCCATGATGTCACTGACAGCTGTCAACGCTTTGGTTCACGCGCATCACAATTTCATCGCGGCGGATGCAGCTGAGGCTAGGATGTTTACTTTAGCACCAGAAATGGGCCAGCCCGGACCTGTGTGTGTGTGTGTGACAATGGTCATTGTAGGCTTCTCGGATGTCATCCTTCCAGCGAAAAGGCTTCGCAGTAAAGCGCCCTCACGGTGCGACTGACGCATTTCGCAACACGTCAACTCTACCGAATTGTCCACAGACACATACTGTTTGTTGACATTTGGAGGCGTCCAGAATGCCGTGGTCCGCGAAGGTCAACGAGCAGCGAACGAACAGATGTCCGCGTGGGCTAAGCGCCATACGGCGATAACCGGCAATGGAAGCAATCCGATTGTTTGGGGACTGCGCCTCATTGCGACTCATTGCCACTCATCGGGTTGCAGTTGATGCTTTCTCTCTTCGAATGAATGAATGAATGAGTGTCTCTGCTCGGGAGTAATGCGGGTGAGGCCTTGTGGAGGTTGTGCGATATTTTTGGCTACGACGTCCTCAACATTGGTGAAGGTTTGCTGACGTTCGAAAAGAGTATTGATGGACCAAAAATAACAATTAGCACTCGTATGCCACAAGCTTGGACGAGTTGGACACATTTATCAGGCAACTGTCGAAGTGGACATTGGAGCACTGATTGCTCAGTATCCAGTAAACAGGCTGTACATGAGGAGGCTCTCGCTATATTTCCTTTAAAAATTAGGAACCCTTCTCAAACTGTTGCTATCCGAAAAGAGCAAACAGTTTACCGAACGCTACTCACGGTAATGATGATGATGATTTGGCGAAGATTGGTCCACTTTCACCCCGTCATCTCATTATCCTGTGCGATCTGTCATCTGTGGCAATCAATGGTTGGAGAGTCCTCGTGAAGTGCCATCCACTCGGAAGTTTGTTCTCGGCATGTGCACCTCAAAAGATTCGGCCACTTTTGGCCGTACTTCGGTGTGGGTAGAAGAAGAAAGTGGGGAAAATAATTGCTCATTTTTCCATCTCAACAGTTCGCGTGCTTTGTGTATGAGTGTGTGTTGTTTTAATGTCACCTCTGTCATATTTTTCATCCACATCAGCTCATCGTTTCAGTTCTTTCTTTGCGTGTTTGCTCATGGCGGCGTGTCTTTTGGGTGGTCCACACTTGTTTGTCGGTGGCGTTTTATTTCACAGCGCGACAGTAACACGTGCTACTGTCTGTCACTCGCGCGGGCATGGTGTGTGGAGAATTCGTACGTTTCTCTCGAAAAACTTTGTACCCATAATCGCCGAGATTTAAGCGTGACATATTTTTTTCTGTAAGCAAACGATGAAAATAGCGTGCAAAAAAATCGCAAATAGAAATTATCTCTCGTTGGACAATTTCTAAATCTAGGGATCTACGAGAGACAGCAAAAAAACGAAAGTGTACATTAATTCAACCACTGTTCAGTTCCAACAATCATCAATAAATTTCCTCCTTTAAATTCAAGATCACGTTTCTAGAGTCCGCTCAAGCATTACCCTTGAAGATCCCCGATGTTGGAGTTTAAATTAATTCATTCTTTCGCCAACCAACAACCAACGCCAACGCCTCTCCCACAGTCCAGGTCGGTTCATTTCAATTCTACTTGTTATCAATTTATCTGTTTCAATTTGCTTGGGCAAAAGTATAAATTAATTACCTCGGCAAAGCTCAATTAGGATTTAGAGCACAGCCAACATCGATTCTACCTTGCCGGTTGCAGGATAGAGACGATGATGATGATGATGGCTTTCAAGGTTTGCCATTGCGTGAATCACGGCCAGAGTTCAAGGTCCAATCGGGTCCATATCACGGCCAAGAAGTGCGCCGGCAAGGGTTACCTTGGTTGGCCAATAAATCGCACCGAACACCTACAGCCCGACGGCTAGATCGCTTTATTTGGTGAAAGAAAACAAATAGCTGCCACAGGGAAAAAGCTACCCAACCCAGTGGCAGACGGCTGCGTGTCCTTGGTTATCACTTACCGGGCGTGAGTGAAAAGTTGTCCAAGTCTTTCCTTTGCTTCCATTTGATAATTCCACTCCACACCTTATCGCGCGCGGCCAAAGGATTCAGCGACGATTTGTCACACCCTTCGGCATTCGGTGTGGGCCGATGCCGGGCGCTACTTGAAGACGCACAAAGGGTTCCCGCACAGTTAAGCCGATCTAGAGAGAAGCGATGGAAAAGTTTTCCCTTCCAAAACTACGGACCGAGAAGCGATGAAGTGTTATTTGAAAGATGGGCTAACTTTACCGAGCCGTTCAATAAATTGAGCATTTAAAACAGACGGTGAGTTAAAAAAAAGAAAGAAGAGAATCTGTTTGCAGGATTTTCATGGAGTCCTTTTTTTCGTACGACAGCCCATAAGAATTTATTCGTACAATTCCAAAGCAAAGGAGCAAACGCACATAATGGAGTACAGCTTTCCTGGAATCCGCTTTGTCAAAAGTGTCTCACACCTGTCACCCAATTCAGAGCGCAAAAAAAAAGGGAAGCGGCCGGAAATTATTCACTTATCGTCGGTGTTAAGAAGCTAAAGTTGTCCTTTTTTTGAGGTTTTGTGTCGTTTATCAAAAAGCCTTTTTCCACTGAAAGGGATATGTTATTTAAAGATTGGAATTTGGAAGGAGTACAGCTATCAAGTCATTTTAAGTCATCGGTGTGTTCTTTGTAAGGTGTTGGGGTTTGTCACTAAAAATAGCATGTAAGGATGCTTCGGATGGATATAAATATCCTTCCTGTTGCTTAAGAACAACATTATCGTTTTGTTTTGGGGTTAGTCATGTTGGAGATACTAAATGATTTTTTTTTAAGATTAGCATTAATTTACATAAGCAGCTTCCAAATCGAGACACCTTGGAAAAGGTACGAATATCTGATAAAGTAACGGCGGATTCAAAGTTACCCTTTAGCTGGAAAGGAAGATATCAGCAAGGAGTTCGGCCCCTAACTGTGGCTGACAGATAGTTGAGTGTTGAAAAATAGTAAAGACCAGGCTTTCTGTAGTATTCTTAATGTCAGTATACAAGAGCTGGCTGTACTCAATTGTACAGAACTTCAGAACCGACCAGGAACCACGCCAATGCGATCATGCGATATTTCGACGACTTCCAATGTTTGCCACAATCTCGATCTCGACATTCCGTTTGCTGACCTTGACTTCAGCTGATTTTCAACGTTTTGCTTACCAGTTGCAAACGACCGCAACAATACTGCACTGCTGTGCTAAATTTGGTCAACTATAATTTGCACTCGGGCTTCATATGTTCGCGCCCGAAGGTAAGATGTCCGGCCTCCGGCCTTTACGTTTGCTACGGTACGATTCGGTGTACAGATAGTGCGCTCATAACTTTTGCAACCACGCCTGTTGTTTGTGTGTTGCAAAAAAAAAAACACACTCAAAATACCTACAAACATGACAGAGCACTTTAACGGCCCACCGGACGACCTTGGATGAAGTTGGGCGAAGGAAACACACGCACACACAACTCCGATTGGACACTCGGATACTGGAGACAGATATCACCATCTAAACTAAATAGTGTAACATTACCGTGAGATATCTCACGGAGAAGAATGTACGTGATGAAAAAATGTTTTCTGTGTATCCGAAAAAAGGTGTTGCGCGTTCGACTGCTGATTTTTAACTCTAAATTTATTACATGCATTACATTCAATCCGATCTTCGTTCGTGTTCAACCTTCGTCCTTTCTAATTTATATTACCTAGTTCGTAACTTAAATAATTGATCTAGGGTGATCGCGTAATTCATATTTGCTTCGTTAAGTTCCCAACACCAATCTTAATCGAGATCCGAGAAACAGTCACCGTATTCTGCTCGTGTTGGAGGAGTTCCCTAAAACATCTGTTACTGTTATTATATACGAGATCGGGGATATTTTTTTGCTTGTTTTTGCTTATTGACTACCACCTACTGTCAATTGTGACATTTCTACCACCGATGACGTACGGTATCCATCAATGGGAAATTTGTACTGTGCTCTTGTTTATTTTTGCCCGCAGTTCTTGGACGGGCGAGACCAAAATGGGAGGCAACTGTAAGCACACGGACAGATCGTCGACTCGATGATGGACAATCATTTCCCGTTTGTATCGGGTTTGTGTTGAAAACGGGTAAGTGTTCTCGGTACAGCTCGAACTGCTCTCGAACTCACATCGAAAGAACCTGATGGAAAGATGTCAATCACTTGCCTGGTGAGTAGATTGATGGAAGGAAGGTGGTCCGGGAGGGAGAGTTTGTTTAAACCAGTTTGCTTGCTTGCTGTTTGTGTTTTTGATGATACATTGCGTTACAATTCTGTGGCGCGGTAAAGAAGCCGTGAAGCGAAGTGCTTGCACACTGTAAATGTACTCAGTAGATCAATCGATTGATCATTGGTACGACATAATTTGTGGTTGGTTTCATCGCTGTCGTTTCGCGCTAGAGGTGATACAGGTAATGGAGATGTAAACGGTGTTTAGATGATCAAGGCTGCGGAACGTGTTCCGTGCCGATTTTAACTAGTCAGTGACAACACAGATTGATTGGTTGACAATAGTATGTGACGGTAGGAGCAGTTTGAGTTGAAAGAAGTAGGCGACAAGAACTTGGCTATGGCCTTGATAATAAAGAACTTTTAAGTGATATTTGAGACACATCTCTCCATCGAGTTTTTGTTGACGTTGTCCCCGACACTAAAGACTTTTTAGCTGACGTAATACACTTCAAAACTAACAATTTTACCTCTACTTTCGATGCACCTACCAACAATGTTGCTCCTGGTGGCGAAGTTCAAACTTCGAAACATACTTAGCCATGTAAACAAACCCTCTGGTTTGGCTTATTTTTTTCCCAACTCACTGCCATTAATCAACTTATTGAATTTCCCATTCATCATCAATTTTATTCGGCGAAAAATATACCCCGATCAACGGTGCATCCTGCACACCGAAGGATGCACCAGTTCACGTGCAGTTTTTCACGAGGATAAATTGGAAACTGAAAAATACGACAACGCCATGAAGGTTATGGGTTGCGTTGCGCTTCGTGCCTGTAGGATGTACGTGATTGAGTTATGCGAATTAAGGACAGCACTCAGCAACAACAACCATCCATCGGTGGCTAAAGTTCTCAGAAGCAATCGACCGTCGAAGTTGTTTTTCGTTGTTCGGGAACAAATATTGCTAAAATTATCGATAGAGCTATATGATGTTGTTGAGTCTGGAACGGTAACCGAACTTTCAATCAATTAAACCCGATAAAATGAAACGGGAACAAGCTACCCAGATCGATCAGTGCAGTACTGATAGCGCACTAAAACGTGCCTAATTGGGAAACTCAATTTCAATAGCAAACAAAAAACAAATACCCAGCCAAACTACTGAATAAAACAAGTCGAGCATGATTAACTGTGGATGTATTAGATCATGCCTGAAATACTCGGTACAATCAACTTCATCCACTTGAACAGTAGATGTATCTAGTCCACGTTCCTTTATTCGCCACAGTTACCAGTTTTCCACGAATTTGGAAAGATGTGCGTCACATCCCTTTCCGGTCGATTAATGGATAGCAAACCATAGCCGATACACGGGTACGGGTGAAATGATGTTGCGGTTGGCTTTGAAGCTTAATTGCTTGGCGACCAGTAATTTGTGGTAAAAAGTAATGGAACCTATCGGAACCGATTCGTACGAGATTTTACTTTACTTTGCAAAAAAAAACCCCAACGCTTCAAATCATGTCAGCTGCATATATGCATATAAAATTTTATAACCCAGCAGGACATCATGTGCCGAAGCAGCAGCATAACAGAGACCGAGAATTCTCATCCAGTTCCCTTGCTCTGGACGACAAGATCACCCGTGACATCATGCACCAGAAAATGCGTTTTACTTGTACCGAAACCACCTACTACTACTAGTACTGCTGCTACAAAACCAAATACTTACCCCCAATGGTAGTGCTGGTTGAGGGAAGCAGCTTTACAACCACGACAAGGATCCAAGGATTTCCGCGAGTAGGTGTACGCTTACGGGTTTAACTTCCGCTGCGAATGGCAGAAGAACATGGTAGTGCACACAGTGATTTCGCTGCAGCTGCATTTCGGTCAACTTTTCACTCGTGTGCTCGCTAAATGTATTCCCAACTGTGGTGTCAACTATACACAAGGACTTTTCATGGAAAAGTATTGGGAAACTTGCAGTTGGACGTGGTTGGATTTTTATTTTCACTTCTTTCTTTAATCACGTTTTTTTCACTTTTCACAATTCTTCCACCTGAAAGACACAACGAAACATATTTAACGTTAAAAACAACACTTTTCACACTCACTAACAACACGAACTGCACTGGGTGCATCACACTCGAACGCACCGAGACTAACATTTATGCTTGCCAATACTGCCACTACGGGAACGACCGCACAGAACCGACCACGGTACCGATCTGTGGCGATGGAAAATATTCTTAGAACTCACACACATCTCTTCCACCCTGGCATCGTTCGATTGACCGAGGGACGTTGATTGCTGTTGATTTTTCAATATTTCCACCTCAAAGGATTTCGCAACGATACGAGGCACACCTTTACTACACGCACCTACGCAGTGTTTGAGCAACCCAACCCCGGGGCCGCTTTCTTCCGCACGAGAACCCGTTGGAGACCATTGCTTCTTGGCGCACCATTTTAATTTCCACCCCGTCGAGTGACATATTTCGGTTGTATTTATCTTCTCGCCTGCACGGGCATCCGCTTCCAGACATGTGACGATGTGCAGGAAAAATTCGTCCCACACATGCTTGCGGTCGCTATTTATAGCGCAGCGTACAAACCTAGGCAGCATCAGCAGCAGCAGCAGCAGTAGTACTACTTTCCGGCCACTAAACTGTCAATCGACCGGACAGTCCGGCATCGGGCAAGTGCAGATCGGGCCACGTGAAAGGCTGTCGAAGTTTCAAGGAAAAGCGCATGCATGTGTCACACAATTTCAAGAAGATGAAATTGGAAGATTTTCTCCTCACCGCTCCATTTGTGCCCTTGGATAGTTTTTTTTTTTCATTCTTCGCCATCTCCCCCCCCCCCAACCAGGGTAAAGCCTGCACGGGCATCCGCTTCCAGACATGTGACGATGTGCAGGAAAAATTCGTCCCACACATGCTTGCGGTCGCTATTTATAGCGCAGCGTACAAACCTAGGCAGCATCAGCAGCAGCAGCAGCAGTAGTACTACTTTCCGGCCACTAAACTGTCAATCGACCGGACAGTCCGGCATCGGGCAAGTGCAGATCGGGCCACGTGAAAGGCTGTCGAAGTTTCAAGGAAAAGCGCATGCATGTGTCACACAATTTCAAGAAGATGAAATTGGAAGATTTTCTCCTCTGTGCCCTTGGATAGTGTTTTTTTTTTTCATTCTTCGCCTTCTCCCCCCCCATCATAGTTAACCTCCACCGTACGACCTCTGTCCGGTGAATCTGTTGTTGCAAAAGACTGTGCAAAACCCCCCAACCGGCCAGGCCAGTCGTTCTTGGCCCGTTTTTGGGTGCTTTTGAGTGATTGATGAAGGTGCAAGTGACGGTGACGATGGTGATGATTACGGTTGCGAAGTTTGATTGGATTTTTATGGCGATGTTAGGGCCGCAAACCTGCGCACTGCCAAATATCCAGCTCGCGCATCACTCGCTCCGATTGCTTTCAGTTTTGTGCGGTCGCGATAGCGTAAGCTGGCCAAAGTCACATTCACAAAATGCGAACACGTTTTGCATTCTCCGGTTTGCGCTTCAGGTGCATAAATATGCAAACATGTTCAACACACGCTAAAGCACGCGCGCGTTCGGCTGAAACCACTTGAAAAAAACAACGCGGTCTCGTAAAAATAAGGGACCGTCCTGCCCGTCCGTTAAGCGTTCAACGAAAAAGGCCCGCTTTTGGATGCATTCGCAGGCACAACGCAGGTCTCTTGGTCAGAGCGGCACTACGAAACGCACTATGAAGGTTGCAGCCTGACCGCCTGCGTTGAGGCTTTGGAGGGGCCTTTTATTTACGAATTTACCAGCAAAACATACACACAGGTTATGTGTGAGTGTGAGGTGGAGAGGAGCGAACGGAGAAGGTCTGTGGGGTCAAAGAAACGAGCACACACACGCACGCACACATACGACCACAGGTGGAAAGATAATCTAAGCGGCCCCATTTTGCTCGGTAGCTGCTTGATTGGAGCAGTCCGCACGCCTCAGTGTTTGTTTATTTTTGGCACACTCACTCAATCACTCACTCGCACTCACACGCACTATATCTGCTATCTGCTCACTCACTCACACGGATTGTGGAGCAGCGTAACGAAGAACGCTTCACCACGTACCAAACAACGGCTTAGTGCAACGAAAAACTCTGGAAAGCACCCTTCATAAAACGCACCACCAAACCGGGAACTCTGTTTGCACTGCACACAGCATGAAAACCTGACGGAACGGCTAAAAACTGCAAAACGTTATGCATAAGCGTCACACCGAACTGAACTCACTTGCACCGGTCGAAAGATGAATTTTGGCTCACGCTCTCACGCTCACTCTACGCTCGCGTTCTCATCTCATCTCACGCACTGCTGGTGAAGCGAGTTGTGAAGCGTGCGCTCGTACGGGCGTTATTTTTTTGTTTACCAACTCGCACACACGCACGATCGTGTCACGATCCACTGCACGGTTGGCCCCGAATATCCGAATGGCTTCTTCCCCGGTTGCGTCCAACGGGCAGACTGAGCCGTTAGGTGGAGCTTTTCTTTGCGCTCGCCTGCGCGAGCGGCTTGTACCAATGGGAAAGCCCCTTCCTTGCTGGTTAACAAGCGAAGAAACAACAACCCGTCAGCGTGACCGCCATCGCCGTGTACCACGTGTGAAAAACAACCAATTTCCCTTTCTCTCTTCCCCTTCCCCTTTTTTCTCGGCCACAGCTTCCGATGGCGATTGTAGTGACAGCAGCAGCAGCAGCAGAAGAGAAGGTGGAGACGACGGAGAAGGCTGCAGACAGTGGTTCCAGTGGAGGAGAGCGACTTTATGGCAACCATGGTAACAAGCGCAAACGAGAAAGAACGAAGCAGTGGGGGAGAGAGAGAGAGAGAGAGAGCGCGATGGTTGTGATTTGGCGAGTGAAGAAACTCGATCAACTTGACAGCAGTTCGGTGCATTACACGCGTATCGGGAGAAAGGGAGACCTTTCATCTCGGGCGATGTTTTCTGTGCAAGAACGAGACACAGCCACATTCATGACAAGATATTGCGGAAGGAAAACACGGTGCAGAAGTGAATCGCTCTCCGGGGCAAGTAGGTGAACGACACAACCAAAAAAGCAACAGCGCACAGGTCACCTTTCCACCGTAATTGAAGATGTCCGAACCGAAGATGTCGGATGCTGGGATATGTGCAAAAAACGCCAAAATGTCCCACACGACAACGTGTGAGTGGGAGAGCAACTAGACACGTTTATCCTATCCTCGGTGAGTACTTTGTTGTTTCAAGTGTTTGCCTTTTTTTTCTCTCTCTCTTGAGCTTGACATGCATCGGCTGTTCATCAAAAACTGCCCAGCAGTATTGGCCGGGTTTCTCCGGATCGAGACTACTGCGTGTGTGCCAGAAAAACCGGTACGATGGAGGCATGAGATGTAGCAATTCGGGGGCAAAAATTGAACGTCTCTTGTCCGATGCGAGGAAAACGAAATTAATACACCACACACGCACGCACACACACACAGACAGACACAGAGAAAGAGAGCGCGCGCAATATGGGAAGGTGGTTATTTCGGGCCACTTGTATGCTCTGGCATGATGCACTGCACAAACACACAACCGAGCATAGCGTAATCTGGGTGGGGGCCTATGCCGAAATAGGCCACTCACTGTTATGACCTACTTTCGAGGGACTCGGGTGATACCGGGGAACTAGGAAAGACTTCAAAAGTTGAACCTGTTGATAGGTGCAAGTTTTGAAGCAATACACAAGATGAGTTTCGATTATGAATATACAGCGCGCCGGAGTTTTCCACCACCAAGCGCGCGTGATGGCAATGCCATCGCGTATTAACCCCAAAACTGCCCATCACTGTCATGGCGGTGTCGTTCACGCCTTGGCACACACACGCTCAATTACTTCGCGCCAACCTCTGTGTGAGCTGTCACACTGCATTCTGCGATGCACAATGTTTACATTAATTTTCATCAACCGAGTCACTCCCCCCCGGGTTGGCCGGGTTTTCCTGCCCTTCCAATGTTTCACCGTGCAGCGATGCACCTATGTGAGAATGAAGCATCGTGACTTATGCTTTTATGGGTTTGGTTGATGGGTTTCTTTTTGCCATTTGCTTTCGCTCTGTCTCTGTCCCTTGGGCTGGGTCCGTACGGGCTGCTGTCGGTTCGTCTGCCTGGAAACGACAGCTCGAACCGATCCGGTGTCCTTCGGGGCAGAAGAATCACGGCACGAGCATGCCTGGCACGTGTGCACCAACACTTGACTCTCGTGTGCAAATGTGCCAACAGTGTGTTGCCTCAATGGCCGCCTCCTGACTCTGATACGATACATCTGTTGGGAGTAGGGGAGGCATCCCTTCCCGACATCGAGATCCGGGATGGACGATGGAGGAACGAAGATGGAGACGAAACACACACACACACGCAGACTCCGCTGCAAAGTTTGCACTGGCACTGATGCCTCCCCAGGGCTGGCAAAAAAACACGGGAGCCCCCTGCTGGTTGGCTGGTTCGGTTGGTTGGCTTTTTTCCGGGTCAAGTTCAACCGCTTTCTCGATGAGGTTGCACGCGGCCACAGTTCCCGAGCTATACGTTTTTTTTTCTCTTCCACAGAATGCAGCCGCTTCCTTATTGCCACTTGAACATTTTCGTCTGCCAGCGCGTTCAAACGGAACACTTATCCCTCTGTCTGAATGCCATTTTTTCCTTCATAAGAATTGCTTTTCATGTTCAGTTTTATATTTACTAAAAGCTTACGCTTATCAACTCTGGCAACCGCTTAATGGCGAACGTTCGAAGAAAATTCCTTCCCATACTTACATCACGTCACCCGACCAAACACAATAAACCACGCTCGGTATCGATATCGAATCGTTGGTTGTGGATTGCACTTTGCCGCGGGACGATCACCATTGCAAAAGATCGCCATCTAATTGGAACGCGCAATGGTCGCGGTTTTCCGTCGCGGTCGTCCTCCATTCGGCCAGGGCCCGGGTGGAGAAATACTTTAACTGCACCGTTGACTCAACTAACACTAACGGCGGTACAGTTAGAAAAAGGTGACAGACTGGTGAGGAGAGTCGTGCCATTGATGTAATGATGGAATTGTTCGAGTCGTTTGGAATTCGATTAACATTCGTATCGGTGTTGGGTCTAGGGTGGTTGTTGGTTCTAGCGTGGTTCAGATGCGTAATAGTAATTCGATGGACTTCTAAATTGTTCCATGGCGTAGTTCGCACGCGTGTTGAATCCGGTGTCAGTAGCTCAGGAATCGGTCGCGAGCAATGAATCGGCCGTCCTTTAGATGTTTGCGAGATGATCAGGATTGGATTGTGAATTATAATTGATGAATAGGATATGATTTATTTATGAAAAACCTTCACGATCATTAAGTGATTGGTCTAGAAAGCTATGTCAATCTAATGTAATAGTACAACATGTTCTTCATCTCCCTGGATATGCATCTAGTAGCTTGCCTTTTGGGTTCCACTGTGACAAGAGTTTTGGTGATTTTAGAGAATACTGATCCTGTACATCAAAACTTCTTGACGTGATTCAGAAATTTATGATTTGCTCAGATTAATTGAAGTTGAATCCAATATCCCGGCCATTCTGGCGGATATCTCAACTACATGAGCTGGACCGGACGGCCTGGATGAACTGGATCGTCCGGTGTTATTCGCGTGACATAGTCTAGGCGGCCCGGTGGTGATGCGACAGCGGCGCCGGTCTTCACACGGCAGGACCGGGGTTCAAGTCTCATCTGGGCCGTTCCCCCATAGTGAGGATTGACTAACTAACTATGCGGTATCAATTAGTCTAGTAAGCCAGAAATGGCAGGCATGACCTTAAGAGTTCGTTAGGCCATGAAAGAAGAAGAAGAAGTCTAGTACACCATAGTCTAGTTCGTCATGTGAAAAGTATAAGACTCCATGTTTCAGAAGTGTATGTGAGTATTAACTTCGTTCGTCGCGACATATATCGTTAATGACGAAATTTTCTTAGGCTGTAATGTAACTTGAACGCAAATCAGCAAGCTACGTGTATCCCAACAGCCACTATTGATTGTCTTATCCGAGGTAAGTATCTGTACATCATGTCTGCGTAAAACATTGGAGGCAGTCTTCGCGCATTCAGTAGCTCTTGCCACAACTAGAGAGTGTGGCGTATTGAAATTTTAAGGGAATAACTCTAAGGCGTGTCGTCCAAGCTATAGATGCCTGATCCATGGGCGGCCCGGTGGTAGATGCGACAGCGGCGTCGGCCTTCACACGGCAGGACCGGGGTTCAAGTCTCATCTTGGCCGTTCCCCCATAGTGAGGACTGACTATCCAACTATGCGGTAACAATAAGTCTAGTAAGCCAGAAATGGCAGGCATGACCTAAGAGGTCGTTAGGCCAAGAAAGAAGAAGAAGATCCATGTGTCTTGGACGCTTGTTAGTGTCTGAGGAGTTCAGTAAAATACTAAACTATTATGCTTATCGTTACACGTTTTCGTAATTGTTGATACCTCTTAAGTTCTTGGAGATATTGAACAGAATGTCTGCATATGGGAAGCGCAGATAAGATCAGATCTGGCACGAAATAGGCTTGATCATACCTTCCGTCTCCTAAACGCCACTTTACCAAATTAAAAGTGTATAATAATATGTTTGCTTCATCCTCGCCTCACACTATCCAGCAGCACAATGTTGCGAAAGTAGTTAATTAGTTGCAACCTGTACGGTGCCATTGCCCACTAATAGTTAGCAATTAGAATGGCACAATCACAATTAATTTAAATCATCCTTTCATCCCTTTTGCTCAAATCAATTAACCGACCGACCCTTCGGCCCCCTATGCACATGCAACTGCAACAATGAGGTAATCAATCTCGCAAAGCCGACCATTCACATTCAACACGATACCCACTTTTTTATTGCACTCACTGCTCACTACATCATACAGGTATTAATGACCGTTTAAGATGCCGATCCCAGAAGGATGGCGCGTTATCCAATCGAACCACGGCAATTCACGTCCACTCTTTTAATTACTCTTCACATTTCACTTCCGGCGGAAAGGCTCGCGGGCGTCAAAACACAACAGTTGCAATTGCAACTGAGCACCCACCAGCAAACACCGAATCGAACAAACAATTTACGCTGAAACACAGAAAATAACAACCAATTCCCACTTAATCACGTCTCGCTGCTCCAAACGGTGAAGCATCCAACACGCAAGCTTAAAACACTCTCTGCAACATCGTGTTGCTACTACCCCTGCTCACCTCACCCTTCCCGTTCCGTGGTTGTATCGAGTGCCGGGGCGCACCGGCCAATAAAAAATCGACCACGACCAATCATGATGATGTTGATGTTTTTCTTTCATAACTTTGAAGCCAAACACCAGCCAAAGTTTGCCCACGGGCTCCGTAGTAGATGGCTCCCGCCGACACCACCCCCAACAAGCTCGCTTCTTCGCCTCCTCCTCCGCCGCCACCACCCCCGACCGGAATGCGCTTCGAAGCGTGTCAATGTCCAGGGTTAACCCGAGTCTGGGCGAGAGTGAAGAAAAATCCAAGCTGCACCGTACCGATATGTTCAATTACTTACGCTTACGCCAAGTTGAGCAAACTTGCACCTCCATCTGCCTTCTGACCCCGTCCCCCCGTCCAGTAACGCAGGGTGTAAACAGTAAAACCCGTGTAAGATGCACACCAACAACTTCGCAAAGGGTTGGTTCGGTACTGTTGGGCAGCTTGACAAAGTTAAAGTGTTTGTTGCGCTGGAACCGTGAGTGTCCAACATTTTATTAAACTGTGCCATGTGTTCGGGAGAACGAAATATTGGTTTTAAATGCTTTTTTCTGCGAACAAGTTTTGGGCTTGTCCTGCTAAAGATGACAGCTGCTGACCTTGCACCATCAGGAAGGGCAATCTTTCCCCACCGTTGGTGACCCTGACGCTGGACGACGCTGTGTTTGTGTTTACCTTTCGATGGGGGGAACGGGTGACTTTCTGTCGCCTCATGTGCCAGATGGGCCTGTTGTTGAGACAACGATACCTGCTCGCTTTATACAGCGCAATAAACTCCTCAAATCAATAAACAAATCTTGAAGTTCCGGTAAAAGGAAAACAAATCTTTCTGGTCAGAGACATCCCAAGCGAACAGCGTCTTTAACTTTGAAACTATTTTTCCCCAAAAGAAGATGCCGGTTACCGTTTGCCGTTTGTGGTAGCAACAAAAGTAAACCACCAGCACTGGCATCGGTCGGATTCTGCGCAACTACTTCGCACGAACTATCTGGAACTACCAACCAACACCACCCGAGACAATGTGTTTGATCGAACTTGTCGTCTCGACCGAAAGCGATCGAAACGATAGTAGGCACCAAGGAAATTGGAAAAACGATTTGATTAATGCAATCGTTACGCAAAAAACGGCTAGCTTCAGTGTTGCCACTTTTGCTTCCGCATTTTTCCCATGCACCCAATCCCCCCCCCCCCCCCCCCCCCCCCCACGCCCCCAAGCAACTACACGGAGGATTTCCCATGCACCCAATCCCCCCCCCGATGTGCAAGGTAATCAATCTGTGTGAAGAGGATAATTTGTGGCTTCTTTCGATAAGAGTCGCTTCCACCAACATGTTGGTGGTTGAGGTTGGTTTTCGGCTGCAGCTTTTTTTTGGTGAAGAGCGCTTGAAGCACATTACGTAAGGTGGAATCCGCTAGACAACCGGTCGGGTAGAGTTTAACAGCCTCGGTACATGGCTGAAGATGGGTGTTCGATTGAGAGTTGAGTTTTGATGTTCGCTCAGCACGTGGACGATGGGAAGCCGTACACTTTAAGGTAAGCGAGAGCTTTGCAATTCAATTCCCACAACTTCCAACTTCCAATCTGGCCCAAAATCCCCACCCGGAAGAATCGGAAGAAGAGGCGCACGTTATGCTGCCGCTGGTACACCTGAAGCTTGAAAGATCTCCTCTTCCAGTGTGCTCGATTTCGATGGTATGCAGTTGACATTCAAACTGCTGCGCTGTCTTCAGGCGCATCGGTTTGTTGACGACGGGAACCGGTTTGTGGTCGCGTCTGGCTGTGTATTACAAAATGTTCGACCCTCCCAATTCTCCGGATGTCGGATCGGATTGCTTCCTCGCTCGGATAGATTGGCCGCGTGCGTTACGATGCTCGGCGACGCATTATTATGTGGCAACGCATAACAAATTGGATATTATGTGAATCCATATCGGTTCGATATGGATGGTTCGTGCTCCTCACGCTGTGTCACAGTCAGCTGAAATGTGTCTCGCACGAATTTTTATAGCCTGCAGAAGGCCTCGTTTTCGGGGTTTTGGAAATACTTTTCCATATTCATTTCGCGATGCAAACGATGCGTTTGATAACGAGTTTTTGATGAAACCAGAGATATCTGAGGAGATCTGAGGGTTTTTTTCCGCGTTACTGCGATGTAGGTCAACATTGGAAGGCATCACTTTACAGCTAACCTGTTGAGTCCTTGAATCAATTTATGAAGTGGCGTGCTATTTTAAGCCCATCTGTCAAAACAGCAGCCTGGTGTAATGCGTAATGCGGAACTGTGTTGGCTGTTTGCTGGCGATTATAAAATCGTTCATGCAACTTTACTGTCGAGTGGTGCATGTGCAAGAGCAGCAATATTATTTTTCAATCATCCGGTTCGTTACAGCGTCTGCCTCATTATGCACTATTTATGGTACGAAATGAAACAAAACAGCCCTTCGAAATGAGATGCAAACACAACGTACCCCCAGCACGATTACGTTACGATGAGGCGTGGAAATTGAAACTCGCTCTCTCGCTCCCGATTTGCTCGATTTTCCTTTTCCTATTTCCGTTCTATTTTAAGTGCTTTAAATGACAACATCTATGTCTCAACTTTCCACCCGATTTCAGTTCCCGTTGAGTAATAATGGGCCCATCAATTTTGCACCAGCATCTCATCGCGCTGCTCGCTTATCACCCTAATCACGCCATTAGCCAGGTTAATGGATATCGTAATGGAATGTCGTGTAAGTAGCTGACAACGCACAGACAGACACACACACACGTTGGCCACCGGGTTTTGCGAAATCCGTCGAAACGTAATCCACCGTGTTCGACCTCTTACATGCACTCGGATGAGTTAATGTTTCACCTTCCGGTGCGACAGCACAGTTCCAATGTCGTGCTGGATTACATGTTCGCCCACAATATGCGACACAAGGTTTTAAGCGCATGAGACGTACTCTCTGTCTCGCTCCATGTCTCTGACATTTATCTAGTGGAGTTGATTTCCAATAATCTTCCTTCAAAGACGATGCTTTCATGTTGGGATGTTCACAGCGTACAACATTTCTTATTATACACCTTTTTTATTTCTTCTATGACACTGACAAGTCGTTAACTGTAACAAGACATTGTTTTTTTTTTTTGGTCTTTTGTTGGTTTCATTCGTCTACAACACAGCAAAAACTATTATCAAAAGCAGTCAACATGGGTGTGTTCTGGTTTCATCGTTTGCTTGCGTCCAATTTTAGCACTGATTCATTGGCCAGCGTGAAGCACACTGCGGGACTAAAAATAATGCTGAGACAGGTAAGCCGTAGGTGGGTTTTTGATTTAGCCCGACCCGACCCAACATTCCGAAACATTGTGTTATGGGGTGATTTTATGAGGTTTGTTTTTGTTTTTTGTTTTACATTCGAGTAACGAATTATGAGTGAAAGGAAATGGGAAATTTTATAACTTTCTTTAACAATTTATTGTATATTTGTATAAATCATTTGTTGCTAGTTTGGCTCATCAGTTGTTACTGTTTACTCTGTTGGCCTCTTCAATTTACCGCGTGACAAGAAGGTGACTCAACACTGTATTTTGTCTTACGGAATTTTCCAATCACAATCGGCCGTGTATCATTCAATTCATCTCTTTTTTTCGCTCACTATTCCCTTGCAACTGCTTGTAATCTTCTCACATCAGGATGGCGCATAAATGCTTAAAATCTCCAAGTGGGTCATTCGTCTTCTCGAGACCCTGTATCGTAAGTGCCCTCTATATGTGGGAAACTGAACTCAATTTTGAAGCTACCTTCTCGAGCTATCAAAATGTAACTGTTGCCTTGTTTGTTTACGTCTCAATAGTCCAAAGCACCAATGTAACTGAAACACTGGATAACTAAATCTTACACTGGAGTAATCTTAAAGTTTGTCTAGTCATGGATCTTATAGTATGTACAACTCTCAGAAAAAATCCGGGCTTAGAAATTGGGTTGTTTAGGATTATATCCGAAAGTACGGTTCATCTTTACTCCGTGTTAGAGTAGATCTGGAAGCACTAGAGTTGTTGATCTTTGTAGTGATGGGCGAAATGATGGTTTGATCGGAATCGATTCCGGAGCGCTCCGACTTTTGCGGAATCGATTTCGAACAGTAGGTCCGGATCCGGGACCCCCTTGCAAGTTGTGTTTAACTGGTTCTTTCAAAGTACGTGAGCGGGGGGGAGGGGGGTAGGTCTGGTTTTTTCTTCGTTTTTCGGGGCCCCCTACGAGCTCGGGCCCTCCCGCGGCCGCTCAACCCGCGTACCGTTAAATCCACCACTGCCCCTGGATCCGGAATCAGTTTCGCACCCGCATCCGGAATCGGCTCCGCACCCGGATCCGGAATCGGTTCCGGATCCGGTTACAGCTATGGAATCGGAACCAGGTAGTTCCGATTCCGAGCGCCCATCACTAGATCTTTGCACCGAAAATCAAACGTTATCCGGACCATCTCCTCCCAGGACTGACTACACAGTTACGGGCAAAGGAAGCCAGTAATGGTAGGCCAAGAACTCACAAGGTTGTAGAGCCAAAAAAGAAGAGTTGAACTCAATTGTTGTCGGAGTTTTCGTGTTTGATTCAAAGTTGGTTTCCGTTAAAGAAATCATACTCGGTTTGAAAGATACAGTTTTGGAAGATCTCGGAGATATCGTGATAGGATCATTGTTGGTATTATCTTTCGATTTTCTATGTTTCGTTAGGCTCAAGATTTCTTATAGCTACTAGACTTGTTGGGAAGCATCTAGACTAGATCTAAATTGGGTGGGATATTGGATGGAGTATGAAGAATCTAATACTCAAAGATAGATCGTTTCAATTGAACTGGAAGCAGAAAAACCAGAGTTTTGAAAGTAGTAATGGTTCATCTAAAATTTCACTTCACCTTCGCCTCTAAGCATGATTTGGATTACACTCACTCTCAGATTTGTTTTTTCTTGATGGTAATCAGAACCCATCAGAACAAGAACAGCTAGACATCTCTGATGCATCTGTAGCCTACCTTGAGGCTATTCAAAATATCAATTTAAGGAGGTGATACAAACCATTACAAGAAATACAAGGAATATTAAGTTAATCAAAAACACTTCCTTACGCTTTTAAATACTGCTCCTGCTCAAAAACAATAACCCAATAGGTAATCCAATTCGATGCGTGCTATTACTTAAACCAGAAAAAAAACATTCCCCAAAGCAAAAACATCCCAATGCTCCCGAAGCTGCATTCATTACAGCACACATCCACCACCCACCACCAGCTAAAGGGCAATTCCCATTTTTTCCACACACTCAGCAACGGTTTGAATGGAGAACACATCGCAACAAATGGTTGCGCAACCACCGCCATGCACTGTATGTGCCCGTGTGTTCGTGAAAAGGTCAGACCGGTCCGTGAAGGATTCTCCTCTGCAATTGCGTTGCGATGAAGCAACGCGCGCGTTATGTTAATGCTATCATCAGGACGCTTGTTTTTTTTTTGTTTGACTTCAACTTACATCCCATTCTGAGTGGTTTGCGTAACGGAAGTAAAAAGGATCAGTAGAAAGGCGCCATTACGTTAATAATGTGAGGATGGGAAAAGATAAATGGCAGTAAGCAGCATAACGAATCCAGTAAACATAATATGAACTTTTAAACAAGCGATAATTTCTTTCGTGGTCTAGTGAACACGAAGCAAGAGGAATGTTAAACTCCAGCACGCGTGAAACTATCCAATCACAAAAATTGGGACCGTATTTCTTCAAAATAAACGCGATTTGGTTGATTAGCGAGCGTTGGTTGAATTACAAACTATTTCTCAACAATCGCCCAACCATCGGTCCCATCGGTCAGCGTGTGGTGGCCGAGATTCGAGATCTTGCACGTCATTAATATTCCGGACTGGAGCAGAATTTCGATTCGTACAGCACAAGGAAACGTTTCAATTTGTCCCCAGCAATTTAGAGCCATTTGTTTGTGGCTCACGATAAACATGGTGGTGATGATGACTCCGGGGATTGAAGTAAGAACATGCCTTACCCCAAAAAAAAGGGTTTCAAAATCCAATCACCGTTCGGGTCATCAATACTTCGATTGTCCATTTGTCGCACTCCTGCCATGGTGGTGTGACCGGGGTCAGACGATCTTTATTGTCAAATCACGAGATTGATCACACACTACGGATAACCCTTTTTGACGGTACTCCATCAGAGAGCTAGCGGGGCGGTTCCAAATATCGAAACATCAAAATTGATCCTTTCCGGTTACGCAAGCTGGCAAGATGCTTCCCGGCAGGAAGAAACAAACCATCAAAACAAGGAAGGAAGGAAAACCCGATTGCCATAAGGCCCGCACATCTGTCGCACCGTGGGGCGAACATTGAAGTGGAAACAAATTGACGTTTGCCTTCTCGCATTCCGTTTGATGTTGAGCGTATGGTGGTGGTGGGCTTGTAATTGCGTTACCCATTTGTAACATGACACCGATTTTATCACGCCGCAAAGGGCGAGTGTTTGCGAGTGTCGTGTTTCGTTTGATGCTGCCGAATGAAAAAGGACCACACCCGCGCCGGTTCACTGCTAATAAAGCTACATTATGAACTTATGCATTATACATTTCGAGCACTGCCGGTTTTTCACTCCACCGTCGAGTGGGTTCGTTCGCTCTGTTTGCAAAATTGTAACAGAAAATCCCAACCGGACGCAAACAGAGAAGCGAGGTTTAAAGCGTTTTGCGACTAAAGGTTAAAGATTGGTAGGAAACGAAAAGTTGCTTGACTGTGTGCTCGCAAAACTTGGCACAAACCGTTTGCTACCGAGTAATCACCCTCAAACAAGCCCCGATGCACATTTTACTTTAACCGAGATTACTTCCCGAACTTTTATACCGTCCACCGACCCATTTCCTTGCCCCGCAGCGCATACGATGGAGGCGCCTGGTACGTGGTGAAAAAAAACGAATGCAACGCGTCGAGCAGAACGGAATCCCAGCGCAAAAGCGCCTTTGAACAATGCACTTTGTACGTATGTTAAACCACACATTGCACTCACACTGTCAATGGTCCCGTACCCGTACCGTAGTTCATCGTTCGGGGAATGTGTATTGTTCGTGGTGGATTTTTATGAATTTTCATGGAGGCGCCCGGTGGTTTGTAGATTGTGGTTTAAAGTGCTGCCTTTTTACACTACGCCGGTGGTGGCAATGGCATAGCGATACTGTCCGCGTGGTAGTAGTGTTATTCTTATTGGATTCAAATTGTCTTTGACCAAGGACACTGCGGTAGGCAAAGCGTTAGAGGTAAGCGAATTCTTCTGAGTTTATTGATTTTGTGTGACATTTTGTTAAGTAAAATAAAGAAAAGCATTTAACCTCTGTAATAGATTATTGGTAAAATATTTCATTCTATGACAGGGTACGTAATGGAACGTGTCACACCAGCAGCAACAGGTTGATTGGATTGTTATCAGCATCTCTTGACTAATGAGATAATTCACTAGCAAGCGTGCCTTGATTACACTAGTCAGACATGAGACGTTCAAGTGATGTTGGTCATCTTCTGTCCGCCTCATCTTCTTTCCCACTTACCACCTCAAGAAGACAACGCTCCCGGTCCTACAACCTGGCTGCAATGTCTTATGTTCGTGTCGTAACGAGATTTAGAACCGTCGACATCCGCAGACCATGTCAACCTAGATAGCTCCGACTCCATTCCAGCGTAGTCCCGCACCGACGAGTTTAAATGTAGATCACGAACGCTAAAACGCCACCGAGCAGAGCGTTTTGTGTGCCCGGGAAAAGGGGCGCAAACCAACGCAAACTAGCCACTGCTGATCTCGAAAAGCGAGATAAATTTCCCAGGTTCCCAGGAAGTTGGGTGGAAATTGCGTGCAGACAACAAATGGGACAGAGTAATTAGATTGTACTCAATAGCTTGGGATAGGTCGTTGTTTTGCCGACACTCGAACCAACGTCGCCCGGGGGAATGGAGTCCTACGGGGTGCAGAAGTTGAAAGTGATAGTGTGATGGTGGTTGGTGGAACGTGAAAAGCGAAGCAATTAAACAGATTTATCGGAACTGAACGGGTGATGGAAGATTTATGTCATGCCCTGGATGTTTTGGGTAGATTTATTCGGTTGAATGGATGACAGAAGGAGCCAATATTCAAATTATGGGATACGTTGTTTGTTTGCAGACGTTTAATAATGTTAACAACAATAATGGAGTCCCAAAAATATTTGATACTGCTCTGCTCGTAGTCTGCTAGTTCAATATCACAGCCGTACGCCTTCTCTGTCCATCTAGACGGCATAAAAGGACTTCACAAGCTGGGTTGTCCGGTGTCGTTCTCATGACATGACCTGCGCATCACATTCTGGCGAGTCTAATGCGCGGCACGATGGTCACCTTATAGTTTGTAGTGCTCGTTATTGTAGCGACTTCGCTATTCTCCATCTACGCATAAAGGTCCAAAGATCTTCCTCTCGGACTGCGGCTTAGCGGGTCTCAGAGACGTATGCCGTCGACTGAATCGAAATCTAATTCTTCTGACATATGCTATACAGTAGTTTGTATGGAGAGTTACCTCTATTTCAGCACCAAAACATCAAAACACGTACAAATAAAAACTGACTTAGGTCATCATAAATCCCACTACCAGGAATCCTATCAGTGTAAATCAACGATGTCTCCCTTTTTTCGAGCTTCTATTTCACGATAGGAAACGCCGTATCACATTCCACATCAAACAGAGATGCAAAAGAAAATGAAAATCCACACAAACCAATGCAATCCGCATCCATAATCCGATAACTAACACCATCGCACCGTACCAGATGGCTCCGAGCTGCCGACGAGCTGTACGTAAATCTTGACCAGCAATCCAAAGCCACCAAGTGATTGCATTTCTTTATCCCATGGTTCGCACCCACCAGCCGGCGCCCCAAAAACGATGGACCAGATTGCATTTTCCGTACAGCATACAGGATGGCAAATAATATTTACACCGAGCATCCAACGCCCGGCTGTTGGAGACGACAGCGAAGTGAAACAGTTTTCTCCTCATCGTGTGAAAGTGCTTTCGGCCGCCCCGGCATGCAAATAGGGTGAGTGTGTGTGTGTGTGTGTGTGGGTCCCGGTGATTGCCAACGGTGTGCAGGAATAGCAAATTTTCAAATTAGATAACTATGATTCGCTCTCCGCTCGCGTACCTCGTTCTGCGTTGATTGCAAAGCGGGTCATGTAAACCCCGGTCCACCCGAGCAGCGAACATCCCTGTGTTGATGCACACATTCCTGCGGGAGTAAAAATAGTTTCAATTTCAAATCGATCCATTACCCATACCCTGTGTGTTAGCTTGCCTAGTTGGGCCACCCTGCACAGCCTTGCAAACGGTAGCAAATATTCCTCTCAACATTGAAAAGCCGGAGAGCAATGGCCATTGCCCGTGACAGGGCTACCGAAAAACAGGTCGATGAACAACGGTGCTGTGGAACGGGATACCTGTGGGACCGGGAGCTTTGGGCTTGCTGGGAGTTCAATGTGACATGCCAGAACGCGCTTTGAAGATAGGAGCCTACGAGGACAAGCACATCAAACATGTGTTGCGGAATGCTCGGCAAGGTCAGGAGCGGCCATGTTATTTTCCATCTTGTTTTTGATTCGTATTTTATTTTTACATTACAGTAAATATGGACCATAAATTAGTGACTATTTATTTGCAATTTACTTTAACGTAACGAATAAAATAGTTGTGGTGCGAATTGCATAGCGTTAGAGAATTATTAAAATAAACGCCTGTCAGTATGCAATTCACACTACAAAATTATTCTTTTATATTAAACTTTACTAAACTTTTGTAATTCGAGTAATAATCCAACCTGCTTTAAAGCAACATAAAACATCCAACTTCCTACATTACAATGCCTTGTAAAATATGTCATTAGAAAGTAACTTTTTCTTGCAAAACCTCCTCCAGAGCAGCCACAAAACAACGCCACATCCCTGAAGAAATTTCTCAACAAAACTTTACGGATTCGGATAAAGTTTTTTTTTCCTCCTCTTCTTCCTCCTCCATTTTAAATATACATTTTTCAGTCCTATTGCATGCGGCTCGGCTTGCTCGGTGCTGCAATAAGCAGACTCAACCTCATCCATCATTCAAATGTGAACTTTGTCATGTCCGAGATGGTGGGCAGCAGCGAATTTCCCCGGTGTGTCGTTCGGGCGCCGGAAGGTCGACCCCGGGATGGAGACGCGCGCTACACACACCTTTAGGGCGAATGCAATTCCTTCCGTTTGCTGGTCAAAAGCCCGCGTGCGGTAAAAGTACACGGTAAGGACGAGATTGACAGAATCGAGAGAGAGAGACAGAGCGAAAGGGAAAGGCGAATCTAACCTGTCGTTTGAGAAACCGAAACCGAATGGGAAACGTCGTCGTTGGGTTGTTGGGTCGTTGGATTAATAATTTAGCCACCGGTAACGACCTTCCCATTTGTCTTGGAAATGAGTTTTGCAAGGACTCTGTTGAGGCGCGCGCAGCGTTCCTCGCATCGTTTGCAATTGTTTTATAATTGAAAACAGAAGCGAAACCACCAATCGAAACTTTTAAAATGATTGGATATAAAAATTGTTTCCAGGAGTTAGGTTTGTTGTTAACTTAATGCGTTTTCCTTTTTTTTAATGCGTATCCTTAATCTCGCACTTGATAATAAATGCTGGATTGTAATGAGATTTGAATACACGATCGGGAAAAGCCTGTTGTTGTGTTGGATTGGTGGCGCCTTTACCGTATGCGCTATTCGTAAGCCGCACTTCTCTCTCGCTTCTTGACTTACAAAAGCAAAAATCTCTCTCACACTTAGTGTTGGGTCAAGTAGCTCTTTTCAAAGAGCGGAGCGATCCGCTCTCGCTCACCTCGGTGAGCGGTGTGCGAGAGGCAGCTCCGCACAGTGCGAAAAGCGCTCCGAAGAGCGCGATGTGTGATGAGCGAAAAGCGCTCCGAAGAGCGCGATGTGCGATGAGCGAAAAGCGCTCCGAAGAGCGCGATGCGCAGTGCGTGAAAAGCGCTCCGAAGAGCGTGATGCGCAGTGCGCGAAAAGCGTTCTCTCATGCACATGGCCCATCGCGCTCTTCTGAGCATCGCACATAGCGCTCTTTGGAGCGCTTTTCGCTCATCGCACATTGCGCTCTTTGAAGCGCTTTTCGCACATCGCACATCGCGCTCTTCGGTGCGCTTTTCGCTTATCGCACATCGCGCTCTTCGGTGCGCTTTTCGCTCATCGCACATCGCGCTCTTCGTAGCGCTTTTCGCTCATCGCACATCGCGCTCTTCGGAGCGCTTTTCGCTCATCGCACATCGCGCTCTTCGGTGCGCTATTCGCACATCGCGCTCTTCGGAGCGCTTTACGCACAGTGCGGAGCTACCTGATATTTTATAAGGAGCGCACTGTGCGCCCTCAGTAAGGTGAGCGGAGCGATTAAGGTAGCTCTTTCGCTCGCGACACAACACTACTCACACTCATCTTTCTCTCACGCTTACTGTGAACGACACAAAACGGCTCATCGTTCGTCGTCTCCCTGGACAAGTGTGAATGTGCGATGATCGTTACAATAAATTGTTAATAATTAATTTTCTTTCACCTTCACACCATCGAAGTAGAGGGTACACATACACGCGATAGCAAAAGCTCGTATCACACAAAGAGTGAGAGAGAGAAGCACAAAATAAGCCAAAGTACGTTGAAATAAACAATCACCAGGTGTTGCTTATCGGTCGGTTTGCACCTTTGTTTGGCCCCGGGAAGCGTGTAACCATCTTCCTAAAGGTCACCGTGACGTATACCGCATGATTAGCAATGATGGTCACCGGGTCGACGTACGATTTGTTTGCAAACATTCTATTTACGCCCGAAAGAGTGAAAGTTACAAGGGAAAAACAATAAACACGCGGTTTGATTGATCGGTTGGGGAAATGGTTTGGAAAATTCGTATACTAATTTTTTTTACGCGTGTGCATAAAATTTGTTTTCGGAACGATGTAATAATTCAGCGATTAATCTCGGATTACACTTCACACAGCTTCCCGGCACACCTTTTTGCTACTCGAAAGTACATACATATCATAAATGCATGAAGCACAAATTGGTGCCGACTGTCAAAAGGTGGAAAATTAATATTTAATTTTCTCCCCAAACATGCACCCGGTCAGTGCTGGTGTGTTGCGAACAGGCAGCAAAGGAATGCGGAATTACACTCGTTAATGTATTTTAAACTAATTAAAAACGAAACCGGTTGACGCTGCAAAGGCCCAATTTTCCTGCTCATTAATCCTGTTCGGATGTGAAAACACAGCTGGCTGTACGAATGTGGCGATTGGTTTATTATGGTTTTTTTTTTATTTGTAACATTATACGATACGTTTAATATTTGTCCCTTGCAGCAAAGGTATATATTTGCTATTAGTGTATTTCTGCGTACGTTTTGTGTCACCTGCAACACTACACTGTACCATTTTGCAGCGCCATCATATAACAAATTGAGGCTTTTCTTTTCGTTTTTTAAACTAGCAATTACATAAATTAGCAAGTAAAACAAAACACAGCAACGAATGTGGTGTGGTTGTGAGTTGTTTTCTACGGGAAAGCAGCCGGGCACATTCGAGCAGAGAGTGCCGATAAAGCAGGAAACAGTTCTCCGTAAGCAGCAGTACGCTTGAGGAATGATTTTTCAAAAACCAATTCAAGCTGCACACTGCGCGCCATCTTCGCACCGTTTCTGATCCTTATCGAACTTTTTGCACAAATGTGTTGCTTCACAGCTCTACCCAGCTACCGGTGTTTGATAGATCTTAGGATGCCACTCAAATACACTACATTCCATGGCCCGGTGTTTCATTTAAAACAGGCGCGGTTTACCATGTATGCTATTTATTTTGTTTGTTGTTTGTTGAAAACTTTATCCTACGGCGTACAGTTCAGTTCTTAATTTGAAATGTAAAAACACAGTGAAGCTGTTAAGGAAAACAGATACGGGAAACGGAACAGAGGATAAGGAACACGGCACTACACGGGCCCCAACGTTCAACCAGACAGCGCACTAGAGGGTCCACAGCTTCTCCCGAAAGCCCAATATGGTGGTCGAAATGATGGCCTGTAGCTGCCGACTTGGTTGGTTTGGTGGTTTGTGTGACAATGTGCGTGCGTGTGTGTGTGTGTGTTGGGGAGGTTGCGCTAGTAGGATGCAAGTTCATGTAGATGCACACGAAACGCCTTAATAAGCGTGGTTGGCGACGAACAGGCTGCCAGCACCGGCGGCACCCTGTACACCGCCGCCGTACTTGCCGAGGGCGGCATCGCTGTTGGCCTGGGTGAGAAGAAGAAGAAAAGGGAAAATATTTCAGTCAAATGTACTGTTTTTGGTAAACAAGTTTTTCAATTATTTAAATCCCCAATTGCAAGCATTCAACTGGTAACGCCTAAAGGTATGCAATCAGTAAATTAAAATCGGTTTTTTTTAAAAAGGTAATTTTTATCTCACGTAACTTGTGATAAAAATAAGATAAAATTTGTAGTTATTGCATATCTTCAGGCGTTCAGAATCATAAAAACTTCGTAATAAAAGACAACCAGACTGTATAATAATGTTGAATCGACAATTCGACAAATCAAACCGCGGGTGCAAGAGTGTGCACCACGCTACCCTAATTCACATACAAGTGTCAAATCTGTCAACTAGCCGCACTGTAAACATCACTTATTACATCACACACGCTTCGCTCACCCATAAAAGTGCAACGCCAGATCGAACTAACTCTGCCGCCGGCGAACGGAACGTGATCTTTCATTCACGGAAAATCCAAACATTTCGCGCCCACCTTTCCACCCGAATGCCCCCACTATTGACGGCTTCATCGCCACGAGATCGCACGAGTGCGGAGCGTGCAAAATCGTGAACGATGCTAATGAACTGTTAATTGCACTAGAAGCACGTGCTAAATAAATCATTGTTTCCCCTTTTTTTTTGAGCATTCATCCATCGTGCTGTGTGGGATTGTGTTCTGACCGATCGGAAGAATTTATAGCGTGCTCATCCTCCCATGGTCCCTTTTTTTGGGGGGAAAATGAAAACATTGATGCGCCATTTCATTCGCTCTGGAAAGGTGTCAATTGAGATGATCAACACGCAACTGGGTACACTGGTTATGGCGGTTGTTTGCACCACTAGGCCACTTACCAACATACTAATCGAGCTCTCATGAAACCTACAGCGAGTGTGTGCGTGTGTGTGTGTATGTAGGGCGAAATGTGTGCTGTGCCCACCTGGTCGCTCGTACCCCGATTTGGTAAGCGACAGAACTCTTCTGATTCTGGCACCACGGAGCAGCAGAGAGAAGACTGGTTCGCCAACCAATCTCCCGGCCCAACAACGATCGTTATGCAATTAGTCTGGAGGTGGCTTGAGCTTGAGCCACTACTAAGCTACCTTGGCCTGCATCGGTTGGCGAGCATGGTGGTCGGCAAGGTTTTGTTATGCCATTTGCAGCCCCCGTTAGTTACCAAGGGTGTTCTAAAAATGCTTCGAGAGTATAATATTCACATTCAACGCCCTTTTAATGCGGTTCCGGTTCGTGATAGTGTGCGCAAGAAATAGAAGCCATCACAACTGATTAGGAATAATCTGTAATTGACACAAGACTGGAATAGCCTCACGTATCTCGTCCATACAGCAACCTTCCTTCGCCCAAGATGAACATCGCTCTCCAAAAACATAACGACGACGGACGAGGTCACAATGTGTCGCACACCCGATAGGAAGTGCGCCTGTGATCGGTTCAGCCATCGAGAGTCAACTAACTGCTCTCCCGATAAGGCGACCACCCTAATCCTATCAGCCCCATGCATACAGTGGACACGCACACCCAAAGTAAGGTGATAAATCTGTCACGAAATTTGATATGTTTATCATGTTTAGACAGTGCGCCAACGAGGCAGAGACATCGGCCAACTCTCATCACTATAAACTGATGTGTGTAAGCGGATTTGAGCACCGGGCAGACCCATTTTGGTACCGCTAAGGCTACCGGACCGTGTTTGGAGGGTGAGATGATTGAATTGCGCGCTTCATTTGCATAGCTCTCTTGGTGCGAACGTTGAATACGTTACCCCAACATATCCGGACACCTGGACTCGGTGTTCTTAACGATGAGTTCCAGCAATCTAATAAATATTTCAACACCATCTAACAACTTAACGTGAAATTGTTCTCCTGACGTGTTTAATTGCGTTAAAATGAGCAGCTTTTTGTCCTGCAACGCTCACTGAACGGGGGACACAATTTGTGTGCTACTCAAGCGTATTCAATTTCCCATTGTCACTGATAAGGAAGAACTTCCAGATCCTTTTTGTGGTAACGATGATGATGATGGGATGGAATTTTAACACAGTTTTCTCCGAGCTCTTTTGTTCAACACAGCTCGCCTGCCTGTAGAGTAGCCGGTTCCGTTGTCCGACACTCCGACCAGGATAAAGGAGATTTATCTCCACTTTTACACATGGGTGGCTAAATTAATTCCTGTCTTAATTCATTTTATCCTGCTGCTAACTGACCTTGTCCCTCCTATTTGACAGCTACTTGACCGTCCCCCCCTCAACACAAGCTGTCCACTAATGATGAGGGGGACAATGATGAAGGTTAATGAATATTCAAATGACATCCACAATGGAACGGCTCCACCCCAAAGCACATTACACTTTTCTGGAGCAAGATCGACCGCACGGATTGGCGAAACTCGAACGAGCGCAACACTGTTTACACTGTCTGGTACCGGTTTTGGAGAGCGTCCGAATGAGAGAGATACACCGGAAGTTCCCCAGTCTCTGGACTGTGCACGTATTAAAGGTATGTGTCATTCGCCCTGATCCAGTTCCCTCCCGACCGACAGCTCGTCGCTGTCCAAACAACGTATCACTTTCATCCACAGTCCGTCCGTTCTGTTCGATTACACCCATTATTGGAATCGGGCTGCCGACTGTCAGCAACCTGGCGGAAGAATCAATGTTCAATTTGCATTCAATTATATCCTCAAAGACGAATGCTAATAGCCTTCGCGCGATGCGATCAAGCGCTCATGTCAATTAATGTACATACGCGGTACGCACACCGGCACATCCGCTCTCGGAATTGGACGAGCTGGACGAGTTTTAATTGAACCTGCGGGTTGATCGATCTATATTGTTTTTTTTCCTATGGAATTGTATGGATTGTGAGGAATAGACAATTTTGACACATGTAAATGCTAGAACTACTGCCTCCAAATTTGCTTGTTCTAATCTGCATCACAATAGGCAGTAGAGCAAGAACCGAGATTTTGGTTTTCGGGCTCCAAATAAAGCCTGTCGAGAGAAATTCTCGCATTCGTCTGAGCTTCATCCGCAACAAACGCAACTCGTACGTAAAACAAAAAACAAATAGATCTTTGCTACGGAACGCTTTTTGTTTAAACAGTTGACTTACAATGCCGCTTATTTGTTGATGGTTTGTGTGAGTCTTTCAGTAACGCTTTGATTTGTTTTGGTTTTGTACTACATGTTTCATTAGCCATATTGTAACAAGACTACAGGCAAAGCTGTAGTTGCGAGATTCTTGATTAATTCTAATCCTCACAGCAAGAGCCACTTCCATTTCTCAACACCACAAAAACAGCACCGCATGTGGTGCGACGGTGATCGATACTACTCTTTCGCTGTTCCAAGAAGCGAATAAATTAATTTCCTAATACCGAATTCGACCAGCAGCCCGTCCGACCGATAAAACAGTATTGTGCGGGGGACCAGAAGTTCCTGCCGTATCGGTTAGCCATTGATCGATTGATCGATTCGGTTTAATTGCTTAATTACTGCTAATAAAACACTCACTAGCACACACACACACACACACACACCCTCTCGAACCAATCCTGGCCGTTCAGCAGTACGAGGTATAACCACTTTTGGGAAAACTAACGACCTTCTAAAGTTTACTCACTTCGGTGTACACAGAAAATGTTCCTTGTTGTCAGGTTTCGTTTAATTTAATGTAAACTTTCCACATTCCATGCGTCGTTGTCAGGGCGCAGTTTTTTTTGGAAACGATACCGACGGCCTTGAACTTCCACCAGAGCAAGGCAGCGTGGCGGCGGCAACCGTTACCACCACACATCCTCGTTCATCTTGCATTTTTGAAATAAATATAATATTTAGTGTAACGCTGGACGGGCTCGATGCCAACTCCTGTAGCTGTAACCGCAAAAACCTCCGGCATTGCCAAGAAAGCATCGCAGTATAAACGATGTGGTTTAATTAGTTCGGGAGCTGTGTGTGTGTGTGCGTTCTTCCCAGTTCTTCCTGTTACACGATTAGACATTGCCAACCCAAGCAAGCCGGAGCAGACAATCGACCCCAAGAACGGCGATGATTAATGAGCGTTGGCCGTCGTACTGTGGCATTTCCCAAAACATTCCTCTACTCCAGACAAGTTCCATTTCAGACTAGAAGAAAAGCCTTTTTCCGGCCCCGGAGGATGATGGTTGTACAGCTGACTTTCGGGGAATTGTTTCGAAACAAGTCGCTACAGTTATACCTTCTCGGAATAACAGCTGGAGCGCAAGGCTTGTTGTTAGAGTCAACAGAAAGGAGATTTATCTCCACTTTTACACATGGGTGGCTAAATTAATTCCTGTCTTAATTCATTTTATCCTGCTGCTAACTGACCTTGTCCCTCCTATTTGACAGCTACTTGACCGTCCCCCCCTCAACACAAGCTGTCCACTAATGATGAGGGGGACAATGATGAAGGTTAATGAATATTCAAATGACATCCACAATGGAACGGCTCCACCCCAAAGCACATTACACTTTTCTGGAGCAAGATCGACCGCACGGATTGGCGAAACTCGAACGAGCGCAACACTGTTTACACTGTCTGGTACCGGTTTTGGAGAGCGTCCGAATGAGAGAGATACACCGGAAGTTCCCCAGTCTCTGGACTGTGCACGTATTAAAGGTATGTGTCATTCGCCCTGATCCAGTTCCCTCCCGACCGACAGCTCGTCGCTGTCCAAACAACGTATCACTTTCATCCACAGTCCGTCCGTTCTGTTCGATTACACCCATTATTGGAATCGGGCTGCCGACTGTCAGCAACCTGGCGGAAGAATCAATGTTCAATTTGCATTCAATTATATCCTCAAAGACGAATGCTAATAGCCTTCGCGCGATGCGATCAAGCGCTCATGTCAATTAATGTACATACGCGGTACGCACACCGGCACATCCGCTCTCGGAATTGGACGAGCTGGACGAGTTTTAATTGAACCTGCGGGTTGATCGATCTATATTGTTTTTTTTTCCTATGGATTGTGAGGAATAGACAATTTTGACACATGTAAATGCTAGAACTACTGCCTCCAAATTTGCTTGTTCTAATCTGCATCACAATAGGCAGTAGAGCAAGAACCGAGATTTTGGTTTTCGGGCTCCAAATAAAGCCTGTCGAGAGAGAGAGAGAGAGACCTTGAAAGTAAGTGGCGCCAGCCTTCTAAAATTCTCGCATTCGTCTGAGCTTCATCCGCAACAAACGCAACTCGTACGTAAAACAAAAAACAAATAGATCTTTGCTACGGAACGCTTTTTGTTTAAACAGTTGACTTACAATGCCGCTTATTTGTTGATGGTTTGTGTGAGTCTTTCAGTAACGCTTTGATTTGTTTTGGTTTTGTACTACATGTTTCATTAGCCATATTGTAACAAGACTACAGGCAAAGCTGTAGTTGCGAGATTCTTGATTAATTCTAATCCTCACAGCAAGAGCCACTTCCATTTCTCAACACCACAAAAACAGCACCGCATGTGGTGCGACGGTGATCGATACTACTCTTTCGCTGTTCCAAGAAGCGAATAAATTAAAAACAGCACCGCATGTGGTGCGACGGTGATCGATACTACTCTTTCGCTGTTCCAAGAAGCGAATAAATTAATTTCCTAATACCGAATTCGACCAGCAGCCCGTCCGACCGATAAAACAGTATTGTGCGGGGGACCAGAAGTTCCTGCCGTATCGGTTAGCCATTGATCGATTGATCGATTCGGTTTAATTGCTTAATTACTGCTAATAAAACACTCACTAACACACACACACACCCTTTCGAACCAATCCTGGCCGTTCAGCAGTACGAGGTATAACCACTTTTGGGAAAACTAATGACCTTCTAAAGTTTACTCACTTCGGTGTACACAGAAAATGTTCCTTGTCGTCAGGTTTCGTTTAATTTAATGTAAACTTTCCACATTCCATGCGTCGTTGTCAGGGCGCAGTTTTTTTTGGAAACGATACCGACGGCCTTGAACTTCCACCAGAGCAAGGCAGCGTGGCGGCGGCAACCGTTACCACCACACATCCTCGTTCATCTTGCATTTTTGAAATAAATATAATATTTAGTGTAACGCTGGACGGGCTCGATGCCAACTCCTGTAGCTGTAACCGCAAAAACCTCCGGCATTGCCAAGAAAGCATCGCAGTATAAACGATGTGGTTTAATTAGTTCGGGAGCTGTGTGTGTGTGTGCGTTCTTCCCAGTTCTTCCTGTTACACGATTAGACATTGCCAACCCAAGCAAGCCGGAGCAGACAATCGACCCCAAGAACGGCGATGATTAATGAGCGTTGGCCGTCGTACTGTGGCATTTCCCAAAACATTCCTCTACTCCAGACAAGTTCCATTTCAGACTAGAAGAAAAGCCTTTTTCCGGCCCCGGAGGATGATGGTTTCGAAACAAGTCGCTACAGTTATACCTTCTCGGAATAACAGCTGGAGCGCAAGGCTTGTTGTTAGAGTCAACAGACTGACGTTCTTCCTTCGCAAACATATCCCGCGAAGGCCTGGGGTAATAAGAAAATGCCGCCAGTTTGGCCACCACAGTTCCGTTATCGTTTATCATCATCATCATCATCGTCGTCGGCGTCGTCGTCGTCAGTGTCGCCATATTTACGTACACGACAGCGCCATTGGAGACACTTTTGATTGCCGCCGTCACTCTGTACTTGTCAAGCATCACCTCTATTAGAGAGGTGAAGCGATCTGGCAAACTCAAGACACACGCACACACCCGGTGAACGTGTAAATTAATTGCCCACCATCGTCTATTTGGGCCAACAAATAGACCACAATCACATTAAGAGAAGGCGCGTTCCTTTTTACACACTGTTGCCTTGTATATCCTGTCGCCGAGTCCACAACACAACGCACGGTGAAATGTAAATATTTCTCCAGCCTTACTACAATTAGAAAGCGATCGTAAGCTCTTGTATCATCGGTGCACTTCTCCACCGGCGGCTGACAGGTTGCCAATTTACACAAACAATTAAGTGACTGGTGCTGCGAGCACTTTCATTTTCTGCCCAGCCTTAATGGAATGCGATGCGAAACGTTTTCGAAGGGTGGCTTTCAAAAATAAAGTGACAAGAATTATAAATATTCAATTACGACGCGTTAGAGCTATTATTTACACTGTCAGCTATCTGCGTACGTCTATGGTTTTTGGTTGTTTCATAACATTATTTCGATTCCCATTATTGTTTGGAGTTTCTTTCTGTGAAGCCGTTCTTGGTAGTGGCCGATTGGGGCTCTTAATCTCTTGAGACGTGCTAAATTGTTTACATTCCTTCTCACAATTTGAACGGTAAATGGTATACTTTTCTGCGATACAATTCTTTTTCCTAGCTAGCTTTAAGTGATGAGGATGAGAAACAAAACCGAAAATACATTTTTAACGAAATTTACGTTATGAAACAACTAATTCCATAATTAACACTAATCGCTTAACACTAAATAAAGGCAGAAACACATAAAAGCAGCATAAAGAAAGAAAGAAAAAAGGATAAACATGCATGCCACGTAGATATAGCAGTCGAGCAGTGCAATGTTTTTGAGTTTGTTTTTAAGGCATTCATCAGCAAACGAATTTATTTTTCATATACACAGTGTTTTCATTGCTTTCCAATGGTCTCTCTACACGCTCTACTCCCCTGCTGGTCTGTAACTGCTCAAGACTGCCTGCTGTGCGCATTCTTTTGGATCGATTTTATTCGGCTTCGTACTATTTTCGAATTCAGTATTGATCAATTTATATTTCTCTTTTCTTTTTTGTTGTTAGTAATAGGTTTAGGCGCGCACAGCACGTTGCCCCCTCACCACGGGGAGGCTGGCTTTCCTGAGTGAACACACACATTCACACAGCCCACACCCCACACGGCTGCTACAGAAGGATTAGGGGTTTTGGAATCAATTGTTCAGGGGTGTCATTTTTTGTTGCATGCTGACACAATTGATTCATTTAACCTAATCTCTGTAGTGCTGATAGTGGAGCGTGTTTGTGGTGTATGTGTGTGCGTTTGGTGTTTCCGATTAAAAACATTGCACATACTGGTTGATTTAAAATATTGACACAGAGAGATTAGGAACAATAACGTGTTGTGTGCTCTTGGGTTATAAACGTACTTATCGAACATCGAATGTTTGCAGCAAAACGTTAATCACTTGGTGCGTTTTCTTTTATATTAATACAACAAACGAGAATCATATCAAAGCTAACATTTAAAACGTGTTATAAAACATTATTCAAAGGGGAAAAAACAAACATTTAACAATTTTCCTGTGTGTCCGCCGTCGTGTGAGCGTTGGTAGTGACTTGTGTTTCGGTTGTTTGTTTGTGTGTGTGTAAATCGCATCGCAAATTTGTGTAGAAATGTGGGTCCAACGGTTTCATCGGTGCAGCAAGATCCATCACTTGCAAACACTGAAAACGACTAAATGTGTCCTGCACGGTTCATGGTAGTAAAATGTTGAGTCCCTCGTTCTCTCTCCGTTTCTCTCGCGTAGTGTTTGGTCGTGCTGGTCTCGCTCCTTCACCGTCGTTTTATCATCCTCTGGTTGACCGTATGTTTGGATGAGGACGCGCGAACGAGCAGGACGAGCTGGGTGTCCCTTTTAGTAGGCGTGGGACTTCACGAACAAGCTAGCGTTGGCGGCGTACGAAGGAATCGAACCGGGGACATACTTTGCCTGTGCAGCCAATCCGTTTGCCTGCGAATACGTTTGGTGAATTGTTGTGCATTGTTGTTTTGGATTTTAGTTTTTCAAATTGCGGTGTATAGTATATTGTGTGAGTTCGTTGTATTTGCGTGTGTGTGTGTAAGCAGTTAGTACAGCCAGATGTTAGTGATTCACGCACAATGGGAGTGTTAGTATTAGGACACAGACGCATCAAACAAACAGAATAGCGCATGCATACACTACAAAATGCCAGTAGACATAACAGTTTTTACACAACTCATGAGGCCTGTTTTACTTGGACCATCGGACACCTTCACCTTCCGGAATTGCTCTCCAAAAACTCCGGCAACGAGTTCTTGCAAGCGAGTGATAAATCAGACCACATCAAACGCCTCCACTAACAACTTTACTACTAACACACGGTTCGTACCCTGTAAGCCGATCATCAACCGGGGGGGGGCAACTAATTGTCGATGCCGAAACAGCACAAGAGCAACCACAAGAGCGCCGGGTTGCTATCCACCGCGTGCGAAGGTCGATTTGCTCGTATTAGGAAGGACGTTTCGTAGGTGCTGCCCGAATGACGAGCAGCAGCAGCAGCTGTTGTGCCATCTAAACTGATGATGGCGGTAACATGAGACACGCGAACAATGACCGCCAAGCCAAGCACAACAATGGCACAATTCGTCGTGACAGCACTATTAAGATCCAGCACACCGTTTTATGCCATTGAACTTGACGACGGCACCGACGGCATGACATCAGAAGAGTGTGTGCGGCGCTGGCAGCTCCATACGACCTGAGCAGGTTCACATGGTTATGTCACTCCAGCGTCCAGCGGGTTCGGGTTGGGGGATTCGGTGAGCTAGATTGAAAGTTGTCCTAGCTTTCTTTGGCAAAACAATCGATGGTTCACCACCATCGGGACACAAGGGGTCGGTGAATGACACTGACTTTTCGGAAAAGGGCTATTGAACTTGACCACCCAAAAGGAGTCATCATCATCGAGTGTCCGAAAGATATGCCGCACCAGCCCGGTTCAAGGGTAACGGTGGACAACCCCAGGTAGCATTCGCTTCCGTGGGCATGTACAAACTAGCGTGTTCAAGGTACTCTTGCTACAGGTGCATATCCACCGGGAGTACAGTGAGGTCACCACCGAATAGTTTACGAGGGCGTGCATATGCATTACCATCCGCATAGGATCCGGTTCGCCCGCTTGATGGCAACCGCTGCTCATTATGGGTAATTTAAGGGGGACATCAAAATGAAATAAGTGGAGCTATTAAAAAATATTGAGAAAGTCTCGCGTCGTCTAGGCGCAATGCAATCTTCGTTGGACGATTAATTCGCTTTCGCCCACGTGCCGTGGCGAGACATTCCGCGCAAGAATTTGTTTCCCGTACGGGCAAGGGTTAGATGCCAACCTTGCACGTCCTCCGTCTGCATAAACGATACTGCTTTTTGAGGAACGAAAAAAAAAATACAGAGGGAGAACTAAACTGTTCTTTATGCGATTCTCACTCCCGCAGAGCTACAGCTGCGTGAATGAAAAGGCACGAAAACAAGTTGCAACAAATTGCAGCTGATCGTACTGCTAGTGGTTGAGCGTAATGATGGATAAATTATGACAATTGGAGGTGTCCCCCACACTGTCATAAACCGACCGCCCTGCTTTAAGGAACTGTCCGCTTTGTACCGAGAAGGGAAGCTTCTGTATCTTTTTTTCTAAGTCTTTTCAGTTTATTTCTGCCACCGACACACGATGCGCCGTAAAGCGTACCGTAGAAAGGAAATCGATAGTGGCGTCTGCGACCATTGCCAGACGTCCCAGACCCAGAGGTACAGTAGTGGGGCATCATATGACATCAACCGCTCTAGTCAAGGCGTGTCGTAAATAAATGATGAGCGTGAAGAGCGAACGCGTAGCGAACTGCCATCCGTTTGGACCGGTGTTTGTTACAAAAATATATCATCGATTGACAGGGAAAGCGATCCTATCGATTCACGTGATCGATAGTGAATGGGAAGCAAAGCCTGCTGTGGCCCAACAAACAAACAAACAAGTTCGGATGATGCAAGCAAACATCCATTTGATTGATTGCAACAAAACCCCACGCGCTGCTACACCACCGACGAAACGTTGGAGAAAGGCCAGGAATCGGAAAATCTCCGAGCCATAAGTAATTAATTCACTTCGCTGCTATCATTATCCATCCCATTGGTCCTTCGATCGATTGAACACATATTTTTTCCATAATCTGTAGATGAAGCTAAGAGTTTTCACTTGATGAAGTTTAAACAACACACTACGACACGTAAATTCCCAATGCAGTTTGCACCAAAGGACACCAATATGGAAAGGAACCGTTTTAATCCCCAATCACCACCACCAATACCGGGTCCCAATATGAAACCAAAACACTTACCTTTGCGCGCTTGATGAGCTCCTCCTGGGCGGCCTTAAGGTTCTCCTTCTTGCCACCCCAGGCACGGAGCACCGAGGCCTGCAGGGCACGACCGTACGAGAAGGTCAGAGCCCACGGTCTCAGCAGCGGCACCTGATTGATGGCGCTCAGGTTAACCGAAGCCTCCTCCTCAGACTGACCGCCCGACAGGAAGGTGACGCCGGGCACGGCAGCCGGCACGGTACGGCGCAGAGCCGTCACGGTGGCGAGGGCAATTTCCTGCGCGGTCGGCTTCTTGGCACAGCTCTGACCGGCGGTCACCATGTTCGGCTTCAGCAGCGTACCCTCCAGGTAGACGTGATGGTCGTTCAGTGCCTTGTAGACGGCGGCCAACACCGTCTCCGTCACCTTCTGGCAGCGTTCCAGATCGTGGTCACCGTCGGGGAGGATCTGCACAGAGGTAGAACGCGAAAATACGTTAGCAAACGGCGATACAATTCAGAGCTCAAAAACCGTTGCTTACCTCTGGCTCAACAATTGGGACGATACGCTGCGACTGGCAGATGGAAGCGTAGCGAGCCAGCACGTTGGCGTTCTCCAAGATGGCCTGGTAGCTCGGGATGTTCTTGCCGATCTTCAGCACGCAACGCCACTTGGCGAAGTCGCAACCATCCTTCTTGTACTGCGCGCAACGAGCAGCGAGATCATCCAGACCTGTGAACGATTATTACACAAAAAACGATCATAATTCCGATTTGCTTGTTCGTTCACCGCACACACAACACAGAAGATGGGAAGCGTTAGTGGCATAATCTGCTAAGTATAAGACAGTCCTGAACAATGTTGTAGAATCCAGTTTTATTTCGAACTACACTCTCCCGCATCCCGCACTAATCCGATTTACTGGCGCTTTCCGGTATTCCAAAGAGGGATTTAACTTCGAAACGCTTCCACAAATTCAACAACATTTGCAAACAACACTTCTCACGACTGATTCACGTTGACACATCTTCTACTGGGTGGTTTTAGAAGAATGTTGAAAACTCTGAGCAGTAATTCCAACAGAAAGGAAGAAGGAACTGCTCAAGTTCATGGGGAAAATGAAGATACATATCCGTCTAGATGCGACGCATAGTGTTCTTCTCCTCATCCCAAGCCGGCTGTCGGTTCTGTTTGATTTCTCGAAAATAAACCGACGGCTTCCTGTTGTCTGGTCGGCACGAGCGTGCACCCATCGCGCAATGGAAAATGGAATGAAAAATCCCATTACGAGCCGAGTTAGGGAGCCGCCGAGTGGAGTGGCAACGTTTTACTGTGAAAAAAAAGGCGTCTCCATCATCCGTTTGCTAGCAAGGAAGTACCATAAGTGTTGCATTGACCCAGATAGCTGGCTGACTGGGTGGTGCGGATTAATTGTTTGTGCAGCACAGAAGCATTCCTACAGCTGCTGCAATAAACCTGCTTCTTGTGCGCGATACCGACGAGAAGGACGAGTTTTCAAGTTTGTGTGCAGAGAAAGAAACACAATAAAAGTAAGCTTAAGAAGGTTCGTACAACACTCGCTTCCCTTACAAACTGACGATCGCCGGCATCTTAATTGGAATTTGGTCAAAAACCTGCTCCTTCTTAACGCTGCCTTTGTCTGGCACACACACATTGCCCATTATCCTTTCGCTAATCTTTTCCCGTGCAGTGAAGTGTGAATGAAATCCTTCAAGAAGTAATACTCCTGTTCTCGTAAGTAGTTCCACAGCAAATGGATTTTATGTCATAAGCAGCCCCATTGCTACGAACTTCGTATTTCGTTTTGTGTTGCAGGAATGGGTGTAGTAACCAACACACTCTTGATCTAGTGCTTGGTCAGCGAACCGGAAAAACAAGCACCGAGTTGTGAAGTAAGTGTTGGAAAATCCGTCCACTGGTCTTCCGTTTCGCTGTCGCTCCCCTATTACACGCACCTACACGTTTTCTGTCAAGTGGAAAACTAGCACAGGCCGGAAGTGGGATGTCCTCTTATTTACTCACTTAACGGATGTTTTGTTTTTTCTCCCCCGTTTCTTCCACTGTTTGGTTTCAACGAGACCCAAAGCAACACAACGCGCGTGGGCTTGGCGCTGTGCTGTGTACGGGGAGTTTGTTGGTCACGGTAAACAACTTCCTTCCTAGAGTGCGCGCTACGACAAACTGCCGCCCATTCATCTTAATTAAATACACAACTACACACAGACGCACGTTTTTATCCTACTTTTGCCCATGCTTTCGCTGGCATGCAATCTTCTTGGTGCGGTCCTTGCGCGCGTGTGTATCATCATCGTCAACACTTTATCCCCGGATCGCAACGGCGCGCACAACGCAGCAAAACAAAAAGGTGATCCTTTAATTAACTCCTCCTCGCACTACACCTTATGATCACAGCCGAAAGGACAACGAAACACTTTGTTACCGCACTCGCTGCTGGTGCGCTTTCGCTTATGTGCCTATTTTCCACGGTCCGCCTGCCATTACTTACCCTGAGTAGTGCATTCGCCTTCCGAGCCCATCAGATCGACGACACCCTTGTCGACCTTGATACCGGCCAGGATGCCCTTGCTTTTCAGCAGCGCAGCCAACGGCGTGCCATTGTCGCCCTTCTGGTAGAGGGTCTCGTGGAACAGGATCACACCGGAGATGTGTTCCTGCAGGCGGTCGTCAGCGGTGAACAACAGCTGGCGGTACTGGCGACGGTTGTCTTCGTTGTTCTCAACGCCGATATCCTACAACCAGGGGGCAGAAAAATGGGCAAAAAAAACGGTGTTAAACGGCTTTCTACGCAACACGCAATTCCATCACATCGTTCGGTTTACTTACAGCGAAACGCTTGCCACAGGTCGCCGTGGACTCGTCGGCGGCCAAAATACCCTTACCGGGGGCAACAATCTGCTTGGCGATGCGGGCCAGCTCCTCCTGCAGTTCCTTCGACGGGTAGTTGAAGTAGGTGGTCATGATGCTTGAGGTAAGTTTGGTGGTACTGATAAAGCTGTAACATAAGAGAAAAAAAATCCGTTTTTTAGCTTTGATTTAAAAAAATGAGTGAGAATATTGCGCGATAGTGAGAACGGGTGAGCAAACGAGCGCTCTCTATAGAAATTCGTACGAACGAAAACAAACGGTGCGGATAGGTGGCGCTAACGTACACCGCAGCTAAGACATCAACCATCAATCGACACACTAGCGCCACCTGCCCTCAAACGCAGGAATCTCTTCGCGCACCGCATATTGCAGCTAGCATGATTACAATTTCGTCATTGTTGACTCCATTTCCTCCTAACGCTGATAATTACGGGCCCCGTTTTATAAACTGTACTATCGACAAGCGTGCCCTCCGGCCATGATAAGCAAGTGCGGGACGATCAAAATTTAGGATCGTTTGTTTTGTTGCCAACGGCAACATCATGATGACACTCTCCTGGAGCCAATAGATTAGAATTGTTTCATTTTCATGCTCTGTCTTCGGTGCCACTTTTAGCTCTTGACGGCTAGGCGAGCCTCCCATGAGCGTGTCCATGCACCACGACACGCAAATAGAATCTCTAGTAGTTAACTGATAATTATAATTGCTGCTCCGCACTGGCTAAACAAACACGCCCGGTTTCGGTTTTGTGGAGGAGCGAAAAGGTCACCACGGAAAGGTCATTATCAGAACAGGACCGAGAACATGTGTTTGTGGTTGGTTTGTTCTTGAAATCAGAGTGTGCATCGGTTTTTAATACCTCAAAACGATGCTTCAAGTTTTATTCCATTCGGAGGATGACGCAAAAACAACAAACTAATCGTATTGCAGCCAAGCTACAAATAAACAGCTGAATTCATCAGACAAGGGTAAGTAAAAAAAGAAGCTTCTTGAGTACGTTTTAATGAATAAAAAAAATCTATTTTTGATCATTCCCATCCATTTCACACACTCAGCATGAAAATAATCCCGGTGCTTTGCAAAGAGAGCCTGAAATCAGCTGACGTGCTGGCGACAATAAAGGGTGGCAAACAATAAGAAAATCTTCACGCACAATCGCACGCAACCGCTTACGTAACGAGAACAATTGTAAACATAGGAAAAGTGAAAGTCGTCCTTGAACTTGTGCCAAGGATGAAAGCGCGATCTTATCACCTCGCGAGGAAGCGAAGATTGACCTAGAGGTTTGTTGGCATTAAAGTTCAGTTACGGAAAAAACAGAGCAGTGCAATTCGCACATTAAATTGCTCAGAGCAAGGGAAGCGTCTAGATAATGCTGGCCAGATTATTGCTTCCGATACGATTGCTTTATCACTTGCAGAAAGCTAAAAACACTCCACCACTCACGGGCCAGAAAGCCTCAGACTGCGCAGTTGCGCGCGTGCACGTTAATGGTGTTTTAACTTTACCGCCACCTAAACCGTGCCTTTCGTGACATGTGTATGACCTTCAAAATGAAATTCCGAGGGGCAAAAGGTGATTTGGCTGACCGAAAACAATTCGACAATCCCCGGACGAAGATCAAGTTCGGTTACGCGCGGATCGTAAGCATTGTAGGCCTCAATTCGGTCTGTGGGCCAAGGGAAATATGTCCACGTGCTATATGAACACGCTTTGCGATGCGACCGTCAACTAAGTAGTGCTAGCTCTGAGCTTGATCTTAATTTTAGACAATCAATCGTGTCGATCCTCTCGAACGTGTCATTGCATTCCGATCGATGACGACGTTCGAGAGTGCAAGTGCAAGTGTTTGGCAGCATGTGCACCAACCGCAACAACAACAACAAAAACCATGTCCACCCTCTCCCACACCCGGCGATGCTTCTCCCAGGTTTCCACCATGATAAGCCAAGGTTCAAATGCAACCCAAAAACGAATCATTCGCCGTCATGCGCAGTTGAGCTTGAAACAAATTGGAACATGTGAGAACTGCAACCAAAGGTCGAAAAAGGGAATGTGTCCGCCTTTATAAGCCACTAAACAGGTGTTTTCCGGCCGATTACAAGAACAGCAGCCACCGAGCGGTGGTATGCAAGCGGATTGGTGTCGGACTCCATCTTTCCATCCAAGTCAACTCCTTCTTCAAGGTCATTTCAAAGGTGCGAGGGCAATGACACTTTCACCCGATGGGATCTTCGTCTACTGCTTCTTTTCGGGAGCATCCGCGCACAGTGAAAATTCGCCCCCACGAAGGTTATTTCAATGTCGTACCGGAATCGTTGTGCAACCGCCCAAGTGGCGCTTCGATTGCCACACTCGGAGGAACGATGAAACTTCAATCCATCCTTCCGAAACTGTTCGTAAATGCTCCTCAAAGATTGTTGCAAAATCACCATGGCGACAACCATCATTATCACAAACCAATCCCCTATCCGCCTTGCATCATTCCACGTATTCACCGAATGGACGGACGGACCGCTGGATTCATGCCCCGTTTGCCGTCCCGGATCAACCGGATTTGCCACTCGAGTTCAAGCACTTCCCACGCGTCGCTTACATTTCACCAATCCTGTTTCCGGGACCACACTTGTAAGTGGATAAAACTCTACACTTTCGCTGGCGCAAACTGGAAGCAAAAAGGAAGAAAATACTCACTGGAAAACCGGCGTTGACGAAGAAAACACGCACACTCTTATCAGGCTCTGTACAATATAAATAACATTTCTCTCGGTCACAACATATTTATATCAAAGTCAAAAGAAATATAAACCTGCCGGGTTCGCACATGGCGCCCGCGTTCGTACGGCCGGTTGACAGTTGATAGCGAAATGACAACAAACGGTCACCGACGATAGCGGATTTAGGTGGTGTGCAATTGTATTTGAAGCGACTTTAGCTCTTTCTAAATTCAAAGAACGTTACAGTAACACATCGGCAATGAAACCTGATAGGAAAACCATTAAACAATACTATTTGCTTCTCTGATTCATTCGCTACTTTTGTGCTATTTTTTCAAATCTTTTTCTAAAAATACTCCAACCGGCATGTTCGCATGGCCTTATCGTACGTACAACGTTCTGGGTGAATCATATAGAGCATTTTATTTTCAAGATAATCGGTTGCTTGTATGAAAATTAAATTCATATGGTGAATTTTCTTTACATTATGGTATGATTCCGACGGAACAAATCTGTATGCTATAAAATTTAATTATTCGCTGGCTAACGAATTCCTGGGCGTTTTACTCAGATTTTGATTATTTTAGTCAAAATTAATTTTTGCTACGCTGATCATGACCTTTCAGTTGATAAGGGTGTAATCGAAAAATGAATATTACAATCAAATTTTCAATCCGTGAACAGAACCAAAGCGAATGTTATAGCATAATGCTATAAAATTACTGCAAGTAAAAGGAGCACAAAACTGCAATAAAATTGTTATGTAAATATTTTACATGTGGTGTACCTATTAAGAAAAATGACTGAATTCAAATACTTCTTTAAATACTTTTTTTTAAATGCAAATACAGCACGCGAATTATTTCAGGAAAGATCACAAAATAATAGAAATTTCATCATTTGTGTGCAACATACAGATGACGCATGCTGCTGATGATGATGAAATATCAACGGTATCGTGACATGGTCATAGGCCGGAAGAAATTGAATAGCACCTTTATTATGCATGATTTTGTTTGTTTGTATAAAAGTCGTAGTAAGGTCATCCAAAAATAAGAATGAAGTATGCAGAATCAGCTTTAAAAGTTTGATGCACGCTTCACATAAAACTGACCCCATTCCACGCGCGAATTGTTCAAATAACGAATGACTCACCTAAACCCATGCTGATCGATTATTTTACCGCTCTCGGGTAGATATTTTTATTGTTTTATTTTTCAACTAACATTGCTTGATTCAATATCTGATAACAGTGTTTTGCCTTCGGTTCAGTCATGCCTAGCCTTATTCAACCCCCAGCCTTGTGTGATCCTATCCGTCCGTACAACGCTAGTCGTTAATTTGGCCAATTTGATCTTTTTTACAATTTCATATCAACAAAAAATTAATAGCTGCCGTGAAACAAAACGTCGGTTAATAAGGTCGGTGTACGGTCACAAAAAATTACAATGCTCAGATAATAATCATTACAACTAATCATGGCAGTATCTTCGAATCATTTTTTTCATATATTTTTCTCCCTAATCCTTCACAGCAGACCCCAATTAATAACACAAATCTATATTTACAGCAAGCTGCATCGACCAAATGTGTCCAACGGTAACTTTTATAACATTTCAACGAGCTAACTAACTAATCGACAACAACCAATCACGCTCAGCTGCAAACTTGTCGGGGGCTGTGCTGTCCCCATACTAGCGTTCAAGTAGTAATGGTAACAAATCAGCTAACGCTCTGATTCTACTCGGTTCGGCCGCAACGCAATGTGCTACAGTTTAATGTATGCTTCAACTTTCCTAACAACAACTTGGCAAACTTCTAATGCGACTGCGGCAAACAAAAACACCCTCCCCAAAACCGGCAGCCGGCCTCCGTGTCCGTTTTCGTCGATGATGCACACAGAAAAAGCTGCAAAGCCCAATAAACGGAAGCAAACACACACACAAACAATCTCATACGTACATCCAGGCACACATACATACGGACACACATAGGTACACGGTCTACGAAACTACTACTACCGGGTACTGTTGGTTCTACTGCTCGCCATCAAATATCGTGGAGGTGCCACCCTAACTGAAGCATCCCATGTAAAGGTGTGATGGTAAGTGTTATTGTCTATCTCTTTTTAAATCACGTAAAATCGTGCGGGTCCTTCGTATGTACACGTTTGGGGAGTGAAATGTGTTGGTGACTATGACGATGATGGGTTTCAATTACTAACATATGGCTAGTGTACTGCTACTGCTGCTGTCAATACATTGAGGTTAGGTGTGGTGGTGCTCTGTAACACTGTATGCGTTTGTGGTATCCGTCTACACCTGCTGGTCTAATGCTTGCTTCACTTAGTACACTATATTAATTACAGATTCATCTGCCCTTATTCTTCCTCCCAACGTAACGGTTAGTACTGTGCGTTTCTTTTCAAGAAAGTCTGTATGTGATGTAGATTCAATAAAATCTTTTCGTTACACCGGTCTGGGATGGGGTGAACTCTAGTGCAACTACTTTAGCATGAGACTCGTTGACACAGTACAATTCTACAAGCATACGTGTTCCGTCGAAAAAACTGCAATGAAACAGGAAACCAAAGGTGGTTCAGGAAACGGTGTCCGAATCCGCTGGACGAACAGTTCTGGACAGTTGGACGCGTGGCGGTTCCCACTCGGAACAGTTTGGATGGATTTAGCCGTGCGAATTTCGCCGCCGATCCCGATGACAGCCTGCCACCAGCAGCGGCATCAGCAACAGTTTTGGAGGAACCCTCCAGTTCAGCTACTACTAGAGAATGGTGCAACGATTTTTCGTACCAATCGATTGCGAAAACTCCAGCTTCGGTGCGGTCCCGCCGACCGGGTATCCCATTAGCTCCTTGAAAATATCCCCAATTTTGTAGTTGTGCCTGTCACGGTGGTGGAACAAAATTCATCCCCCAACAAAAAAAAGAGGAAAGAAAGAATCGAATGAGAAAACGTTCCAGGAATGTGGTCAATCAGTGTGTGCGCCCTTACTTTGCCGAACATTCGACGTACCCGCAGCGCCAGTGTTTCCGCACGAGGGTGGAAATGTCCTTCAGTTCCTGTGGAAAGTGGATCGGAGTAGTAGTAGTAATGTAGTGTGCAATAATGGGGCGGTGTGCTCACCTGAGTATGAGGGTTAGATACCATATCAACCTTGTTGCCCACAACCATTATCTTAAAATCACGGTGATTGAAACTTTCCAAAATTTGATCACGCATATTGCGGCAGTACTGTTGAGAGAGAGATGAGTATTTGTTGTTATTCAGTCGAGTCTTGCAAACGGTCAAGCGTAACCCCATACCTGGAAGGTGTCCAGATTCCCCATGTCGTACACCAGCACGTACGTATGGACCGTGCGCAACCCTAGCGGATGGCCATTGTTCCACTCGGCCAGATTATCGATCGGGAAGTACTTCTGCGGTGGCACATCCAGTACCATCAGCTCGCGTATGCAGGTATCACAGACCAGACAGCTCCGATAGACGGTCCGCTTGGCGGTGCGGATGTGTTCCTTCGGGAAGTCGTGCTTAAAAAATTGCTACCAACAGAGAAACTGTTAGAAAGGTGGCCACCATAACGCACTGCCATTGCAACTACCTGCAGGATACTGGTGCGTCCAACGCCGGAGGCCCCCAGAAACGCAACCTTGAGGGGGCCTTGCATCCAGGGCGGATCCGGGCCTTCCAGAGTGATACGCTATGCTGAAATACACTTATTCTGTATTCGAATTTCCATATCGATGGACAGAATCTTGTTAAGCTTATTGCTAGCAGTGGTGCCCTTGGTGGTGGTGTTGGTAGAGGAGGGTTTAATTTTGGTGGTGGTGGTTTTGGTGGTGGTGGTGGTGGTGGTGATGATGGAAGAATTAGAAGAAAGAGATGAAATTCTAGTCGCTGCGCCGGCTGCAGTGGTAGTGGCGCTAGCAGAAGCAGTAGTAGCAGAAGTAGTAGAGGTGCTAGTAGTAGCAAAGGTAAAGAAAGAAGAAGAACTAGCAGAGGCGATGGTGGTGGTGGTGGTGGTGGTGTTAGTGGTGGACGTGATGTTGATGGTAGTAGAGGTTGGTTTGGTGTTAGTAGTTGAGGAGGGTTTTCTGGCTGTTGTTGTTGTTGTAGTTGTTGTTGGATGGGATCGGGCCGGCTGCGAGCTCGCTTTGGTCGGTTTCGGCGGTCTCGCCTTATCCGAGGACTTACTGTTATGACTGATCTTGAGTGGGTTATTGCAATAATCTTTACCATTATCGTGCAACAGTCTATTGGAATTGGTCGGCGAAAGACGGTTCCACATTTTAACGACAAGCTTGAGCAGGCTAATGGCAAACACTTTTCCGCTCCCGGCTGGCTGCTACTATTCTCACGAGCAATCGCTGTACTTTGCCCACCTCCAAAATCCACCGCTCCTGTGTGTGTTTTTTTGTGTGAGCGTATGTCACCGTGGAGCTCTGCGTTCCTTTTTCTTGAGGCTGTGTGTTTACTCTTGCTCAAGCACTTCCGTTCGTTCGCTCCAGAGCCTGAGTTATGGTAATGCCGTTATTCAGATTTACAGCGTAACGATGCTCCCGGGATAAGCCGACAATGGTGGATGGCTCTTGTTTAGCATTACCGGCAGTGCGAACAACTCCACAGCGTAGCACATTGTTGTAGCACGGGTGTATCAAGGTGTGCAGACCGGTTAAACCCTCGGGTTCTTCGCTCCAGTCGAAGTCGGTCGGTTGCAAAACTGTGAACAGACACACACACACGCACGCTAACACACACGAGAAATGCTGGAACTACTCTAATTATCACTAGTCCACTTCGAACACGTTATTGTCTGCTAAAACCATTATTGTAGCAGCAAACCGGCCTTCCGTGTCGTCGGTGGGTGCGTCAGCCAATGTCTAGCCATAGACGGACCTAACCTCTCCGGACCGATGCACATCCTACAAGCGCAGGACGCTCTGTTTGGCAGGCAGTCTGACGGTGTGGAACGGAAAATGGTAAAATAAGGAATTAAATTTGAAATACGAGACAGGAACAATTTTTCTAATGGACAGCAAGGCACAACAGAAAGGGGTTTTGCTTGTTAGACGAAGGACACGTTTGTGCATGGGAGTGGGATGGGTAGAAGGTTTATTGCCGATTGTCGATTGCTCCGTGCAAAGAATGGGACAGTAACAACTGTATCTTTAGTTGATTAAGGACAGGTAATCCTTTAAGTTGCTCCTATCATCATTTTCTTTGCATCGATAAAGGACGATTTCCCAGTTCTCGATCTAGTGTATTTGCACAGGCATCAAGGGACAGCTCGTAATCCTTTCAATAAATCAAACCGATAACTTCAATCATTCATCATCTAATTGATTTCAGAATATATGTAAGCCCTGTCTGTCTAGCTCCATTGCGATAAGTGAAGCTTTTCCATATCTGCATTGCTCCTAAGTGCATCCTCCCACACGTATCCGCATCCTTTCTGTGAGCGCATACGTGTCCCAAAGACGACCACATACATGCAGAAAGTCAATCTCGTCCGCTCAACCTGCCACAACCCTTCCAGCGTTCCAGGCTTGTTTTGGCGTAGTCCATTCCATCCCTTTTCGCTGGATGCCTTCGACTTTACACTGAACAAACCACCACTATCATTGGTTGACGAGCATAAATATGTTTACGTGCCCGAACGACCCGAACCCCCCATCCCACTCTCATGCTAAATCCCCCAAAGGGGAAGCCAGCTTCTAGCACGTTATGCACAAGTGCCGTGTCCACATGTGGAGACCTAAAAATACACCTCTTGTGGGCTAGTTGGGTGTGCTTGTTGTCGTCGTCATCGTCGTTGTTGCTGGTGCGGTTTTATCGTTCGGCCAGTGGACAGACCCGAACCATCACCATCACCACCACCACCACTTGTGAGTGATGAAATGGTCAAGTTGAATGTCGAGCTGCACACGAACCGTTCGCTAATGGTGAGTTGAGATCGTAATAGGCTTTTTGAAAGTGAAAGTAGGCCAATGGCGGTACCAACTGAAGCGTTCCCAGTGGTACACTTGCACAGATGGGGATGTAGCTCAGATGGTAGAGCGCTCGCTTAGCATGTGAGAGGTACCGGGATCGATACCCGGCATCTCCAAAAGCACACACACACACAGCAAATGTTTTTGTTTGTGGAGACACTTGTGTTTAAGGACTTTTACGATTTTGGATATTTCTCGGTATTTTATGCTCATCAAAAGCGATAATAACGTTGTAGTACCATCCCTAAACAGAGTCCTGTATATCATGCCTTAAACTTCCAAATCTTTGCCCTAAAGTCGTCCCAAAAATCCATAGTCATTGCCTCGATTAATGCCTCGCTTTTCTTCCCCATTTCCCGGGGTCAGCTCGATTAGACGAGTATGATTTATCACCCTTCGAAGCACTCAGTAACGAACAGGAGAAGAAGATAACAACAAAAAACAACAATCCCTAACAACCCGGAAACTGTCTAACAAAGAATTTTCCCACCCTACTGTCACTGCTTTTGTTTCACTTTATTCACGCGAGAACGGAACCAGAATTAACTTAATTAACATCCCGCTCTCGGTACTGCTTAATCCGGCCGATGGGGTAACGTTCCAGGCCTTGAGTACTGGATTTGGGGTCCTCCGTTCCGCGCAATGTGTCAACAAACGCCCAAAAAGGTCTTGAAGGAAGTTGTTGTTTTCGGCCCCGAGATAACTGCGGTTGCGGCGTCGATTGATGGCGTCAAGAGCGAATGAGAGGGGGTGACGGGAGAAATGGCTTCATAAAAATGGCCTAAAACAACTTCCGTCGATGGGTTGTTGTTTGCTTGATTTTCTTCTAAAGATAATTGAAACTAGACGTAGTGATGGCGTACGTGGTGCTGTAAGATCGAAAACATATAAATCCGCTCGTGCGAAATTTATTACGCACGTAAAGCTGTAGAAAGGCTGTAAAACGGAGGAGCAGGACAGGCAAGCTGGTTTAATGGTAGATGATTCAAAACAAATGCGTACAAGGGCGTAGTTTTAGTGTTGATGGTTGGAAAAAGCTTGATAGTATCATCCAGCAAGCTACAATAATAAAACCATTTCTGAAGGCAATTTCGCACAGGAGATGTAGTGAATATGCGTGGATGTTCTCCTCTGATTGCATACATTCAGGCGCAAATATCAAGAATGCAATCTTGGGTAATAAAACGCCTAACAGTATGCAATTTTTTTGCCAGAATTACTTCGTTTGCTAGTTTATGTATCTCCTTCAACAGCATTAAGAACGTAGCTCGATGGTCAAAGTCAAGATATCTCGTGTGGTATGAAAAAGCTAATCAAAAACTATATTAATAAGCACAGGGAAAAACGCTAAAAACAGCAACATACTTCCGATCATTATTAAATCATTCACAAGTCTTTTTCACACAACGCAGACCTAATACTTTACCGTGTTCGTTACTGTTTCTGGAATGTGATTTTCTTACTTTGATAACAGGAAAGGAGAGGGAAAAAACTTTTTTATTCTTTTCGTACGTGCTCCGTCCAACTATACGATGGAAAATGAACTTCAAGCAAACCTTTAAAGCATTATCGAGTGCCATCGAGTTTTTGTTTCCCCCAGCACTTTGTTTACTTTCGTGTGCTTGTGGGACGAGCGAGCTTCACCAAGCGATTAAGATTATTGTTTGGTAAACATTGGCAATGGACAATCGATCAAGCTACGATATGCAACCGTAAACCCGTCCACTTTGCTGAAGATGAGACAGAATCGACTAAATGCCGGTAGGGCGTCGGCAAATGGTGGGTTTGGTCCGATGGTAATCAGCACGGTACACAGCACGCTGATTGCAAAACCCATCCAAACAATGATTAGATGAAAGGATTTCCGGACCTTCGATCCAGTCCCGTGCCGGCCGACAAGTACGTCGGTACGTTAGCTTACGCCAGGCCCATGTCGGGAAGCATCGCGTGGAACCGGCCCGAGCCACCATCAACCGTAAGTAGCTTGTGTTCCGTGTGTGAGCGATGCAGAATCCTTTCCAGAGTGGTCAACTTGTGAGCTCGTGTGTCCATGAATCGTGCAACGGATAATGTGCAACGAAATCCTACCAAAGGTGTAGTAGCGCCATCTTTCTAGCCCGGCCAAAGCACGCAAAGTAATCGGATAGGCCGAACCGGGATAGCCCTTTGATATGTTCGCTGCCACATCCCACCAGTCGATTGCAGCTTAAAATGCACTGTTCCATCCTCTGCCGGGCGCTGTTTACCGTGTCCACTTGCAGCGTTTTGCATTTGATAAACGATACGTGCCGTTTCATATCCATTACAGTAATGAGATAAAGTCGTTACGATGGTTTCATAGAATTGCCTGCCCGAGTGCAATTCGGAATCGGAATGTGGTGCATTCGCTGTATCCTAATCCAAGAATTTATGAATCAATTTACAACGCTGTGCAATGCTAACGAGAGGTTTCAATTTAATAAATTTGTGCACCGGGGTTTGAAATGCGCCTAAAGGTATGCAATGAGACGCTTGATCGTTCGGCGTTGTTAGTAATATGGAGCCGCTTGAAGTGTTTCTTTTTTGTACGTCCTTTGTGGCAAGTGTTAGTGAAGTTTCTCAAATAACACTCACCAGCTCATCATCGCTTAGTGTGTGTTTGCATTGCTGACACCGTAACAAACCAACTACAGCGCAGCTTCATCCATTCAGCTCCATAAAAGTCCGTACCGCCTGCATGCCTGTCTGTTCCGTCTTTTTATAGCATTCTGCTAGACCGACTCCGCGTCCCAACCATCGCATTTTCCTCGCAATACACACTCCCGCGACTGAATGCGCCACTCTTCTTGACAAATAACCATTTCTGTTGACAGTTATTTCGGGAAAATCCGGTCGCAACCCGTCCGACAGCACATCGACCGTGCTCAGCCTCCGAAACCACATTCATTGAATATTAAAAACCCCGGGTACGGGCTGCTGCAAGCTCACGATAGATACAATCCTTTGCCGGTGGTGCGCATTGAAATTCGATCGAATCCATAACACATAAAAGCCTTCCGTTAGTTTAGCTTTCGATATAGACGAAACAAAAACGACATTATCCGGCAATCGGTGACTTTTGGGAAATATGGATATCGCTATCATCATCCACCATCATCTGAGGCTAGCCACGCGGATGCGGTAGCTCAATAAAGATGATTAAATTTCGTCCCACACAACCCCCAGTCTTAGGCATTCGCCATGGTTAAACGAAATCAACGCTCTTGTAAGCGCTTACGTTTAACAAAGCCTACAACAATATGATGCTGTTAGCATAACACATCCGGCAGGGCTGCCTTCAAAGAGCCTTGTTTTGAATATAAATACCCCCATCGATTCGAGGAACCCCCCTCCCTGTATTGGCAAGCGTTTTATCTTCGGCCACGAACAGCCACAAATAGCACTGGGTGGGACCGAAAAAAAAGAAGCATTACCGATGAAGTAAATCCATCACACACTAGATCTAGAGAGCCTAGTGAATCGAGCACACGGGAAACATGAAAAAGCAGGCAAAGAACAACTATCCGACGCGTCCCACGCCGATATGCGCTGGCTTGTGATTGCATAACAGCCTCGTGATGCTCCTTTGTGCGGGATCGGCATCCTGTATGCCCGTCGTTTTCGTCGCCCGAGTGAGTGACTCACAGTCGTCTGGTTCGTCGTCTGAGCGGCCGTCGGGTCGGCTGTGTGAGCGTCACGGGATTCACCCGTCTGTCGGCCGAGCCGGGACGCAGCAAGGCAGTAGACAAATGTGTAACCACCCGCACGAAACCTTCCGATATGCCGGGAGGAAACAAGCGACATTCCTTCAATGCTTTGCTGCCCAACCGGACCAGGGAATTATTATCACGGGAGCAGGGAATGGAACGGCTTCGAACGGTAAGAAAGCGTTCACAAATATTGTATCACCATCCACTGGCATCGTGCACCACGTGTTCAGCCGTCCGCGTACGACGATTGGTTTGCACCGTAAGCCGATTACCGGAAATCGGGTTTCGTGCTCATATTTCGTACAAGGTGTAATTCCTAGTCAACAACACCAGAGCAGCGGTGGGCCTGGGTTTGTATGATTAATTAGATTGTTATTTTACCGAGCGGCCCAAAGCTTTGGTGATGTTTTCCTTTCACCCCTTTCGTTTCGTAACGCCGCATTAGCATTCGCAGACACAAAAACACACGCGCGAGGGATAGGAAAATTATGAGGAAGAGAAAAACGAAGGGGAGGGAAAATATTGCCACTAGAGCTAATGTTTATTTACTTAACATCCTTACACTCGGCAGGTGTATTCAGGGAGGAATTAAGCACAAACGGTCGGTGCGGTTGTTTTGTGTTTCCTTTCACTTTTTGACACTTCACCTACACACCTTTAATCGTTGCGATTAAAGCCACCAAAACTTGAACACACGAGAACACAACTTTTATTTCATTTTCCTACACCATACACGCACAACGACCGCTTCACTAAACTGTACTTGTTGATAATAGCTGGTGCCCAAAGGTGTGAACCTGTTGGAAAAATGGCAACAACCAAAAAAAAAAAAACGGACGTCGGATTGTGTGCTACACACTTTTTGTTTTATCACTAAACCATCAAACCACGATAAACGGTCGTTTTCATCCACCATGCGTCTCCATCGTCGAGCGAAACGAATGCGTGCGTGCGTGTGTGTGGAAATTGCTTTTTTTCCTTTCTTTCTTCCTCTCTATTTACACCAACACCTTTCGTTTTCGTGCCGTGTGCACACTGTTCCGGCTGTCAATGGCAACCGTGTGGACACGCTGGATGCTTGGATGGGTGATTAGAACACACTATCACACTATCAGGATGAAAGCCAATCAATACGCAAGTAAATAGAGAGTGGCGAGAAAAAAAAAATACAGTCCAAACATCGCTTCACAAAACAAAACAAATTAAACCCACAACAGCCTCCAACAACCACACCGGGACACGTTTGTGTGTTTGTGTGTACGTGTTGGCTGTGTTTGTGGGCGCTAACGGGGAAAACGGATACGCACACTGCACACTACACGATCGCGAGCCATCCACCGGAGAGCATCCGTCTGAGGGAAAGGTTCATTTTCGACTGACGGCGTCGTGTTTCGGGTTCGGCGTGCTCGGTCACTAACTTTGGTGTGAAGCATTTCGGGATAGAAAGAACCCGCTTCAGAACCTGTGGTGCTGTGGTTTGGGTAGCAGCGCGTCCTGAGACCCGGCGTGAGTGCTCGTGAGTTCAAAGACCGGAGCAAAACAGGATCTCTGTAGCTCACGAGCGCTCGAAAAGAGAAAGTGAGAGAGTGAGTTCCCGGTGGTCACTCAGCACCGATAGCGGCACGGGGAGAAGCTTTTTCTGCAAGCAACAACAAAAAGTAGGATGTAAATAGATGAAGCAAAGGCAAGATTTGTTCCGACAATTTTCCCGGAAAACAGCTGAGTAGCGGGTGCTTCCACCGATAGAGCGCGAGGCCTGTTTGTGGACATCGAATAGGTGCTCGTGTGAACCAGCTAATTGTTTTTTAACCTTGTATATTAATTTTCCTTTACGGGAAATCTATTTTGGGTTACCTTTTTGTTCCGTTGTTCAAACGGAATATGTTAAAGGTTTTGATGTCGCTTGCAAGCAGTTAATGTCCTTCGGAGAGCAATGAATTTCAAATCAAGCGTCCGTGAGTACCCCCCCACGATTAAAGTGCGTTGAGTGACGTTCATCACGAACTTCGGACGCGGACACGTTTCACCATAACGAACTTCTTCACTCGCGATTTAAACACTCGCACACCTTATAAAGTTTAAAACATCGTTATTATGCGTTTCCCTTTTACTCGGTGTAGCGAAAATATGACGCTTTGATTAATGAGCGTGTGGTAAGCATCATCGCCCACCCGAAACGGTCTCGGTCGTTGGTACCACTGTTGTTGTGGTGGATAGCGAAATCAATTAAGGATTTAATTAAAATGGCGTCTCCGAAACGTGGTTCTACCCTCCGATCCCGATCCCGAGTAGAAGATGTGGATTATTATTGTGGAGGTTATGTGATTCTGGTGGGCACTGGCACTCGTAAGAAACATATTCCGATCGCGCCGGAATGCGATGAAAGGATAACGTGTCCTTCTTCTTTTAGCGTTGTTATTGTTGTTGAGATACCGAAGGATAGACGGTACGATGATCTCTTCCCGTTGACAGCTACAGATTCCCTTTACGACACGTCAGCACGGGCCAGAGTTTCTCTGTGTACGATAGTTACGGGGAGGTTCAAGCTTCAAGTGTCTCGTAAAACTAAACGCCCTGTCGTCCACATCGTTTCTAGCGTGCCTTCCGCCTGAAAGAGGTGAAAAGTGAAAGTTACAAGACACGATGGGCCGCTCTCTTCAACACAGCGCACTGGCGTTCTTCCCAAAAGGGTAGAACAATGTCCCGGATGAGTTTCTTTTTTTATCTCTCTTCATGTGTGAGCTGGTGTAGGTGTGTATGTGTGTGAAGAATGGAAGCGAAAGGTTTTCCCGTTTTCCCAAGCCTTCCAATCGTCCTGAGCTGAGGTGTATAAAATATGCCTATTTAAGCTCCGGCAGGCGTCGGAGTGAAGCAGCCAAGTGTGAAGGTCCTAAATGATGTGTCTTCACGTCTACCTTCTCTTCCTTTTCTGCCACACACACACATACATACACGCCATCACAAAAACTTTAAGCACACATACCACACACACAGACACACATCGGGTTGGGTGATAAGCGTTCTGTTAAACACAGCGATTTAGTGTGATCGTTGTCAGAAGCGCCTACCGGTATCCCTGGCCAGAGCTATTAGTGACTGGTGGGAAGAATTATTGTTCCATTTTTCATCACCAAAAGGTACCCACTCAAGGTAAAGGTCGTCCCGATAGAATGGAGCAGAGGCTGGTTGGGTAAATTTTAATTTTAAAACCCCATTTTTATTTACGTCACCCTGTCAGAATTGCGTCTCTTTGTGTGCTTTCTCTTTCGCACGGACACTTATTGGAACATTTCGAATTAATTCTACTGGACCATAAATTGTGAACATTAGCGTTCGAATATTCTTCTTTTCCCCATTTCGAGGCTCCGGTTTTGTTTTGTGTGTGACAGTGATAAGGTACGTGCTCTAGTTTGAAACACTTGCGGTTAGCATGTGTCCTTCGCAGGCCCGCGTGACAGCGATACATATTTAATTGTGGGATCAGCGTCCGGTGACAAATATGGCGCAGTGTCCATGTTAAGAAAGTCGTTTCCTTCATTACATTCTTATAGCAGCATTAAAACATTGTCATTCATTTTAATTCAATTCAAAATACATTTTAATATGCAAAAACTATACCTTCAAGCTGACCTTATTCTCGAGGGCCTTCACCAATGTCAGATACCTCTCTGTCGGGCACGGACAAGGTGAAAATTAATAGCCTTTCCTTTTTTTTAAATGCAACATTTCCCGCTCTATCTCTTTAAGATTCTCTTTATGTGCCTTCCTAATGCCTTATCGATCTTGGCCCGCTGTGAACGAACGGTGTGGTGGCATCGAGCTGACGCTAGGGGTGGGTTGTTAGCATAAAAGATTAACGCACTTAAAACTCCCCATACGGGAAACTCCTACTCGCGCACAGAGTGTGGCACACGAAACCACCTAGAATGGTGATGGGAAAATGCCACTATTAGCTTCCCAGACGGAACAGATGTTCGTCCGGGGTCTGTGGAAGATGATACCCTGTCCCATTGCGCGGTTGGTGCATGTGTACCGAGGACAGGGACACTAGCTAACGTATTCCTGACGGCCACGTAAGCGTCCAAGGACAGGAACCTAGCGCCTGCACGGGATGATCCGTACCATCGCCCGTCTTACATTCGATTGATACGTTGAGCGGAACGGACGTATCAAACCGATCGTGTGCGTATTCGTGAAGCGTATCCGATTGAAACGCTGTGAACTCTAAACCACATCAGGCTAATCATAAAGCGGTGCCACGGTGCGATAGGTTTCAGCTAAATCCCGCACAATAGTGATTGGATATCTTTCTTTGTGCGGCGTTCTTTCTGCTACGGATTATGGTGAACGTGCAAGAACATATAAGGGTGAAGTTCTAGAAGACCAAACTTGCGATCTATTTGTTGGTTTTATGGTGAGAAGAAACAAAAATAATCGAAGAGCAGCAACATTGCATCGAAACTATTCTACTTTCGCGATCCGTCCTCGCCCGCTAGTAGGCAAAAGAATGTGGCAAAGTTTCGAGCGGGTGGTGGATTTGGTTTGAATAGTGCTGCGACGGAGAGAGAGAGAAAACACCACCGAAGCGCACAAGTTTCTGATCGCAATCGAACACAGTGCAGTGCCTGTTTAACTTACGGCAAAAAGCTTTCCTCCGTTGTGTTTAGGTGTGAGTGCAAAAGTAAACTATTCCAAAGTAAGTATTAAAGTTAGAAAAAACTTTGTGCCAAGCTGAAGTGAAAGCCTAATCTTGCAGTATAGTGCTTCGGAAACGAGCAGGATCATACGGAAGCATAACATCTCCTCAAGTTATCCTGCTCGTTTGAAGATTATCGTTTATCGGACGCAGTCGCAGAGGAACGCCTAAAGGTATGCAATATGAATGTACACTCTAGAACCCATCTAGAACTTTTCCAGTACGTTCGGTTTTGTACGAGCTATCAAAGTAGTCTCCCATCAACAACATTGCATACTTTTAGGCGTTTCTAGCGCAATTCTAAATCTCACAATTTTTCGACGATGGTTAAGTGTCGCAGCAAAAATACTGGGAAAAAACAGCTTCCGTGATACTTCTACCGAGTTTCTCCATTTGTCAATATTTGTCCCTCGTAAATCATGTTAAAACGATGTCCAAATCTACCAAGGCACATCCCTACACTGCATCAAAAGCGAGCATTGTTTGCTTAAAGAGTTTTTCCTCAGTGGGAATTTCTCTGTTTGTCCGTTTGCTGTCCTCTCAGTCACACACAGACGGCTTAACTTTTCTCTGCATGTGGTTGCGATTGTGTACCCCCCAAAAAATCGATAAATCAATTAGTGACTTTTCGGGTGGACAAACATCCAAACAACCGAGTTCGATGGTCACTTGTGCTGACGGGCTGGCGTTTCGTTTCAGATGCAAGTCCAACCGACCAAATATGTCGGCCTGGTGGCTGACCTTATGCCGAACATACGGCTGATGCAGGCGAGCGGCCACTTCCTGTTCCGCTACGTCACCGGCCCGATCCTGATCCGGAAGATGTACTCCTGGTGGACGCTCGTCATGGTGCTGATGCAGTTCTTCGCCATCCTCGGTAATCTCGCCTCGAATGCGGACGACGTGAATGAGCTGACCGCCAACACGATCACGACACTGTTCTTCACGCACTCGGTCACGAAGTTCATCTACTTTGCGGTTAATTCGGAAAACTTTTACCGCACGCTCGGCATCTGGAACCAGACCAACTCGCACCCACTGTTTGCCGAATCGGACGCACGCTACCATTCGATCGCGCTCGCCAAGATGCGGAAGCTGCTGGTCCTTGTGATGGTCACCACAATCCTGTCGGTTGTAGGTAGGTGCACGCTTGTGTGTTGTATCCGGGACGCAATCAACTCTCACCGGTTGACCGGTGTTCGGGCGGACCTTAAATATCCCTCAAGAATAATTGAGTTCCCAGTCCCACGGGGGACACGTGGGGGCCAAATTTCGTTTGATTTATCGTCACCACTAAATCGCCCTCACGGCTCACTGGCTCGGAAGCGTGTGTAGCGACATCTTTGGGCCCAACTGTGTTCGTTCATTCTTTCCTCTCGATAAATTACTCATTTCTTTTGGATTCGTTTCTGCTTCTCTCCCCCCCCGCCCCTCCCGGACAGCCTGGGTAACGATAACGTTTTTCGGCGAAAGCGTCAAAAATGTGCTCGATAAGGAAACCAACGAGACGTACACGGTGGAGATACCCCGGCTGCCCATCAAGTCCTGGTATCCGTGGAATGCAATGAGCGGACCGGCGTACATTTTCTCCTTCATCTACCAGGTACGTACAGGTAAGCGAGATGGGACGGCTGCTAACGGTCGTGAACGGTTCACTTGTCCTGTGGTAAGGTACTGCCAGTGTCCAAGAATTTTGAAAGCATCGCCGCTTTCTCCTAAAATAAACGAAGAAGCATATAAAAATACCGTTTAAACAAAAATTCTACTCACTTTTGCATAGCTTTAGGTGCTTGCTAGCTACAAAAATAAACCAAAAAAAAAAACGCCTAAAGCTAGGCAAAGAGCACAGAAACGCTCTTTTACAGCCGCTTTGTCTCAACCTAACAAGCCTGTCAGCGGGGGAATCAGCAGCTTTCAACTTCCTCCAAGGTCAAAAAGCACCAAGAACGTGAAGCATTTCCTCAAAGATTATGGGGCGCACCGAGCGCACGCCGGGACGACAAAAAGAACGGCGATTATGAAGATGTCCAAACCATTTCCCGTCCGAAGCATTATCAGATGATGATTTGCGGGGTGGCTTTTGCCAGTTTTCGGTGTGATGGGCGGCAAAGAAAATGGTGACCGTTCACCCAGTCGGTCCACATCCAACCGGTACCGGTACTTGTGAATTGAATGTAGGGCACTTAAGTTGGAGGATTTACAACCACAAACTCCGGCGGTCCGGTTTGGTTCCCTTTCGTTTGATGAAGTGACGCAAATTACAATGGCAATTATTTCTTTGCCAGGCTCATTTCATTTTACAAGTTTGCTTCCATTTCCTGACAGTATTCAATCCGCTGCATTAAACGAAACGGACGGATAAAACGATGCTTTTCGACACCACCAAGGAACGTTGGAAAATATTCATAGAATCTTAATGCAAACTTCTGTTTAATTAATTGGTGCACAATAACTTCAAAACCTTGCCACAGCTGTGTATCGCTACCGCTCGATCCTTCGCTCGCGTGCTCTAATTTATTCCAACATTTTAATATAGTCGTTTGTGCATTTTAATTAGCGCAAAGCAATATAAAACGCTCACCCAACGCGCAACCATTAAAACAAAGTGCCTTCGGAGCAATTGGTTCGACGCGGGCCGGTAGTAGTAATGCCGTTTTTTTCCTATTTCCATCCCACAATCACACTCCCGGCCCTGGGTTCTCAGTCTTGCCGCAGTTCTATCCCTTCTTAAGAAGTGCATATCGCCGTTGCCATTCCCAAAACGGAGCATCCGGCATCCGGTGGCTGATGCCGGGCGTCATAAAGTTTGATGGGTGTTTTTAATATTATTTCCGCTCTTAAGCACTTAATGGACTTTTCATGCTTGACTAAACCGGCTACCAGCCGGGCAGGACTCTCCGAGCGTCCTGATGGTCGATTTCGGTGGTCTATCGCAGCTAAACACTCCAATATTGCCCTCATCAATCTGCGCGCTCCTGCTGCGAGACCGGCCTCGTTGAAGATGCGGCACAGCGAACGGATAATCCATCCAGGACAAGCGAAATCTCTCCCATCACCACGCGTAGCTGGGTGGATTGTATAGACACCCGCGTTTCACAACATTTTATGCTTTACAGATTTACTTCCTGCTGTTTTCGATGGTCCAGAGCAATCTCGCCGATGTGATGTTCTGTTCCTGGTTGCTGTTGGCCTGCGAGCAGCTGCAACACTTGAAGGTAGGTAACACTGTTGCTACTTGCTCCCCCCCCCCCCCCAGCGTTTGCCCAGACAGCGTTTGGTCGATTTTATGTCTCCTTCGTTCAGCAACATCATCCTTATCGACAGTAGTGCTAACGACTATAACACACACACAAAACTATATCGCACTCTGTCTCTATCGCAGGGAATCATGCGACCGCTGATGGAGCTTTCTGCCTCACTAGACACCTACCGGCCCAACTCGGCGGCACTGTTCCGCGCAATTTCAGCCGGCTCCAAATCGGAACTGATCATCAACGAAGGTACGTGTGTACGCGATGGACCACTTTCAATGACCTTACAGCACTTGGAGCACGTTAGGGTGCAGGGTACAGTGGGCGGATGAGCGAACGAAATCATCATCATTCGCATACATTCGTCCCAAATCGCAAAGCTACAAGGTACAGGCTTTGCAGAGGACGGAAATGAAACACGCCTGGGTGGCGCACGGACGACAGGATAGAGAAACAGAATGATAAAACAATCCCGTCGTCTGTCGGACGGATGTAGCTCGGAAAAGCAGAGCAAAAGCAAAGCAAAAAAGCAAGCAACAAATAAATTGAAGTTTAAAAATAGATTTTGCACCACGTCCACGTGGAACGGCGGCTGGGACGGTAAAGCTCATAGACCCACCGGAGCGCGTTTGGGTACAGTGATGTGCTATAGTTGTGGCACCTGGATATTGGGTCACTTGCGATGTGATTTGTTTTGTTTACATCAAGTTCACTTTGAAGTCATTTTCTACACTGTCTACTAAGACTTTAAATTTTGTTTAAAAAACAGGTTAAATAGTTTGAAATCGGCTCCACAATCAGGTGCACTGCACTGTGCAAAATCGTTTAACTCTCGCACCGAAAGTGGCCACCAGTTGGGAGAGACTACGCCCGTATCGTGCCCGAGCCTCAAAGCGCGACTGCTACGCGAAATGCATATTAAAAAACTCGTCCTCGCCCTTCCACGGCCCCACCGATTTGCATTTGCACAAGTGTATCACGGCGCTCTTGCTGTCGCTTCGTGTTTTATTTTTTGTTTGTCTCCTCCGTCTCTCACTTTCATCTCGTCGTGGCTAGGCTTGACGACGACGAGGATTTAAAAGAGTGGTTTTGTGTGTTCTTTAAGAGCTATTTTCTGATTTGCGATTCATGCCAATGTTGGTGGGAAAGCGCAGAAAAAAGCAGACCGATCGGAGCTAGTTTATTATCAGCTTTAGTGTTTATCCCACCTTTGCGCACACCGAACACACAAACACATGCGCCGCATAAGTCCAATGTAATTTACCGTGTTTCTGTCGTTCGCCAGCTCCTTCGTAAGGGGGTTTTACTGTGCGTGACGGATGTGAGTGTAGGGCCGAAACGGTAGCTTTTGTAGGCCTACCAACGATCACCGGACACCGAACGGGGATGTAGCTCAGATGGTAGAGCGCTCGCTTAGCATGTGAGAGGTACCGGGATCGATACCCGGCATCTCCAAATATTTATACAGGAGAAACACTGGAAGATTTAAAGAGATGACACAAAAATATTAGAAAATGTAAGCCTCTCTTGATTCTCTCTCTACATATGACTGTTAGTCTCTTCAAAAACCAACCTACCCTTAGATATTAAAAATATATATTCTTCTTCCTTAGATCTTCTTCCTTTTTTGTTATCTATCTCCCTTTATTTACCTTAAACCCCAAGCTAAGTAGCCTTCACTTGTTTGCATCCTCGTTCGTATTTTGCATCTCGGAAGTGTTTTCTCTGTTTCCGGGATTCAGCACATCGAGAGCACGTCATTTTGCGGCTGCTATACGCTTGCCTGCTGTCTGTGGTTTTTGATTGTTACATTGTCCCCGATTGCTCTCACTCTACTCCAACAAAAAAAAAACAACAACAGAAAAGGATCCCGACGTTAAGGACTTTGATCTGAGCGGCATCTACAGCTCGAAGGCCGACTGGGGCGCCCAGTTCCGTGCACCGTCCACGCTGCAAACGTTCGACGAGAATGGCAGGAACGGAAATCCGAACGGGCTTACCCGGAAGCAGGAAATGATGGTTCGCAGCGCTATCAAGTATTGGGTCGAGCGGCACAAGCACGTCGTACGGTAGGTAATTCCCCAGGTGTGGTACATTTCCGCGCGTGGGTTTTCTTTCCTTTCAGGCGCTATCATTTTTAGGTTTATATTTTTAAGCTTGTAATCTTTCTTTAAATATTTTTACTATTTTTGGCATTTTTTACTTGTTTATAACCATCTTTTTAAAACCCTTTTTGCCTTAAATCTCGTCAGCCCCAAACAAACCCCAAACAAGCTCGCTCTAAATGAGACAAGCGTAAGAAACGTTTACCTTAGGCATTAGGCACCCATCTAAAGCATACGTTCGCCTGACTTTGCGAACCCCTCTTCACAAACGATCTCACCCGTATCGATTTTCCACTAAACATGCTTAAATCGATTCACAAAGCTCCCGAAATCCCATTTCACCAATCTACCAATTTGAAGTCTATCGTCCTTTGTGTGCGTTGGTTGTGGGGTGGACGACAAGCTCTCGAAGAGCTGGAACTTTTCATCTCGCTAAACCTGCGGGAACCTCTAGCCGGTTGCTACGGCACCGATAGCGTATTCCCATATAGTTGATTCCCGGGTGTTGTACGGGGCAAAGAAAAGTCGAACAAACTGGGCTGACCTCACCAACTGGGATTACGACAACCGGGTGCTGTGTGATTTCTTCGGGTTCCATAAATCGCTGACGGTTTCCATTGCCAGCCCCGTGAACGTGAAAGCGGAAAGCGAAAAACGTTTAGATTCCAGCAGGCGGTAGAGAAGCAAATTGAATCATCCGAACGCGATGACTTGTCTGGGAGCTTTGGCTGGGAGCTGGATTACAGCTCCAGAGCATCACCAGCTGCCGCAGCTAATACAGCTGTAAATTTCGTTAGACATTGGCTTGATTTTGTAATACTTGTAATACACACAAACACAGACACAACAACCCCGCCGTATCGACCGGTTATCCGGATCACGATACCCGATGGGTGGGCCTGTTTTTGTTGCGGAAGATCCTTATCGATGACCCACTTTTGGCGTCTTGAGATGATAGTCACTTTGGCGCCTTTCACACAGAGACATTGGAGAAATTCATTTACTTAGCAAATCGGTATCGAGATTTTATCACACGCGGTTATATTTTCTCTTGTTTGCACCATTTTTATCGCATGCTTCTGTCTCTCTTTCTCGAGAAAGTAATAAAAAGGGACGAAATTGCATACTTTTGGGCGTAGAGAAAACGATTCGAACGTAGAATTACGCCCAAAGTTATGCAGTTTGTGTGTATGTTAAAACAACAACTTCACATCGCAATGACGTTGGATTTGCTAACTTAAATTAAAAATGTTCTCTCCCATGAAGCTTTATTTGGCTCGCTCTTAACAGCGGAGAACACCCTGCTTATGTTTCCTGTTCATTTCCCGCTGTTGAAACTTAATTTTTATTTTCTTCACTCAAACGCAAGCATGCACATACAGACCGCAGCGCTTTTGATTCTCGCTCTTATTTTATTGGACATGTTTTCCACCGGTGGTTCGGCGACGACGACGACAACTCCACGCCCCACCGGAAACCCTCGTCGAAGAAGAACCCGTAGAAAGCAACACTCGCTAAGCTCAGCAGCCAACCATGCATGTAAAATGAGCCGTACGACAGATTTAAGGATCGGTTCGCCTGTTTCACTCTGTTTTGTTTTGCTTTGTTTTCGTGCTGTCGCTTTTCATTCCCGCGTCGCAAAACTCCGTAAGCCGTATGGCATTACGCAATCGAAACGAGCCAGAAAATGAGCACGCCAAATGCAAAGAAAATCCCTTTTTGAGTGGCGCACACGCCCGTCCGCCTCAAGCGTCAAACTGACGTTCCCGAAAGTGCTGAGCTCGCACAAAGCATGGTTTCACTTCCCTGGGCGTACGCCACAAACAAGCTGCGTTTGCCATGGCCGCCAGCAAACATCAACAATTTCTATTCAAACTGCGCGCACACACACACAGTGCACGGAAGAATTCAGAACATATCGTTCTTAGTTAACTCGCATCCCGCGCGGATGAGACTCCCTTTCTGCACATTACTCCTGCCGGTTGCGTTAAGTTGCAAAGCATCCTACAACAAACACGCCCGGCAGCAATATTTAAACCGAAACACGAACAACCAACCCGCAGAAACCAACCGACAAGAATGCCGTGATTTGAATGTCAGCCTTCGACGAGGTGGATATTGCACGCGCACGCGGAGCCACAAAAGGAGCTTCGCCGTTCACGTGTGTTTGCGTCTGTGTGCGGTTAGTTCGGTGCTCACGAATTTCCTAACACCACCACAGCTCACCGTTCGGAACCGTTGGGGTTGTGTTCGCCGATGCTTTCGTCAGCTTTCCTCCTTTCATTTTTCTGCCTTGTGAGTTTCTTCCGCTCGGATGTGAGTGCAACGAATCAGAAAAGCTTTCCGGGGCGAACGGGAAAACACAAAACCAAAGCGATGTGTTAGGGGTGTTAGTAACCTGTTAGGGGTCACAATTGGAAAACATAATTTTAATGAGAGTTGCTAAAAAAACAGGATGATAAGGTGTGTCATGGTGTTGATTGTGTTTTTCGTTAATTTTGTTTGGAATTTTCACTCTTTCATATTACGAACGAACGATATAGCTCTTTCTGTGCGCCTAAATTTATGCAATCGTGTATTAGGGGTTTCAATGCTTATTCTTATCTGTGTGTCTTCTTCTTCTTCCTTGGCACTACAACCTCGTGAGGTCTTGGCCTGCCAGCTATTGCTAGCTTTCTGTGACTAAGTTTTACCCGTAGCTGGATAGTCAGTCCTGCGTACGGGGAGGCGGTCCGCCGGGATTCGAACTATCGTATACACCACCGGGCCATCTGTGTGTCTAGTTGTAGCCAATCTATCCAATCATGTTTTACTAAAATGCATCGATCAACAACTTGTCAACTATTTTTGAAATTCTATTTCTTCCGTGATAAATGATTCTTTAAGATGTTATAAAACGATAGAAAACAACGATTATAAAAAAATCTATTTTTCTTATTATGTGCTTGAGCAGCATTATCATTTTCGGTGCCTTATAGCTGGACATGAGCCAAACACTAAGAGCATTGAAATTAGCGTTAAGAATGCACTTAAACCCGAAAGTGCATACATTTAGGCGCCTCATTATAGAATCGGATGTGATAGGGACCTATCGAATAACGCGCTTACGGCAAAACTTTTAAGCTATTAACAACAACAAAAACACAAATCAACGCCATAACCTAAAAGAGAAATTTGGTTAAAACCTCAACAAACGTACATGAAAAAAATGAGATGCGTTAATACATCCATTAAATCATATTAAAAGAATTACTTTCAACAGCTGATCGTGCTCTTGATTTAATTTGAGAGGCTCCTATCACTCAACCACTGTTTAACTAATTTAATTTTATTCCATTTCCACTCTGCCGTGAAACCGAACCAATCTCAATATGATTATTTGCACCGTACCTTATCCGTCTCGATTTTCTAACACAATTACACACGCACCACCGTTCCTGGTCAATTGACACATAGCAGAACGGACCGTTGGTGAAGCACTCTTCAATTTCAGTACAGAATACGGCTTCTGTTCTGAACCACATCATCAATACACAGCACAGCATCCAAACAAACCATTTCGTTTCGTGTGTTTTCGTACTTTCCATTCCACAAACAAACCATCTCCAAACCAGAAAACATGCCCATGCCCATCTGGAATTCAATCCCCGAACTGACACAAATTCAATTTGGGCCGCTCTTCTTCTTCGCCAAATAGCAGCAGCCAGCAGCGCACACGCAGAACCGAAGTGATGCCACGTGTGTCCTCGCGAATTCTAATGTTTCAAACACAATACAAATGTTATCTCATTTCCACGTCACTGGCTTTATGCTGCTTCGCATGCCTACTGGATGATCGATTATAAACGCAATGGCAGGACAGGCATTCAATTTCCTACCCCGAAAAGAAGCCCCTTTTTCGATTGAGCATTTGAAACGTTACGCCTATTTGAATGCAAACCGTCCCTATCCCTCTCCCGGCTGTCTGTCTTTCGATCGATCATGCATGATTTGATTAATATTTTTATTATTCACCTGTTCGCATTGTGCGACATTCAATTTCCGGACAGAAGGATGCGCGCGATGGCGATAAAACAGACCAAAAAAACATCTCGTCCGTTTGATTGCCTATTGCTTTATGGCTTCTGGGTTGACTTTTTTTTTATCTGGTTGCTTCACTCTCCTGCTTGACGACTTCACGCCATAGGCTCGTTTCGGCCATCGGTGATACGTACGGGCCCGCCCTGCTACTGCACATGCTGACCTCCACCATCAAGCTGACGCTGCTCGCCTACCAGGCAACCAAAATCGACGGTGTCAACGTGTACGGATTGACCGTAATCGGATATTTGTGCTACGCTTTGGCTCAGGTTTTCCTGTTCTGCATCTTCGGCAATCGGCTCATCGAGGAGGTACATATTTGCATCACAAAGCCGTATCATCGGCACATTTTCACATTTCCATTTTGAATCTCGGCCGATTCTATCTTTCCTCCCCCCCTGCAGAGCTCATCCGTGATGGAGGCGGCCTACTCGTGCCACTGGTACGATGGTTCCGAGGAGGCAAAAACCTTCGTCCAGATCGTTTGCCAACAGTGCCAGAAGGCGATGACTATTTCCGGGGCCAAGTTTTTCACCGTTTCACTCGATCTGTTTGCCTCGGTAAGTGGGGGATGGTGTTGTTGTTGTACGGTCATGGGGATGGGGTTCGGAACGGTACAGACGCAAGAAGCCACTAGGCTAGTTTATGCAAACAAGAATAGCGTTTGATCTAATGTTTGATTCACGATTGTTTGTTTTTTCTTCCCAATCTGTCTCCTTCTCGCTAGGTTCTTGGAGCCGTCGTCACCTACTTCATGGTGTTGGTACAGTTGAAGTAAACAACTGGACAACGATGTTTTTTTTGCTCCCTGTGCACTGTGTGCAGCTGCTAGAGGCACACTTCTTCTGCTATGGTTTACAACCTGTTAACACCGGAACGATCTAAACCGTGCATACTATCTGTAAAATGATACGCTGCTTTTAGTTGGGATGTGATGCTTGTGGACAAATGTTGATTGGTTTTGCTACAAACAAGAATTGGGACTAACGTACACAAGCGTGAGTTGTTATAGGGACGGATAGATCAGGGAACTAAAATGTGTGTGATTCGTTCTTATCAAGCACTGTATGTGCCTTACCAGACATGCAATAACGATAGTAGTGACAACAATATACAGTACAAATGGTTCTTAACGCACCCCCTTTAAAACGCTTTTGTTTGCAGATACGATTCTGGGTGTTTTATAGAGAAAAAATAAAGCAAATCTATTAGAAAACATTGCCTGCTTTAAGGCTTTTTGTTTAGCGACATCTGCGAGCAAATCTTGGAACTATTTTTAGAAGCATTTCATTACAAGTGACTCAGTTTTAACATCAAACTGAGATTGGATATTTTATCCACATTTTGCTTCATTTTGCTCATTCTTTTCATCGAAATTGTTGCATAAAGAACGAGACAAGCTACCTGGTACGTGATCTCTTCTCAAGTAATGCTACAAAAACCGGTGGAACAACCAGTTTGAAATGAATTCTAGACAGAGCTTCTCTCGTGTAATGAATAAAATAAAGAAATTAGCATAAACTATCCATCTAGCAAATGGTAATTAATTCTCGCCAACCTCAACAATTTAAACTAGTCAAATTGTCGCACTGTATCTTTACATTTCTTTCCACCAGCCGTTCGCTTCCGTTACTTCAGAAACAAAACCAAACATCCTCTCAAACTTCTCGGCCAGAGAAAACGTTACTGGTGTGTTTTTTGTTTTGCGGAAACGGATGAAAACTTGCGCATCTCACACTTACCCCACCGCGAGCCACAACGTGGGATGGTTGAAAAAGGGGAAAAGCATAAATTAGCCAAAAAATTCGCAACCATCCACGATCCAAGCGAAACAATCAACCAAAGCGCGCGAAAGAATCCGCTAACAGTCCCACTGGCACGGTTTTTCGTCGGGCGGAAGGGGTGCAAAACTTTCCCGGCACCGGCTGGGGTGTGCACAAAGAAGCGTCGTACAAGAAACTCTTTCTTTGCCAAATTGCTCGCACAAATTTCAAAAAACCCCCAAAACAGCGAGGAAGTGCTACAGTGAAATGCAACTGCTTTCCGATGCGTCGCTTGTGAGTGATGGGGACGAGTGCCAGGTGGGCGGGAAGGCGGTGGGATGTAAAATTGCATTCGCGAAATGGTGCGCACATTGAGTCGTCGTCGTCGTCGTCGTCACTTCCTCCATCAATTAACCGGATTGGAAGTTTCCATCTGCACGAGTGCAATCATTTTCTGGTGAAATTAATGGGCCTTTTTTATTGTTTCAGTTTGCTATTATGTGTGGCTATCACTTAAATCGATGATAATTTGATTCCGAATGATTGTGGCGCTCGGACGGAACATTTAGCTTTCAAAATGGAAAGCTTTGGACGGTTCTTCCAAAATATCGGAAGTGCAACGTGAACGAATTGTAATTTTATCTTTTCGATTGCATAGCTTTAGGCGCTTTATTTAATCGACGAATGGGAAGGTTTGAATGAAAGGTATGTCAAATTTCGTGATAAGATTATCATTTTTGCAACTGTACACATTTCATATGCCCATCAAGAACAGATTCATTAAATCAACATCGTGCATCGAAACAAATCATCATAATTTGCAAAACCATTGCTCCATTTCCTTTGCAAAGCCAACAGCCAATTCTGTTCTTTAGGCAAACGGCCTTAATCACACGTTTTCTTCTCAATCAAACCGGAAGTAACAATTTCGATCGATCTAAATTATAACACACTCCCACCCAAATTCGCACCAAAACAGGAAAAGCATGGCAAACGGAAAGAAAACGGTGTACAGATGAACAAAAGCTGGCTGGCCTGGCCTGCCCATAACACAGCACTATCGCGCGCACAGTAAAATTGTCCAAATGACGTAAAACTCATCCACCTTCGCCGTTCCTCGTTTCGCTCCCCCACCGATTGCGTCATGAAGCATTGGCGGAGTCTCACCGAATGCTACAGTTATCTATTAGTAGATTCGGTTGGCTTCCAGAAGTGGTACATATACAAGCGGGCGGGCCACGGGGCCTCATGAACATACTGCTGCACGAATAATGAACAAATCATAAACATGTGTTATATCAGGAACCGACGGCGTACGGCCACCATCGCAAACGCACGGCAACAGGCCATCGAAGGAAGGTAGCACCGGTTCATGCTTCAAGACACGCCACCATCACCGAATGTACGAAAACGTATGTATGCGTGTGCAGCAGGTCTTGATTCGCTTGCTAGACTCGGGGCTTTATGCTTTTCCGTACGGATGGGATGGATTCACCGGCCGCCATCACACCATCTTCAGGTGTTCCAGGGAAGCTGCGATCGTGGCCACGCATACACCTGGCTCTACCCACACACACACGCTGAGCCACACGTGCGCATAGGTAAAACGCACACGCTTACACGCTTAAGAAAATCGCGCCAGACCGTAACCAATGTTCCAGTATCGGGGTATAATTATCTCGTTAGCAAGCGGGAACGCCCGGAACCAACGGTGGGTTGCTTTCGCGTACGGGAAATAAACAATAAATCATCCGCCACCGAAAACTGTCTCAACAAAACTGTTTTGTCTCCTTGAAACGCGTGTCTCGAAAACAAAAGCTATCATCTACTGTAACAAAAGGACAGAAAGGCTTCGTTTGTGATCAGCGTGCGCAAATATTATTGCTTCAGATAGTTCCTGCATGCATACACCCATAAAGCACTTCCTCGGGGGCGTTGAAAAATCCATTTCTATCGACCTATAATGCAACTGCATGCAATACACACCGAGGAAATGATAAGCTTTTTTTTTGTGTAGTTCCTGCATCAAATTTATATCCTCTTTCGGTTTCGCAGTGCAACCATTAGTGCACCATTGCACCAAAACACCGTTTTGCTTTGTTTCGCACCATGGTGCTCGGTGTTTGTTTCCGTTTTTTGATGCAACGCGCCTTGGTATTACCATTATGAGCAGAGCTTTATTGCACTTTTGCGGGTCTATCCTACCATTTTGCACCCTGTTCGCCACGCTCGTTCGTTCGGTGAGTGTGTGCATGATGATAGTGGGCTCACCATCATGGTTACGCATCATGGTTCTATTTGCCGACAGCAAGATTTACTAGCACGAGAAAATCGAATCACACCGCCACAACCGATGGTGACCTTCGCGGCTGTTCGATTGCGTCCGCTGAGGGTGGCGGGCGTTACGGGCGTTTGCTTAAGAACGATTACGGCGTAAAAGGATACTTATTGAGAAAGAACGTTCTGCGCCTTGTGAGTGATGAGCTAGATTTATATTGTTTGTCGCAGTGATGTAGTAAAATGTTTTCAATTACTCGTCTTTCAAGTATTCGAAGACTAAGATGATGACAAACAAATACGATAGATTAATCATGGATATCACATAACTACGCATCTTAGCTTGTTAACTACACCTCTTAGGCATACAATATGCGCGAGAATCGCTTCTATGGATGGCTTATTACTTCATAAGAATAATAATATTTTAGGCCACATCTTCACATGACAACTACGTCAGCCATATTCAAAATACTTTCTGATTTAGAGCAATATTCTCAGATGATATCGCAATAGCAGATGTGTGGCCTTACTCGTTCTTGCTCTGCTCAATGTTGAGTACGCCGTGGAGGCATGGCCGGTCGCCAAACTTTTTCTGCATACGATCTCCGACAGATTCGGTTGCGCTTAACGTGTTCATTGTGCTATTCTACGCCTTGTGCCGACTGGGTCGCTGATGAGTACCTCGCTTCCTTTCGGCTTAGGCCCTTTCAGAATATTTGCACCGCCGTGGTTCATTCTCACAGATACTCTGCATCCGAGTTGGGCTCTATTTCAGTCAGAGCGCAAACCTTCCTTCAACACACGGTTCACATATTTTCTGTTGAATCAATTACTGTAATGAATAAATAATTATTATAAAATATTACCTCAAATAACACATAAAAACGAATAAAAAATATTGGATTTGCACAGAAAATCGCTAACTGCAAACGCACTAGTGCAGTATGCAACATCAATCGCTTTCCAGGAATCAATTACTCATGCAATCACTCATTCCGCCCACTTCACAGTTTAGCCCAGCTCAGCACGAAGGTTAATCCCTGCGATGCGTTAATTACTGAGAATCATAAACGAGACGGACGGGCAAAGAGAACACGATCTGCGATAAGCCAAAGCACCCATGACAAATCCCGACTGCGAGAATGATTTTCAACAAACTTCACCGACAGGAACGGAAACGAATGCACACTTTTCCAACCCACACCGCGTTCGGTAGGTCGAACAAAAACTGCAACGGAATGGATGATAGACCCAATATCGGACGGACGGGCCGGGACGGTGTCAAAATGGTGCAAAACGAAAAGAAAGCAGCAAATAGTTGGGCAAATGAATCAAAAACTACCAGCAGCAAATAAAAGTAATACAGTGGATGAAGGGGGGGGATTGGGGAGAAAGAGGGGGGCGTAGAGGAGCAAAAGTAAAGCACGATCGAATGGGTTGAAAATGATACTGGAATTTTAATTGATAGCGTACCAGGCAACGGCAGCATAAAGCTTTCAGGTGTAATTACCAATCGAGAAGCACAGGGCAAATAATAACGAATTCCGGCCCGTTGCGTGTCAGTTGGAAGGTGGTGGAGCGATGGCATGGGATGCAGTTGTGGGGGGGAGAGAGGGTTTTGATGAAATTGAAAATCAAATGCTGAAAAGGCACGAAAATCCTCTGCCGCGCCTCATTATGATGGGCGGCGGCTTTCGTTTGATAGCACCATTGCAAAAACCCCAGTTCCGAGGAAAATCGGGTTTTCCGCGGGATTAACACCGGGCCGCATGGTTTGATATGTACCCGGGGTGCTGGGCTTTTGTTTCCATTTTTTCCAAGCTGCTACAAGCTGTCCGTGTACCAAACCAATGTAATGTGTGGCATAGTTATGAGGTAATCCATTTACACTCACTTAATAAATGTTGTAAATATATTTTGTTTTTCGGGGAACTTTTATGCCACGCAGCGAAACAGAAAAACAGAAACATAAAATTTTCTTTTATACATTATAAAACCCACCCACTCACAACTACCCCGACGTCAAAGTTCATCTGGGGGGTCACTTTCTCCTTCGGAATCACTTCCAAAGTGAATCATCCAAACAGTGGCATGATGGATGGATTTTCCGGTTTTCCGACTGGACAATCCATTTCCCGGTGGCGCACTCTGTCTCCACGCTGTTGTTCCATCTGCATTCGGCAAAGGTTCAATCACTCTGGCGCGCGCGCGCCTTCTGTCTGTTGCGAGTTCGAAGGATTGTGTACGTACGTTTCCGCTTCCTTCTCTCGATATGCCCGCAATTAGGCAGCTAAACACGAGTGTGTGTGTGTGTGTGTGTGTGTGTGTGTGTGTGTGTGTGTGTGCCTCTAGACAACAAAAAGCTAATCAATAATGACCCCAACGAGTTTGGCGCTCGTTTCGCGAAATGGCGTCGACGATCGGTGCTGCAGTGAAATTGATTGATCGAGTTCGAGATGCGATTGTGGGTGTTACATCTGCACTTAGATGGTGTTGTAATGGATGGTACTGAAGCGGGCGGACATCAAATGCTTCCTAGGATTTTTTGCGTTGAAGCAGACGAGATTTCTGCCGAAGGAAAGCTTGAAAGGAACTCTGTCGGAAGGCAAGCGGCATACGTAATAAATGTCGGAAGGTGGCGTTATGGAACCATAATAGAGTGTGCCTGGTAACGTTTTTATTTATGATTAAAACACACCTATAATTGACAAATTGCACGAGTGACGGAAAATGTTGTTGACCTCCCTTGCATTCTTGAAATTGCTTTAAACATTATTCATTTGTACCTTAATTTAATCATCAGCTTTGAACAAGCTAATTTATGCTATAAAATTAGATTATCATACTACAAAACAGGGCCAAGTGTAATGTTAGTTTACAACCCCTGCTAGAATCCTTGAATGATAGTGTGATGTGGTCGCGCGCACGCTTTCTTAGTCACATCTGTATCTTTCTTCTTTTTTTATGGATGCTACAATAGATTTAACCATTTTTAATTTAAATTTTATGCATAATTCATTTTGGCCTTAGAAAATTCAATAAACAATGCTAACAATTTGAGAAGAAATATTCTCGGGTTGTTCGGTGTCACGTTCATGGCATGATTGACCCCCTCGTGTGCGGTAAAATGTTTTCAATTGCTTTGCTGTGCACCTTTCTTATCGGGTCGTTATAAAACAACCGAATTACCACTTTGCAGCTATTAACTCATTTACCTTTTACACACACACCGCGCACCGCGAACTGTTTTTTGAGGGAAATTGTCTTGGTAAAAGATAAAAATGAAAGTGCAATTCAGTTGCCGCGCCAACATCTGCCGACTTATGGCAGATAGCGCGAGCGCGCGCGCTTCGTTTCGAATCGTCCGTAATTTTATACGATAGAAAACACAACACGATTACGAAAACCACGAAAAATCGTACTGTGGCTGCTGCTGCTGCTGCTGAATCATTCATCAGGTCATCAGGATGATTCGAGAGGCATCGGCGATGAGTCATAAAGTACGCACGCATGGAAAACAAGCCGCAAACGCAACAAAAACCGTGCGCTTTGCTGCATTTGCCAACGCACGTGGCATGCATTCGGGGGCATTGGATGGTGTAAATCTGTTGATAGCAAAACATAAATTTGCAATCGCTCAAAACCTTGCAATGGGAAATCGGCAACCTTGCGAAAGTGCGAGAACGAAAGAGTAAGAGAAAAGGCTCGTACTTCAATAAAATTGATAACCCAACATGGATGTTGGGCTTGTGGAACTCCGTTTTTTGGGACAACCTTAAACAAACGCATGAAAACGCAACGGCAGCTCGCTGGGCATCCATAATAGGAAGGAAATGCGTCTCGTTTTTGCTTTTGTATCATATTGTCGAAAGTCCCACCACACTCGTTCGTGCCGTATAGTCAGTTTCTCCGATAAAACCCCAAACGGCAGAGACCGTATGTTTTCTGCAGCAAAAGCGAAAATAAAATTCCGTAAAAATAATACGAAGCAGAAGTGTAACATGCACGCGCGCGCTTCACGGGTCACGAGCAAACTTTATCACGAGCTGCATTAATTAATCATTGACGTTTATGATTCTGCGCCTGGCCTGATGGGTGTGCCCAACGAACGCCAACGACAACCGCCAACGAAAACAATTAAATTTCTATCAATGCCTCTCCCACGTGTGTGCTGCAGCACCGTGGATGCATATGGGTGTTTGTGTGTGCGTGTGTGCTTTTCCATTTTCCCGATGCATCCCGGTGCTAGTTAAAAAGTTTTATTTCCCACCGCGCGGGCATCCTTCCTTCTGTGTTTTACCCTTGCTGTTGTCACGAGTGGGCGATATACTTCCAACTTTAATGAAGTTAGCACCGGACGACGAACCGGCACCGGTGACTTCTGTTGTGCTTCGCTTAATTGCAACACATTCACCGCCGAAGTTGGACATCGTTTCGGTGTGTATTTTCTTTTCCACTCCGGGCAGAACTTTCAGTTTAAGCTAAATATGTTGCTAATTGCTTTTGAGGATGAGTTTCGTAACAAGGCGTTTCACACTCAAATTGATTGGAGCCAGCGAAACGATGATAATGGAAGCGGAATAGTAGCGCTTCTTCGTAGTGAAGACGGAGAATTTCGTCTCCTATCGAGGAAAACTTTTTTCTTAATGCTTTTATAACACACACACACACAATTGACGTTCGTTAAGCTTTCTGTGTGTACGTCTGTTTTCCTTATTTCTGTGACATTACCATTTTTTATTCATTTGAATGCTCTTTTAATACTCTTTTTCGTAATCCGTAACGTACAACTTGGAGAAGTCCGTGCTTGACCGAATGGATAACACGAAGTTATAATCAAAAAGAAGAAGGGAGTCTTCGGGAGTTCATTTGTGAGTGTTTCGAGCAAGTGATGATGGATGAGTTCTCTGAGTGCGAAATGTCTCATCATCTTGTAATTTGACAAGATGGCAAATTGTGCTTGCTAGATCTGGGGAATGTATTTTCACAGTAATTCAATATTATTGCTCAATAGGAGGCTACAGTACAGGTAAATCAAATCCCATTAAGATCTTTTTCCAAATATTGTAAGAAGTTGAAATTTTCAAAGAACAATCTGATGGCATAGTGTTAAAGATTAAGTCCCATCGGGACCTCCAAGAATTCCTAAAGTTGTAGTTCACCGCCAAAGAAGAGATGACCTAATCATTCAAATGCATTGATGTCCTGCTCAATGTTAAAGACCTTGAAGTTTAACAAGGAGCGGATAAGATGATAGTCACTAAGGGCATGGTGCATAGTCAAGGATCTTTCATTTAAGATCTTGTTGGCCTTAGACGACCTGTGTCACCTGTTGTTTCTCAAGAAGCAAATTTTGACATTGTCTGTAGCATCTGGAATCTTTTTCACGCATCTTCACTATGTAAAGTATTGGTACTTTGCTGATCGTGGAATTCTTGTCCTTTTAAACTGTTGATCGTGGAAACCTTTGAAATTTAACTTGGAAGAAAATGTATCTTGCATTAATTGCGGTGCGACTTTGACGAGTTATGCCACCTGATTTATAGCAATCCTAGCTGGATCAAAAATATGTTGGGGTCTATGGAGTTCCATTATTACGAAACAAAACACTTATCACTTCGTTGATCGTGGCATTCCCGCCAAGCATTTCGCCAAGCGAAACAATGATCATACTTTTCTTTGACACACAAGTCTTCTTTTTACCTCGTAGACATACCGTTTTGTGAGCCCTTGAAACTCTACTTCATCTTAAAAAATCTCATAATAGTAGCACCAACCAAACATCTCAATTGTAAGCCAAAACATTACAAATTCTAGAAGCTAACCCATCCCCATGTAGATAGATGCTATGTTCTAGAAATGCGTACCAGTCCATATCAAATAAGCAAATAAATGTTTAAAATAAATAACTACTAACGTTAATTTCAGGTCAGGTCTGCCTGCATCTGCAAAGCACGTGGAAACCATGTCCGGACAAAGGCCACACCACACCTGCTGCACAAAGAAGAAACTCCTCAATGTTCCAACAACAGGACATTACATCGCCACTAACACTCCCACCTTACACGTCCGCCCTATACCGGAGGAAATTGAATCAAGTATGCCCTTCGTGAAAACAAAGCAAAACACCATACAGCCCCCGTCTGTATATTTCCAAATTCCGCAACCGCGTGCGCAATTCACCCAGGGTATGCGCACGATACCGTCGTCTTCGGACTGCCCAACCATACCATAACCCTTTTACGCATTTGGAAACATCCTTTTTGCACCTCTGCACCATACCCTACCCCTCCATGACAAAACTATTCCGCTCCTCTAGCACACCGACGTGGCGCGTGCAGGTTAGTGCGCGTGTTTACGTACGCGAGGGAATCGCGTGTCTTGCCGAGCGCTTCTGGTAGCTGCTAGGAATCCATTTCAGCACGAATAAGGCGCCTCGAAGTACAAGTGTGGCGCATGTCAAGCCCTCAGAGCGTTATGCACCTCGCGGGTCGCTTCAGTTGGGTCATTTCTTCGCCTGCATGTGTGTGTGTGTGAGCCCCTTGGTGTTAACCAGCTAATGTACCGATGATTCACCGGCGTGCGTTGCTTGGTTGCGTCTTCATGCATTTTTCGCGCACCACGCGCCCTCTCTTCCCGGCTTTTTCCAACTCACACCCCTTTGAGCCAACAGCCGCGTATGGTGAAAATTGAAACGCGAACCCAGCAAACATTAACCACGCGAAATAAATCTCTCTCTCTCTCTCTCCCTCCAACTGGAACGGAGTGTGTGAGTGAGTGTATGGGTGGTGCGATGTGTACATGTTGCGCGTGATCTTCACCGGCCGAAGATCTCCCCTCCAGCGAGTCCGTTGTGCGGTTGTGTTGGAGCTGGTTATGGTGGTGTGCGGCGGTTCTTTAAATATTACCTCCCGGCACACCGAAAGCATCGTTCAGTTCGGTTCCAGCGGTACAGCAGTGCAAATCTAAGCAAAGTAACCCTCAGCAGCAGCAGCAACACCAACAGCAGCAGCACCGAACCGAAAGATCTCCTGCAACAACAGCAGCAGCAGCACAGACCAAAGAGTGTGAACCGCGTGTTCGTGATTTCTTAAATCCAGCTAAACCAACCCCAAACTCCCAAGGTATGCACCTGCGGACATACGTTGCATCTAGACGCTCAAAGCTGCGTCGTCGTGTACTCTCGCTCAGCAAAGAGAAAAAGTGATCCCGCCTGGCGGCAATAGTGAACAGTTTTTCCAGTTTTTCTGTTTTTGTTTTGCAAGATCGGCAAGTCGGGGCGAAATTCCCGGGAAACTCAGTGGAACTAAGAGTTTGTGCACGACGGACCGAGAAACCGGTTAACGGTTGCGAATGAAAAAAAGCATCCCCCTTTAAGGGTGGGACAGCGGTGGTGGTGGAACAGGAGGTGGTCACAACCACATACCCTCTCTCCCGAGATCGAGTGCAAAAACGCTTACGAAATCGATCATCTTTGTTCGGAGTGTACTCTGTAATGGTAGTGACTGTAACTGGTTGAATTCGTTGCAACATCGTGCTCCTACACAAGTAGGAAACACCAAAGGGGTCCAAGCTGTTTTCTTGGAAAATGGCGACGCGTTACTGTTACGATACGGATGTGCAACCGGAAAAGTTCCTCCATCTTAGTAGAGTAGTTTTAATTTTCGCTCGGAAGAACTTCACCGAGCTTCCGTAGTGTTCCGTTGTTGCTTACTTCAAACCATTTCTACTGGTGGTTCTCCTATTCACGCTTTCTTAGCTCTTTCTTCTAATTTAAAGCAATCTTTCTTTTCATTCACTTCTCCCTTCTTTCTTTTCGAGATAAAAAATAGAGTCCTCTTCTCTACGAAATGCCAAAATTAGCCATCTCTAATCTTTCTACTTCTTCTCTTCTTTCACGAATCGCAACGTTCGCAAACTCAGCATCGCAAAGAAACGATCGGTCGGTAGTCTGTAAGCAAAGTAGCAAAGTAGCAAAGATGCCACCGACCGTACACAAGGAGACCAATTTCTCCACCACAGACCTGAAGTGGAAGGTATGTTCGACGGTCGCTGTCCCTTTGCGGGACAATGTGATCGATGTGCTTTAACCGTTTCCCGGTCGCTTCGGTAGCCATGTAATAGCTGTAAACGGATGGGTGAAAGATTCCAACATCTCGAGCCGGAACTATAACCACTCTATGTTGGGGATGTATGTTTCTAAATCGTTAGATTAGGGTGCTGTGTAATGATTTAGTCTTATTCCTCTGTTAAGCTAACCCTGGTTCCTTACCCTACATAAAATAGTAACACATACGTAACGCTTCTAAAAACTAATGTGAATGTAACTACTTTTGCTACGAGCAGAGAAAAAAACACAACAGTACTTAAACATTATTTACGCTAATTCTTAGCACTTAAGTATTCGCCCCGGTTCGGTACCGGATAATCCTTGCGAAAAACGATGCAACTTCCGCCTAGACATAGCCCCTCCCTTAACACACACCGTAACGGTATTTAGGATAGAAAATTCGGTACGATAATCAATCAAACGATCGCGCACGATACACGATTCCGGTGCCCATCTTCGGTGGCCCCATTCGTCTGCTCGATTTACGATTTTGTGGCTTTCGCGGTTTATCTCTTCCCCTATCTTTCGCCACCTTCCACATTGATCGTGATTGGGAGTTTCCCGTGCGCAATAATCATCTTTCACGGCGAGCCTTTCACCCTGCGAGCGGGTGGAGAGAAAATGGTTAATGGAAGCGGGCGTAGGAAAGGAAAAATTAGCTGCTGCATTTTCTCCCAAACTTCCAAACACACCGCACACACGTGTGCTGACCTCTTTCCTTCGAAATTAACCCGACCGGAAACAACGCGAGCGAGCGCCGGATCAGCAAATGCACGGCAAACGAAAGAGAAGCGCAGGAAAAGCGCCACCTGGTTTTGCGGGCGCTTTCATATTTTTATTTGAAATCGGCATCGATCGGTCGTAAGCGAAGTGCTTTCGGAGGCGTGTAATTGGAAGTTTGAAATTATATTTTAAACCCATCTTTCTACTGCCCGGCAGCCGAACCCAGTGCCGGGAATGAATGTTTGACTAGCAGTGCACGAGCACCCGGGCTTAGCGGGGCACACACATAATCCCGGTGGATTTATTTCACGGTCAGCTGCCTTTTTGCGAAACTTCCTCGTGAAGTACGCCCCCCCTACCATCATTGCCATATTTGCTTCATGCAGTTCAGCAGTTCGATCGACGTGACTGAATTCGAATGAGGCCAGCCGATACCGGGGCGAGCTAGAATAATTGATTGCGCGAATAATTGAACGCGTGTACGGGTACACCTAATTGTTCTGAAATGCCATATTTGCGTTTTACGTGCTTCAGTAACGCACAATGCCCAAGCACTTGGAATCCCCAACAAAGCGCGAGCAGGAAAAAGAAATTTCAAACACATAATCACGTCGATTGCTCTACCTGACACACTCGGGCAAACTTTACGATCGTGCACGGTACACTAAGTAATCGATTCGAAAAGCATGAATTATTGCAGGTTCGGCAGATGAGCTTGCTGCCGCCCGTTGCAATGCTATAAATCTTGCACCAAATACGAGCAACTTAAGATCTACTTCCTGCTTCGCTTTTCTTCTCTAAAACAGACGCAAAAAAGAGTTACTAAAACCACACACAACAAAAGCAAGTAAAAATCATCGTCCTAAAATGGACGTAGCGAAAAGTGCTTCCTACAAAACTACCCTGCAAACCGTATCGATCGAAAGCTGGACCCGTTTCGCTTACGGACCACACAACTCCCAGAAGGAAGCGGTAGAGAAATTGCAAACTATCATAAATTTAAATAGAAACATCCTGGTCGAGAACTTGTTTACAACAGCAACAACGAAGCAGCGTTGCGGTACTGCGGACGTGGTATAGCTTTTGAAAGCGTTGGCGTTTTTGGTGGTATGTTGAATACTTCACTCGCCAACTGCTGCTGCTACCAAACCCTTGCCATAGTCTGTGTCCAGTGAGGCGAAGCAGCTGGATTCGGTCTTGCTTTTGATGGCGCTTGCTCTTGCTGCTGGTTGTCCACCACTAGGAACTTTTAGTTTTCCGAGAATGTAATGTGTGTTGCTATCCATCGGGAATTGCCAGCTAAAAGTTACAAAGCAGAAAGATATTATTAGTATACTTGTTTTTTCAGCAAAGCTTGTACAAAACTTACCGACTTTTCGTGGCGTTACACTATTGAGCTGTCCAGCGAACAATGGAAGCCAGTACTCTCCACACCCAAACAACATTGACAGATTGCGTTAGCCAAAGGTGAGGAGTATCATCTGCTGGCCACTTCAGGGTCTTTCATCAAGGTTTCAGGCTCCTCCCTGCGTCGAAACATTCTCCCACCAATTACTGTGGGATGTCTCATTCGTTAGCAAATAGGGTCATCAAGTGCCCGGACAGCTCAACGACTCCATTAGGCACAACGATAGAAATGAGTGACCGAATAAATCCCACGATGAAAAGCCACTCGGGAAAGGGGGGAGGGGGAGTGCTCGAAACGCCTCTAAGGGCTTCCCAAAGTTCCAAAGTCCCTTTCTATGTGTGTGTGTGTCGGTATCTATGATGCTTTTTTCGGAATTGACTTTCGCTCACCGAAAACATGCGCCGCATTGAAGTAACGAGAGGGCAAGCGAACAAATGGCAACATACAGTACAACGAGTCATGCAGCCTCTGAATACGGGGCTCGAACGAAAAAAGCCCTCACAGCTTGTCTTGTTGCATAACTTTCACCAGGCCTACAACGGTCCGCCCGTACCGTGGGCTAGCAGCTTTTGGCGTTACTCTCGTGCTCCGGTGTCTCTTGCTCTACCCGGTTTCTATCGTCATCTTTATCGTCATCAGACATATGCACATGGGGAGGGATGGCGCGCAAAAGTGCAAGTAGAAAATATTACGAAAGCCCCGTCATTACATTCGTCGTCGTACACGACAGACATTCCCGGTTTGTTCGAACCAGCAGCAGCAGCAGCATCAGCAGCAAAAGTCGCCCTATTTTCCATCGCGTGGTCTCTCTCGCTCTCGCTCGGCTTTATCACACAGTGAGATCCCTTTAACCTAGTGCCCGCCATTTGCGCGTTCTATTACGATAAGTGCTTTTTCCCGTTTGGCTTACCGCATCCGTTATCGCCTCGGTGCCGAACGAAAATCATCTGTCGGAGCAATAGCAAGCATACGGATGTTGCCCGCTTTAGCTAGACATCGGAACCTAACCTAGTTGACATCCTTTTGATGATGGCGGTTTTATACTATCTTTTATACTATGTCTATGCCATGTCTGCGTCATGGCCCTGTGACAACCGCGTCAAGCCCTTGGGAAGATTTAAACACATATACGCGCACAGTAAACCCGGAGGATGTCCTTCTGGGACAGTAGGGACTCCAATGAATCAAACATGAGCGTGCGGTACTGTTTGATTTCTCATTCTCAAAGCTACCCCGTTTTAGGTTAAAGAATTAAAATGAAAATTTCAAATATTCATCGACGATTACAGAAAGACTTCCAGATAATGCTAACTTTATCTTGAGCTTCTCATCACTACAACCTCATTTCCCGACCTCAAAAACAACCGTACGCCAAACTTTCGCCAAGGTTATGTGCTCTTTATTTTGCATCACTCACCACCGGATGCTCCAACCTGGGCCCGCTTTACCCGCTTTACCTTCCGTATCTAATGGATCTAAAATGGGTGCTGAAGTGCAGTGATAGCCACTTGAGGCGAGAAAAATTAAGACAACCATTTCCTGAGGGTGTTAATTAAGGAGTAAATTGCGTTCAGCCGGCAAAGGATAGAATTGGTACAACCGAACTAAAACACAAAGAAAAAACTGGAGCGAGAGCAAAGTACCAAAAAAAAAAAAACGGCTGCAGCTCTTCCTTATAATACCTTTTTCATAGTTGATAATTAAATCGGATTAAAACAAAAAAAAAAAGAGAGGAAAACAGAAAAGAGAGCACAAGCGATTGACGCATTTTCAACGCTTTCTTGCATGTTCGATTGCCGAAGTAAAGCCATCTGCTGTTACGGTGCAAGCAAGAAGCTTTCTAACGTTCGGAGATTCGAAAACTACCACCGCTCAATTACGGGTGGGTTATTGTACGTTTGCGACTGTTCACTTTCACCCGCTTTATCTGGGAGTTAGTGGAGATTTATTTCATTGCCTTCGTTTTTTTTTCTTGCTGGCGTTGCTGCCTCTTCCACACTTTTAATGATCATCCAACAATCATCATCAGCATTACGTGGTGGATTATGAAACAGTAATAAAATTTCAAATTAACCCAACCGGCGTGTGTGTGTGTGTGTGTGTGTGTGTCCGGCGAGTAGTTGTTGCCCAACGGTCAACACAGCTCAATGGACAAGATGAATAAATCTTTGCTTGAAATTATTTCTCAAAACAGCCACTCGGTCACACAGCTGGTTTGCGTCACCCGTGAGTTTTGTTTTATATGCATCTTTTTTCTTCCTTCGTGTCGCAAAAAACTGGCGCAACTCATGCTGAACGATGAGAAATAACACAGCATTAATGATAATTTAGTTTTGTTTCCTCTCTGAGCGTTTTTTTGTTGTTGTTGTTGCAACCTTCTATTAAGAGCGATACGGCGAGCTTAAAGCAAATAAAAAATCGCTGTGGAAAATTCGAGTGTCTAAATTTGAAGGTCCCCCTCCAAACCTTAGCCTTGCGAAGGTTTCTTGATAAGGTTGGACGTTTCGGCTTTCGGCTCTCTTTAGTTTTCCCTTTTCGGTGCGAAAGTTCAACTTTGACACGGGTTCGGACAACGCTCGGACAACCCGTCGGAATGATCGACGAAACCATTCCGTCACAACACGACCCTTGCGCCCGCTGCGACCTCCCGAGGGGATATTCGTGTTGACATTGATTTAATAATCTAATTTACTGAACCGCAGTCGCAAAAATATCTTTCCCATTTCTCTTCCAGAAGTCCATACTTGCAACAGTTTCGTTTCCGTCGGGTGGGTTTTGTAGTTTTTTTTTGTCCCCCTCTCAAGACCATTTCGAAGGTGGACCGCCCGAAGTCAATGTCAACGCCGCCATCATGCAGCAGAAATTAAATTGGGCAAGCTGTAGCGAAGTGGTTGGTTATTTGCTTATCCAAGATTAGAAACGACGGTACATTCACAAAAACCTCTCGCACATACATACAAAAATGAAAGACACCTGACGGAGGTCCAGCCCATGAAGAAGTTTGCAAATGATGCTTGAAGCGTGGAGAATCTGAAAAGTAAACACATAACGGAACGGCCAACGGTTGAATAATCTCTTCGTGCATCACACGCTTGAAGTAAATTACTCCCCAAGAAAACAGCAAAACAAAGCTAACCTTCAAAAGTCTCACACAGACACAAATGACCGAACCAAGTGACGTTTGTGATCTGTCAAAAGCTGAAATAGTAGTAACGATGTTGATCTTCAAGTAGCTCATGTAAAATGTATACCAAATTTCGAGCGTGCGGGTCCACAAACCGTCTGAGGCTTCACACTCCGACAGCTTTCTAGCGTTACATGAATAATTGCAACAACTCTTTTACACGATATCGTTGTTGTTTTCCCCCTACCGTGTATTTTACCGCGAGCTAAAAGTATTGCGCGATCGTGGCTTTCGCGGTATGTTGCGATGTTTGGAACTACCTGGCTTGGTGTTTGTATTGGTGGTGATGTTGATTTTTTCTTCTAACTTCTCCAACACCAGAAAAACACACACCATTTTTCCCTTCCAACTGTTATTATGGTTGCTTCATACTTCGGTATGTTCGCGGTGTTTCGTGGTGCTCTTGTTTAGGGTACTAGGTTTCTGGTTTTGATTCTTCATCTCATCAACTCCAATCCCTCCTCCTTCCCAATCTGCTACCACCGTTTTCCATTCTTGGGCGGAAAACAGGTGATTGCATAAAGTCGACACCACACCACTACCACTATCAAGAAAATGTAATTCGAAAGGTCTCGCTTTGGATGCGTTCGCGTGTTGATTAAGGCCGGGCATCCCATCCAACGAAGCCAATACGGCGGCGACCACTGCTAGTTATGTTGTTTGCAGGTTTCGTTTCAATGAGCCGCGACTCGTGGCTTTGGAGCGTCAGACCACTGGGGAAGCTTGTGCGGTGAGGCGAGTGTCAGCCACAAGCCCGTGACTGCCGAGCTATAGCAAGGCTACAGCTGAGGCGAATTTTCTTTTGGAAAGAAAGGGCTCCGTCGGCTGGTGTGGTCGTTGCGTTACCGAAAGCCCGCACCGTAATTGGAACCATTCGAACGCGATTTCCCGAGCAACTTCAACCCATTGCTGTTTCTCTCTGTCTCTCTCTCTCTTTCTCTCTCTTTCACGACCGTATGATTTGGGGTACGTATGTTTGGCTTGGTGCGTAATTAATGGCTTCGGCTTCGAGCTTCAAGCAACTGTGTGTTGTGTGTGTCGGTCTACTGCACAGGAAACAGTCGCGTGATGAGCTAATTGCTTCCTACGCTCGAAACCACACAAGCCACAGCAGCTTTCTTCCCTTGCCCGTGCTGCAAAGTCAACACGAAAGCAGGTCCGAAAGTATATTATGCAGTCAGTGTTACACGCTACAATGGAGGGAATTGGGATGCTTCAAACATAGTTCTAGCGACCTTCTATGCATGATCAATGTCTTAATATCCTAATCCTTGCGAAGATATTGCTAACGAGTCTCTTTAACAAAGTCTCTTTAACACCCGGAAATGTCTAACATCGTGCATTGCGAACCTTTGTTCTTTGCTCCTTTCCCAACGCAGATGTCTCTGATCCAGCCATCCGGTGAGCTGAGCGCTAAGATCAAGGAGGAGCTGCGCGAGCCGGCAAACCCTGCCGACATCGAGCGCGACATTGGCATCATCCGCGAGTGGCTGAGCAAGCAGCCGCATCTGCCCAAGGACATGGACGATGCCCGCCTGCGCACCTTCCTGCGTGGCTGCAAGTTCAGCCTGGAGCGCGTCAAGCAGAAGCTGGACATGTACTACACCATGCGCAATGCCGTGCCGGAGTTCTTCACCGAGCGTGACGTTAGCCGTGCGGAGATGGCCGAGGTGCTGAACGTTATGTAAGTTATGCGACCTCTCCCCATGCCGCTCCTCGATGCATGCTAACCATTGTTGTTCCCTTCTCTCCCTACAGCCATATGCCGCCACTACCGGGTCTGACCCCGAATGGATGCCGTGTGGTGATGCTGCGCGGTACCGACAAGGACATCGCCACCCCGAACGTTGTCGAGTCGATGAAGGCTACGCTCATGATCGGTGATATCCGTCTGGCCGAGGAGTCGGTCGGTGTGGCCGGTGATGTGTACGTGCTGGATGCCAGCGTGGCCACCCCGACGCACTTCGCCAAGTTCACGCCGGCGCTGGTCAAGAAGTTCCTGATCTGCGTGCAGGAAGCGTACCCAGTGAAGCTGAAGGAGGTGCACGTCATCAACGTGTCGCCGATCGTCGACACGATCGTCAACTTCGTGAAGCCCTTCCTGAAGGAGAAGATCCGCGAGCGTATCCACATCCACAGCAACATCGAGGATCTGTACAAGTACGTGCCGAAGGCGATGCTGCCGAGCGAGTACGGCGGCGATGCCGGTTCGTGCAAGGAGCTGAACGATGCGTGGCGCGCCAAGATGGGCGAGTACACCGCCTGGTTCAAGGAGCAGGAAGCCTCCAAGGCCAACGAGTCGCTCAGACCGGGCGCACCAAAGACCGCCGACGAGCTGTTCGGTATGGACGGAACCTTCCGACAGCTGACCATCGACTAAGCGGCAGTCGGGAGTCATACCAACGTTTGGAACTTCCCCGTTCCTAAACTCCATCATCCACCGATGCTACGTCATGAACCCGCTTCGAATCATCTCATCAAGTGTGTCACCGTCCAATTGCGAGGCTACCGTAGCCAGGCGGCAATGGACAGGGGGCCACAAGCATAACGAAAACATCGAAAAAAAAATCCATCCTCTTCCCATTTATGTTTCAACCCCCTTCATCTGCGTCACATAATCATGTTTTTTTTGCGTGTAGTGTTAGTAACGAAAAAATCCTAATTCTCATTTGTATATCTACCTACTACTACTACTACTACCCACCCATCAAGTAAGTGTGTATTCCTTTTCGTTCGCTTCCGGGTGCTTAGGTGCCCGTAACGGTGGACGAGAAGGTTTGAATTCGATTCGGAGAATTGTCTAAAAAGATTTCAAGACTTATAAAGTCGGCCGCTGTAGTGGTGCTCAAGGAAATGAAACGGAAAGTGATCATTCCATCCGTACGGGGTTGCGATGACGCAGGGGTCCTTCTCATACTCTGCGCCATCCTGCCACCGTACGTTTCCACGTTTTGTTTTGCACACTCTCGTACTCGAGAATTGAGATTTTTCCTGATTACTCATTAATATAAGCAAAAAAAGTCAATTTTGTTACAGTTTGTTGTATTGCGTATTGCTATTAAAGACTTTCTTGTTTAAAAGGAATCTAAACGGTGTGCCTTCTTTTTTTTCCTGCTTATAAACGCGTGAATATTGTCCGAAACGAGTCGAAACCAATGCTGTAAATCATTCATCGAAATTCTAAGAATTGCTCCAATCAAGTGGCGCCTTTAAACGGTGCCATACCGTGGTGTTTAAATTTCTTTAAACCACCTCCAAACCATTTATTGACTCTAATTTACTTCAATTACATTCTTCTAACCTTTGCCGCTTGAATAAAACCCTGCTCCGTTTTATCGGAGGTCCGCCATCAAAAGGCGGGATTATTTTGACCATTTAACCACCCTCGAGAAGAAACCGTGCCGAGAACGGTTCCGAACCTAACCTGACCCCTTTAAATTATGCATGCATAATTTGACAATTAATACCCACGGCCAGGTGGGTGCGCCTCAGTGCCCGGAGCAAGATGTGCACCGAAAAGGGCCCCGAATTTGTCACGGCAACAAGAGCGGAATAAATAATTCACGCTGATCCTGCAGATTGAAAAGTCATAAAGACTGGGCGATGATAAAAAGGTACGGTCTTCGGGTTAGAATTGGGCTTTTTGTGTGAGACATCAGTGTAGACAGTGTACGGACGTTGCATAATGTTGCGACCAAACAGTGAGGACGATCAGACGCTATCGTTGAACTTTCGGATGCTCGAACGGATACTCAGGTTTGTGGCCGTGTGGCCAACGGACTATAATCCGTACCTGCCGAAGTATCTGCGCGGCCGGTACTTTCTCTCGGAGCTGATCGATACGTGCTATCTGCTGTTTTGGTACTTTGTCTGTGTACATATAGCGGCGTTTCACATCGTGTCGATAATTGCGCTAGATCTCAGCTATGACGAGGTGTTTCTCAATCTGATCACCACGAGCATCTACTCGATAATGACACCGCTGAGCATGTACCTTCGGCTGTACGAATCTAACGTACGGCAGCTGTACGAGTTTACGATTCGCCACTTTCGAAAGCGTTCGGCTGCGGGTGTCTACTACATCTCGATAAGTTCCAGCATTCGTGTTACCAATCGATATCAGTTCTGGTGGCTTATAACCTGTGTGCTCGGAACGATGCACTGGGCCATCTATCCGATTCTGTCCCAGGAACGCACACTACCTTTTCCCTGCTGGTATCCAGTCGATGTCCAACAGTCGCCGATGTACGAATTGGCATACATCCTGCAGGTGTTAGGACAGCTGCAGGTGAGCCTTGTTTACGGGCTGGCAGGAACACTCTTCATGGTGTTTGTGTTCATGACCTGCAGTCAGTTCGATATGCTGTGCTGTAGTCTCACAAACATTCGCCAGTCTGCCATGATCCTGAATGGAAATTATCGGACGGAGCTGCGACATCATCAAGACAACCACGAGATAGACACACGAGAGTACGTTCTGAAGGAGGTGTTCCGAGAGGATCTGGATACTGTGCAGCCAACTAAGACCGCTTCGAAGCTCGACCAACTATCCCCTTCGCAAACCTACCTCATGGAACTGTCGGCAGAGCTAACGTGCGTTCTCGAGGACTGCATCAAGCATCATTTGCTTCTGCTCCGCTTCTGTCAACTGCTCGAAAGCTGCTACCATCCATACGTCCTGTTGAAACTGTTCCAGATTCTGCTGCTACTGTGCTTTCTTTCCTTTATGGCAACGGTGGTAAGCTTCCTCTGTGTCCGGGCTACTCCAGCTACAGAAATCCAATCAAAATTCCATCCATTCATTACGAGCACATGTTAAGTCGGTGTCCTCGCACATACCATCAGAACCCACTCGAATAATGTTCCGGTTCATTGCGAAGTATTTTACACCCGAACGCACATAGTAACACACACACACACATCGGTCGCCCTTTTTCTTCTGCCCACTATTTTGCAGGAAAGTTTGTCGACAATGAAATTAATTAACGTGCTCGAGTACTTCATGCTCACAATGACGGAACTGTATCTGTACTGCTTTCTCGGGCAGATCCTCATGAATCAGGTACGTGGGGCGGCGATGGTGGACTGATTTATGTTCTGATTTGTGCCGTGCGGTGTGTACACTTCATTGTCGATTGCAGGGCTTCAAGGTGGGTGACGCCCTGTGGAAGTCTCCGTGGGATCTGTGCGGGGCTTCCTATCGCCGTCGCATGTTGATTATCCTGATGAACGCTCAACGCCCGGTACGCTTGACTGGATTGAAGTTGTACGAGTTAAATCTGGAAACATATTACACGGTATTATTCTTCTTCACTGTCTACATATTTCTGTTCTGAATTTCTTTTTAAAATGTGGATACTTTCGTTCGTACTTACAGGTCCTTAAGGCGGCGTTTTCGTACTACACACTTATTAAAAAGTTTCGCTAAACTGTCGTTACGTATAATAAAGAAGTACATACAAATGTCAGCTTAATAGTAATCTTGTACTGTATTAAGCAAAATACATAACAACCCCGTAATAGACAACGAGTTCCAGCAACCATTACTGATCCATCCTTTGCGTCGAACGAACAGACATTCCATCAAACAGCATCCGCATCCGACATCATTTACTTCAATCTCTACACCTCAAAAAAAAAGAAAGGATAACTGATTCCTAACCTCACAGTATCTGATTTTAATGAACGGTTCAGTTAGGCACTCTAGCTGAAGGATTTTATGTGCGGTATTATCCTTCGTCAAAAAGCTCATGTACGAATGGCAAAAAGGGATCTGAAAGACCATTTTTCTTCTCGCTTCCCGCTCGTATGCACATGTCTCACAGCATACCTTTCAGCTGAATGGAGCCGAAAGGCACGCATTCCTTTAACGCTTTCCAGAAACTGTTTCATGACTAAATTTCCCTTCGATCAACACACGATTTTGACTGCTGTTCTAGCACTCCGCTTGATGGGGATTCCCCAATGGATGGATGTGCTCGGAATTCCTAGTGCTCTAGGTTTCATTGATTCCGAGCACGTGTCATCCCGCCGGAGACATCGTCATCGAACATCTCGAATAAAGCTTCCATTTTAGGATTTCACCCTTACGAGTGAAAGGCTCGGGCAAATCAACATCCGAACATTAAAGTCATCACTTACTTGACGCGCCGACGATGATGAAGGGATGAAGTTGGGCAGATGTAATCTACAGAATGATCCCTTCCCGTGCAGTGGAATAGAGCACGTTTTTGAAGACGAAAGGGAAAAAAATGCAAGAAGTCCAAGATGTTTTTAATTAAATGCTACGGAAGCATAGTTTTCATTGCGGAACATTCTTTGATGTTTGGGGGAAAAAAATGTTTTCCTGTTTTCGTACTGATATTAAAGAAGTTCTACTTGTAAGTTCATCGCATTCAACTGAATTGTTTGGAATATGAAGTTGAGAAATTAGTTCAGAGTTCGGTTCAAGCGTGGGGCCTCATCTCAAAGACTGTGAGCGCTTTGGAAGAACGTAGGAACGTATTGTTCCTTACATAATGTGTAATAAACAACCCTCACACGCACACACTTATATTCTTACTCCGATCGACCTTGAAAATGGTCTTTTCTATTCGCGAAACATTACCGAAGCAATGTTTTTAGTGTTAACAAAGACCGTTATACAATCATTTTGTGTTTTTCCTCCCCATTCACGTTTCACACTGAGTAATGATTAAGCAGTGTAACGGAACTGCTTCGTAAATGAAAACCTCCCACGTGGAACAATGCCAACCTCTGGTCCTGCAGCTTCCGTTACATTCCAGAGTTATTTTTTTAACGATCCTTTGTATGCTCCACGTGGTTGCCTGTTCAGAGATGCAGCGGCAGCGGCTCCAGGATTGGCTTGCGGCAATGCATTGACATTTCGTGGCTGTCGTTGATTTTTTTTACAGCGGTACCAGCACAAAAGCTTTGCCGTACATTGTGTGTATGCATTGAATAGCGACAGAGTTTAGCGGCTGAAAAGCTCCGTACAATGTTAGTTTTCCGACGCAAAAAGCTGATGAATGATGGCTATCATTGTTAGGTTCTATTTTGTGTACACTGTACATTATACTCTCAGCCTCTTGTAGTAAATATTGTAAAAGAAATATAGTACAAGGGTACAACGAATCATGATTATCGTAAGAAACGTCAATCTACAAATTATTCATCCATCCCGAGCACGTCCAACTCATAACGCCGAACGTATTTAACATGCCAAATTGCTCTGAAAATATTTGCCCAAAAGTCTTCGTTATCTCGACACTGCTAAACACCTTCTTTTAAAGGCTATTTACGTCCGAAAAAGACGACCTCCATCCACCCACCGGAAGACCCCACAATTTGTTGTCTAGCTTTTCCGAACCCGGGACGGAATGCTGTTTGCTCTTCGTTTGCTAACACTTTGGTAAACTTGGCTGCAGAAACTTTCTCTTCGCCGAACTTCTACTGCTCCCCGACCATCCCGAAGGACTAGCCGATGATTTTCCGGGACGATAATTTGGTGCGTTAATTTATACGCCCCAAACGTGGGTATTGGAATAGTGAAAGGCCACCCATTGCCCACCTAACGAGATGGAGCAACGGAAGTCGCATGCCGGTCCCCAGCAAAACCTTTGGTGGATGGTGCTGCTTTGGTAAACAGAGTTCGTTGTACCCTGCTGCGCCATCGTGCTAGGGACGAAAAGCAAACACAAACACACAGCACGGCAGAAATGCTTAACTGTGACGTGATGACGCTTTTGAACTTCACCAAACCTTCCGCTATCAACCACCACCCTCGGGGTACAATGATTTGGGCAAGCGGGAAGATAAAAGACACTGGTCGAACGGGACTCTCGCCGTATCTGTCTGTCTCCACATCTCCAAGGATACTGCGACACGAGTTTTCCGGTCGACCGCTTGCCGGACGGATTTCATGCTTCGCAAGCCTGAAACAACAAAATTATGAGACAGCTGGCCGTACTCGTATTATCTTTCATCCAAAAAGCATCCCTTGCCCGCTCGTAGATACTATTTCCATCCTGTCTCGCAACATCCTGTGAGCATCAGCGATGGATCAGACGACAGGAGATAGATACGACAAATAAAATTTACACACAAACAACTATCCTAGCTGTGGCAGTATGCACATCCCCAGACCAGTGTGCGTTGTGGTGTTTCGGTTTATTATTTCCCTGCCGAGCGAAAGTCGGACAATGTTACTGGGAGCAGCTTAAACTTTAATTAGAATCAAAGCACATTTACTAGCGCGTTAGGTACACCACACAAGCGTACATTGTGTGTGTGTGTGGCAGCGTGGTACGAAAGAGAGGCTTGGGACTAATCCAGCTTCATCTAACTACAGCAGACCGTGACCGTTCGTGGAATACCTCGGTGTGCTCGTAATAACGATGAATTATTAAAGCAGATTAATTAATTTCCATCTTCTTTCGTAAGGTACTTCGGTCTCGCCGGGCCCTGCTGGCAACTAACGTAAACACACCAGGATGATGCTCTGTATGCGCCATTTGAGAATGTGGCGAAAGAAATGGCGTTTTAAAATACAGAACATTTGTTCCTGTCATGGCAGCGCAAGAGACAAAGCTTTCATTGGAGATTTAATAAATTGTATACCAACTATAACAAATCCAATTGAGCAATATTGGTTTGGCTTTTAATTGCTGGTGTTATATTGTACGGAAATTTAACCCTTTTAAGCTAAGGTTCGATGATTCAATGATGAACCCAAACAAGCCCGTGAGAAAGCCCTTCCTCGAAATTCCTCAAATCATTTTTTGCACTAGCAATGTTATACTTTCTGCAAGAAAAAGCTCATCAGCAGAATGCGCCTAAGGTAGGCAATCCGCATCACTCATACACTATGGAACAGCGTAAGGTCATGTGAGCTTGACAATGATCACAAAATGTTAAAATAAGATAGCAAATTAATAAAACAATTTTACAATTTTTAAGATAAAGTAATAATATTTAAAATTTACTAAAAACTTTACACCATAAATATTAAATATAAACATCACATTTTACCATATTTTTGTCTTGTTAATCCGTAAAAATATTTCAAATATGCTAAGATGTGATATTTACACTACTGCTTCTATATTTTTCACTTTTTTAAGCCCCTACATAGTCAGTAGAAACATGAAACTATACATGGGTAGTATTCAAAATTCGTCGTTATCCGCAAAGGCTCGTTCTGAAGGAAAACACTTAGAAAGGAACATAAAAGCTCCGCTACAATTACAAGCTGTACGAACTGTACACTGATCTCACTATTACACAACAAATAAGACTTGCCACGATTCCGGGGCGGCCCGGTGGTGTATCCGATAGCGGCGCCGGTCTTCACACGACAGGACTGGGGTTCGAATCCCGGCGGACCGCCTCCCCGTACGCAGGACTGACTATCCAGCTACGGGTAAAAAACTAGTCATAGAAAGCTAGAAATAGCAGACCTACAGAGGTTGTAGTGCCAGAGGAGAAGAGAGACGATCCGGTGGAGCCGATCATGTCATAAGAATGTGATGGGCGCTAGTGATGGGCGCTCGGAATCGGATTCCATAGCTGGAACCGGGTCCGGAACCGATTCCGGATTCGGGTACGGAACCGATTCCGGATCCGGGTGCGGAACCGATTCCGGATGCGGATGCGAAACCGATTCAGGATGCGGGTGCAGTGGCGGATTTAACGGTATGCGGACTGAGCGGCGGCGACTGAGCGGACTGAGCTTGTAGGGGGCCCCGAAAAACGAAGGAATAACCTGACCAACCCCCCCTCCCCCCCCTCCCCCCCCGCTTACATACTTGCCAATTTCATTTTCTGTTTCGTGCTGTATTTGCTGCCCTTATATTTTCATTTTCATTCGTAACATTTCAGTTTTCATTTTCAATCCCACACCGACTTCAGTTTGTTCGAAGTCCACAAGGACAGAGAATGCTTGTTAGGACCAAACAAGAAAAGCTGGAGGATTTGTTTGGTAGACGTCAACGCAGTATTGAGGACTTCTACAGCAATCCAAAACCAGCGGGATTTGATACATATGGAGTCATGTAAAAGATTAACGTCAGTATCTCTATTCCACCAAAATATACCTACGATAGAAATGAACAAAAGATTAATTAAATTTGATCCTTCTCTTTGTGCAATAGTTCGTCATGGTAATAAAGCTAATTAATCACATGTTTGTTTATTCTATACTCACACAAATTAATTGAGAACGAATTGATTGAAGCAACTTAAAAAATACAATTAAACCAATCCCGGTCTAGATCGGGCCGCCTGAAGCAATCAAACATAAGCTGTCAACATTACGTCCATCCGATTCCTTCTTTTTCCACTAGTTTTAATCTTTCTTCCACCTGAATCGGTCTCAACCAGCAGGTCACGATCATATAATCAATGTCAAGCTTTACTATCGGGAATACCGCCGACATGCTGAATTTGTTTATTTACTATTGGAAATACCTATTGATCAGCGGAACCCACAATACACGACTCGCTCTGGTCTGAAAGATCGTAAAACCGATCCACCGGCTACAGTACCACAAACGAGCAGACCGAAGATTGACGGAGCGTTGATAACGAAATTAGCTACCCCGGTGGCACAAGTTTCGCATGTGTTGCACGATACTCCGTGACTCCATCGGGGATGCCACCGTGCAGCAACAGCATCTCGCTCTTCTCACGTGTCCATTCGCTTGCCGTTTGATGTTGATTAAACAAATGCACTCAGCATGCACATGAGCTGCTGGTGTGGTGGAGATGCAAACACCGTCTCTCCATAATTACGATGTGCGAAATATTCTCCCCCCAAATGGGTGTGTGTGTGTGTGTGTGTGTGTAAGCGTGTATGTGTTGCAAAGCGGTTGCTTCCAGCAAAGTGTCGAAGTGGGCTCACTCAAAACCGATCCCGGTGCGTGTGGCACCCTCAAACGCTAGACGGCGGATTTCCCCCCGAAGGGTTGTGGATGGTGTGTGAAGTGTCGGAGTCGGAATTTGGTAATGAGATTAAAAAGGCAACAACAACAACAGCAGTCGCTTTGTGCGATCTCACCTCTTTTTGGGGTTGCTGGAGATAGCCGTTGGGAAGAGCACATCACAAGCGGAGCTCTCGGGAGGATGCCTCTTCAAGCGGGACCTGGTTTCGGAAAAACCAAAATCGCTAAAGGAACGTGCGTCAATGGTTTCGCTTCGTTGCAAGCACTTCCATTCAGCAGCAGCACAACAGCCCAGAATCAAGCTTTAATTAATCGTCTGCTTGACATTTGTCTCTATGTGATTCGACAGCGAAACGACATAACCACGCAAATGAGCTGCAAACAGTGCTGCTACCGAGGAAAACAGTGCCACCGCCGGTGTAACGATCGAAGAAGATCGTTTTTCGGAAAATTGGTCATTATGCTGCTGCGGTTGTGACTGTGGCCGTTTTATTGTGCGAAATTGGTGTACTGTGAACTGACTGTCATCATCGCCGTGATGCAACGGGGACGCACACCGGTGGTAACGCATAAAGCTGTCGGTGTTTTAATTAATGCGAGCCAAATAAATGTCGTTATCAGGTACCATTTCCGGCAAACGTTGGTTAGATCATCTGCAAACGGATGGCATAAGAATTATGGTCAGCTATTGTGAGAAAGGTGTAAAAATGGTTACTGTTACGTTGTGCTTAAGCTACGTCGATCGTGGTTCGTAGCAGCATGATCGATTCTTAACATCTCTTTTCAAACAGATGATAGAAAGAAATCCGAAGTTCTTGAGCCTCTGTCCCAATTTTTAATCCACTTAACATAAACCCTTCTATGGCCTACTTTTTTCGAGAGTGTCTAGAATTCCGGTTCTAAATATCTCGGTTAACCAAAACATCACAAAAGTAGGTCCATTTCGTGTGATAAAACGTCCCTACTAATGGCGTTATATTTCTAATCTTCATCAATCATAATCCGGGCGAGTTCTTGTGACTGGTGCTCCAAAAACAAAATCTCCAAAACAAGAGCAGCCAACAGTGTCGATTACCAACCTGAACGAAATAAGCCCACAAAGCCGTGAAGGAACTGCAACGAAACCTCCCAGAAGCCCAACCCCAGACAAGTCATGCGAGGTAGCGCCGATCGAGCATCTGATAGCTACCGCCGTTTATCCAGAACCCATAGTACCAGTACCGTGTCCAGGGTTCACCGGTTTTGCCGTTCCGTTGCACGGTTCCGTTGCTCCATACCGAGCAACCCGAAGATCGATCGAGTGAACGGGGCAAAGCGCACAGGGTTTCGCGTCATTGAGACCGAACAGCGTGATAATGGCAATGCGCGAAACGCGAGAGAGAGAGAAATAATTGCGAAAAACTTCTTGCCTCGTTCACGCTTTGCCAAGAAAGACGGAAGGAGGGAAAAACAAGACAACGAGCGAGACAGAGGCAGAGAGAGAGAAGGAGAAGAGAGACACCGAATTGTTAAGAAACGCGAAGAAAACTACGCCGCACTAATAAGCCACCTCTCATTTGTTGGCCAAAGCTCACCGGCGCGACTCCAAGTATCTTGAGGACTGCTGCTTGGGACTGCGCTCCCGTCGTCGAAGACTTTTCTTCAGTTCTGTGTGTGCGCTCTCAGCTTTTGGGTGATCCCGTGTCTGCGCGCGTGTGTCTGTGTGTGTGTGTGGTTGTTTGTGAGTCTGTGCACCAGTGTTGATCTGCGGAGATCCGCACAATTCGTACTGCGGTGTGTCGCAAGCCGATCGGAGGTTTGAAGAATTTTCTCTCGCTCTGGCGGCGTCCGAGCCGAGAAGGTACGTCCGCGCGGAACGATCGGCTCAGATGATCTAGTGAAGTCAACCGGGACGGTGTTGTCGGGTCCGGTCGCAGCAGCAGCTTCACACAGTGTGTGCTTTTATACCGCGCAGTATCAGAAACAGTGCCATAGTGGATCTTGAAGTGTGTTCCGAACAGCAGTGTTTGTGGTGTGACTACCCATCATTAGGACGGAAGTGATCGGGCACCAGTGGTGCAATTATTGAAAAGCTCATTAGAGAAAGGTCGTTACGGACACACATCGTGCAGAGAAGGACAATCAGAAGGCGGCGACAGATCTGTTACGACGCCTGCCAGACAGACACCGAACCGAAACCGAAGTGAAGAAGGTGAATTTTCCGCACTTTCCATTTCTATTCCCCCTACATTTGTTTTTCCGCGATCGCTATCGCTATGCTTCCTTGCTTGTTTTTCTTGCCACTATTAAATTCCGCGTTTCGCCATCATGACACCATCGCAAAATGCAAAACGTACCTACCCTAATTAGCTAACACCATTGTCCCATCCACCTCTGTCTTCTCCTCCTGCTATTTCCCCCAACAAGCTTCAAAGGTAGCACCGACCGAACCGATCCACTTCGGGTGGGACCCAGTTTTTAGCATATTTTTCCATCATTTAAGTCTATCTGTCGGGTTTCCCTGACGCCGATTCGGAATCGGACGTGAAATTATGAATATTCCGGAGACCCCATTCCGGGGTTGCCTGACTGCATTAGGCAGGCAGTCCCAACCCACCCTCGCTAAACAGAGGCACCGCCGAGCAGACGAACGAAAACATGACTTGGAAAATGCAAACAACATCAAACACCAACACCATCGCCCCGGCTGGAAAGGAATGTTTTCCCTTTCGAAAACAACAAAATTCACAACTCATTTTTAGACTTCCCTCTTGATCAGTCTTTTCATGCATTTAATTGCGTGCGTGTGTGTGTGTGTCGGTGTCGCTGGGATGAAAGGAATGATGATCCTCCAAAACCTCGCACATAACGGGGTAAAAGCGGAAAAGCGCTTTAAACGAAGAAAATGATGAAGCACATTTTGTATGTGTGTGCCCTCTGTTGGGAAGAAGCTGCGCATAATGAAGAGGAAACCCCAAAAGTGGAAGTAAACTTTGAGGGTGAGGTGCGGGTATTGTGGTTGTGACTGTGATCACCTTATCAAGCGTAGATCTTCCCTGTTCTGCCCGGAAGACAATCAAAAGCCTCCCTTTTACTTTTCCCAAAACGAATGGAAAAGGTTAACTAAGGCAGTGGAAAATAAACTACCCCCCGCGGGAGACGTGGGTGGTTTAAAAGGTTAAAAGAAAAGCCACATCCGGATGGGTACGTGTGGGTGCGTGTTTATGGCCCAAGAAATGTTGGAATGTTTACCCCTTGCATTCGGAACCATTTCCATATAAAAGCACGCACCTCTGAATTTGATGCATTTTCCTCGCACACGTTCTCTCTCTTTCTCACTCTCCCTCTCTCTATAAGGGATGGAAAAGCTCAACATTAGTGTCTGATTGGGAAGTTTGTTTTTGGAAGTAACGCCCGCGGAGGTCACACCGTGCACGGGAGTCTTTTCGTGACAGGGAGTTAACCGTGGGAGTAACCACAGAGCGCCCTAGACACTCACGGCACTTTCCGTTTCATTTCCTTTTCCCACACCGACGACGCTGTCTGGGAGGTGGACGAACAAGTCGTGCCCCGTCGTACGTTTCTATTTGCATTTTTAAATCCATTTTTCATCGTGCACCTCATGATTGGGATGATTTAGCATTTTTCGTCTCCATCAGTCGTCGTCTAAGCCGATCCGACCGGGTTTTTTTTAAGTTTTTGCGAAATCGTGCCCACAACTTCAGGGCCTGCGGAGATGTTACAGTACCGAGACGGTTCGGCACATTTGATTTGACCTCTCTAAATAGCAAATAATAAGCCTGCTGACGCTGGCGCTGCTTAGGTAATGCGGCTTGGTACTGCTGATCAGTCGTCGTCTAAGCCGATCCGACCGGGTTTTTTTTAAGTTTTTGCGAAATCGTGCCCACAACTTCAGGGCCTGCGGAGATGTTACAGTACCGAGACGGTTCGGCACATTTGATTTGACCTCTCTAAATAGCAAATAATAAGCCTGCTGACGCTGGCGCTGCTTAGGTAATGCGGCTTGGTATTGCTGGTAATGCTAATTTTCTAACACAACGCTCCCTCCCCTACACGCCGCTACCCTTTGCCCCGACAAGGCCAATTGTTTTGGGTTGGCAGCAGAAGACACCCCGGTGGTCAACATCGTAAACATCAGCGTGAGCCGACGCAGCAAATCATAACAACAGACACGCGGTGGGGCTGCTCGAATTTTTATAGGCGGCAACGGAGGCTGCTTTTTTCCCGCACTACCACCGGAATCTCTCCTGTGGCGATTCGTTGTTGTGATTGTTTCGTAAGTCTCGCGTTGGGAATCCCTTTGGCTGCTTCCCATCCCCCTGCACTGCCACCCACGATTGAAGGATGATTATCTGAAGGGCTCGCTTATCAACAAACGGTGAGGCGCCTTACGAAACCGAGTGTCTTGTGGTAATTGAATCTACTGCTACCAACAAGTTTGCTCGACCAAATGAAAGAATAACTAACTAGACACCAGCGTACGGCCGGCGGACAAAACAAAGGACACAGACACAGTTTTCTGTCCCTTGGTACACGCTCTCGTTGTCGGGTTGTTGACAGGTTAGAAATAAACTGTGCCCATTTCTTCCCCGAAACACTTCCAATCTGTTTATCATAAACTCAATCCAACTTCCACAGTTCGGAGCACTCTAATGTAATTGGAGTTTAAACTTACGGTCAAAGTCCTTCTCCTCGCACGGTTTAACCACACCGACACTTGGACTTGGACGTGGAAAGGACACTTGGGTAAAGTTATTATTTTATCATAAAATGTATTTACTGCCCGTTTCATGCTGAACTCTGCCAGGCACATCATCATCATCATCACTGTCGCCCGTTCGGGGTAAAGACACTCGAAAGTGACAGAAAATACCTCCCAAACCATACACCACATTACGGGGAGCGGGGACACACATACATCCGAGGCGTATGAAACTTGCATTTGCTTAACGTTTCAACTTTGCCGATAAAACTTTTCCTCCTTATTGTGTTGTTCGGTCCGAACAGGAAAAACGCTCTT
>KZ061992.1:155695-168101 GCA_002091835.1 Anopheles maculatus
GTACGAACCCGCTCACAATCAAGATGGACTCAGAATGCGAGAGAAACGCGACTGAAAGTGAAACGACCCAGATTAGATCCTGATGCCACCTCCTGACAGGGATTGTCCATAAAAATGCAAAATTGTCGCTCAGCGTCACCTCTCGGTATCATCTTCTGACGAATTTCTAAACCTTTCTCTCACAATCAAACCGTGCTGCAGTTCGAGCGCAACTTCTGGACAATCTGAAGTGTCCTACAAAAAAAGCTAATCACAGCAGCAACGACAACAAAAAAACACACACCACTCCCAAAAGTGTCCGGCCTGCGTTTGTTTACACAGATTCTACTAGGTCATCAGGGGAACGAGTTTGGGTTCCGCTTGTCTAGTAATCTCGCGTTTCGGGTTGTCCCGTTTTCTCGTCAGCTGTCACGACATTCGCGTCAAACAAGTAGAGGGTGTCCAAAATAAATGTACAGTTATGACCGCATTTGGTAGATGACCCATCCATTCCGTCCAGCTCTATGCTAAACAAACACCAAACCTTGGCCGGTCGTTTTGCAGCGCGCGCGTGTACAGAATGCGAAAGAGAATGCGAAGAAAACGGGACGGACAAGAAAAAGGCTCCGCGGAACGACCTGGGACGAATGCGAAGGGACCACCACACTAGACGGGTTGCAATAATTGAGTTGTTGTTTGTTGAGGTTCACGAATTTATAATACCGATATTTACAGCCATGCCATAACGAGCCACACTCGCAGAAGACTCGTCCAATTAAAGCTCTGCTCCAAGTTTAAATAGAGGTGAAGAACATTGGGAACTCACCAGCAGGAACGTTCTAGAAACGTTCTTCGATACGACGAGAGTCATGCCCAACAAATTGTATCCATTCCGGATGTTAAAAAAAACATGGAGTATGCTTTATGTCCTATTTCGACAGTTCCTAACCTTCGGATAACCCACCAAACAGTTTAACGAAAGCGATAGAAAAACTTTCGCTTAAATTTGCATTGCATTAGCATAAGTTTCTATTTCTGCTACCAAAAACACAAAATGGAGACCCGATGTACGAACCCGCTCACAATCAAGATGGACTCAGAATGCGAGAGAAACGCGACTGAAAGTGAAACGACCCAGATTAGATCCTGATGCCACCTCCTGACAGGGATTGTCCATAAAAATGCAAAATTGTCACTCAGCGTCACATCTCGGCATCATCTTCTGACGAATTTCTAAACCTTTCTCTCACAATCAAACCGTGCTGCAGTTCGAGCGCAACTTCTGGACAATCTGAAGTGTCCTACAAAAAAAGCTAATCACAGCAGCAACGACAACAACAAAAAACACACACCACTCCCAAAAGTGTCCGGCCTGCGTTTGTTTACACAGATTCTACTAGGTCATCAGGGGAACGAGTTTGGGTTCCGCTTGTCTAGTAATCTCGTGTTTCGGGTTGTCCCGTTTTCTCGTCAGCTGTCACGACATTCGCGTCAAACAAGTAGAGGGTGTCCAAAATAAATGTACAGTTATGACCGCATTTGGTAGATGACCCATCCATTCCGTCCAGCTCTATGCTAAACAAACACCAAACCTTGGCCGGTCGTTTTGCAGCGCGCGCGTGTACAGAATGCGAAAGAGAATGCGAAGAAAACGGGACGGACAAGAAAAAGGCTCCGCGTACGATGACCTCTCTTCGCTGGACGTGTGTGTGTGTGCGTGTACCGCTTATCGCTTTGCGAGAAGAGTGTGACATTAAGCCCAGCGATCCTTCCCCGGGAGCGGGATGATGATTGAAACGGGTTAAAGCGGGTTAGAGATTTTGGGATAAAGATTTAAGTGACATTACCCGTTTGGGACCCCGGTCTAATATGAATATCTGAATCTGACGCTCGGGCTGTATCCTCCAAATTATGTTGGGTTCGCTTGTTATCCTCAGGCAGCGAAAGACATAGCAGAGATTAATTGTTGCTGGGGCTTTTTTCCAATATCGTATCATGCTGTGGTTTGACGTGGCGCTACTGTGACACTGAACAACTGTGTACACGACCATATCGCCCATATGCCCTCGACTGCAATAAAAGGTCCAGCACCACTTGTCGAGGACGGATCGAATGCATCCCTCGGCAACCCTTACAGCGCGCTCATTAGCTCAACCTTGAACTTGGAAAAGGCACAACGATGACGCGACATCGGTCGCTCGCACCGGGCGCTACACGGCAGGCAAACATGCTCACCCATAGTAACCGGTTCCGCCCGGTGTGCTAAAGCGGATATGGCGAGCCGGTTTATCGAATGGCGTTGGCCTGTACGAGACACAAACCGGTTGATGCCACAACAAGCCACCAGCAGCACAAAAAACACAGCCACCGAAGTAATGGCACAGCGAAAAAGCCATCTTCGCATGGCGTCAAGTCCATCGGGCCGTAACATCGGACCGGTACGAGTTGCGATAATCATCGGTCACAGATAATGAAGCACAACACGGCCACCACCATACTTCAGTGTCATCTTTGTCCCAGCGCATTTCCGGATGTCGGATGATGAGGAAATTCGCTCGCAGGAAACCCGTGCGTAACGACGCGGTGGGATGGAAAATCAAGGACACAACAACAACCCATGGTGTGCATCTCCGATCGCATGACCGCGGAAACAAACACCGGAAATCGGAACCCAATCTCCGATGCGCTTACGCGTTGGGATTTTACATTTTGCTGACGGTGCCAACCCTAGTGGGGAAAGGTTCGTCGGTTCATTGTCCCTGCAGGATATGCAGGCAAGGGAGTGTGACACACGTCATACTTATCGTGCCTTTTACTCCCCTTTGGACAAGAAAATGGAAAATCACACTTCAGCAAGCCCTCCTTCCCCATCGACACACATACACAATTGTGCCCCGCGGCGGGAATTATGGCGATGGTCGATTTGTTTGTGCCGATTTTAAACCACACATGGATTGGGAATTTGTGGTTGTCGGCTGCGGAATTTAAGCTGTACCCGTGATTGCATCGCTTAATTGCATCCGTTTGCTAGTTCCTTTTATTGGTTGCTCCAGTGCAGCAGAATTGATTCGAGCTTCGAGGGAGGAAATTATCGATTTCAATTGTAATGTGCGATTAAATTAGACAAATGGCGGCCGAACCGAGCAGATTTTGAAAGTACTTAGCGTAATGCTATGTGAAAGCATTCCATTCCAATGCAGCTTTATTCTGCTGTTAAGCTTGTTAAGGGTTCTTTTAAAGGGATTTTAAATAGTAATATACAGCGGAAAAATAATATTTTTGTTGACAGTGCGATTGTAACGCCCTGTAACGCTTCTTTTGTTTAATATAACAAACGAAGAAGCATATTGTATGTGTCAGTACCAGTTTGGGGAAATTCCAACTTGATGCCAACTTTTGCCAAATGTCAATTTAACTGCATTCACACCAACAACCAAACAAACCGGTTAACGTGCTTCCCCAAGTACTACAAATATCGATTTCCCCCTGTTTTAACACAGAATCTTAATATCCGTTGCTTACCTGTTGAACTGCCTCCTGTTCTCTGCAACTTTCGTACATAAAACACGCACGCACGCACACACAAGCTCGCTTATGAGCATATTGCTAATCACCTTTGCCAATTCGCAAGCAGCTTTAGCCCACCCGACCGATTGAAACTCCGCCAAGTTACGTAAGCTTCTCACGTGCGTACGGATGGCGTTTTTCTTCTGCGCTATTGTTCTTCTCCCGTGCGTACCTTATGTGTCGAGAAGTCATCAGGCATCTGCAGGTCGGTCGGTCGGTCGGCTGGCTGACCTGCCCGGCGGGGATGAGTTGAATGATCTTTTGTGGCGTGAATGTGTTCGAACACCAGCCCAACCCACACGCGAGTCACGAGCGGCATGTTTAATCAAGCGATGCGATAGATGATTCGTTTACTTTGTCTCGGTGTGCTTTGCCAAACACGACGAACCAGCCTGCCTGTGGAAGTGCCTGCGGAGAAGAAAAAAGAGAACCAAACAAAGCTGTAAAATTAATCCGATTGTAATTCTCGCTGGAATTCACTTCGATTTCGTTCCGAAAGGTCTTCCTTCTAGTTCTAGGATTTGATTTGCGTGTTACACAATTCGTAGGGAAATAAATCATAAGCTGATGGAACGTCCTGTCTGTTGGCGTTCCCAACCGAACTCCCAAAAGGGATTCACTCCGGTCCAGCTTCGGTCTACCTTATCGTGTGCGCTTTACTTTTATGGACAATTCTCTCCCATCTCCTTTTTTCGTTTCCATCCTCGGGTGTTTTACCGAGACAAAGAAAGCTACAAAGACTTTCGATGGCACGCAAGTAACACTAACTTGCTACTACCAGCCGTTACACACTTCCAATTGAGTGAAAGAAAAAGAAGCCCGCTGCCATGATGGCTTTCTTCCAAAGCGCCCAAAAAAGCCGCACCACTGTGTTGTCTGTCTTGACGCCAGGAAACATGATTTTTCGTTTTACGAAACCATTGTGGCCACAACCGTCTCAACCCACCTAGCTCCTCCTCTAGTGGGATTCGACCCATTTCGATACATTCTCCTGAGAGGACGGCTAGTGCGATCGGGCAGACGTGCAGTGACAGACAAACTCTTCGCCCAACCGTTGTCAGTCCACAAATGCCCACCGGCTAAAGAGATAACCCTGAATCATTGTGCACGGAGAGAAGTTTTAGTTTCCTCCAAGGTGCGCGGATCCTTTCCGCCTTCATTGTGTGCGGGAAAAATTTTACCACCGGCCATCACAAACTATACACAACACAGCGCGCAACATAAAGCTTTGTGCAAATGCTTCCCCAGCTTTGCTACCGCCGCCGACCGACCTGTTGGGTGATTTCTACTCTACGCTCGTTCATTAATATTCGAACCGGAATCTGTGAAAGTGTTTTTATTCTTTACGTGCTTCTGTCGGTGGAAGATTTCATTTCTTTGAAACTAGCTTTATAACATTTGGACGCGTTTTCATCGAAACCAATTGAGTGCTGAACGTTCATTCATGAATCTGGGTTTAATCAGCGATTGTGGCACTTTTAAAGAGCTTTCAGGAGCTTCCTTTGCTCATACGAGCGTTACAGCGTTACGTTTCGTTAAGTTTAACGAATGAAGAGATTATTATTATTGTAAACGTATTGTAAAAATAAAGTGTAACGTAGAGATACATACATTACTAAATGAATACCTGATAGGTTTTCAACCATAGCACATAGTATCTGCAAGACTCTTGTCAATAGAAGTAATCGATCAATTTACTGAGATCTTCTACACGTTGCAAACGTTACTTTACAACGCCGTTCTACCACAACCGGAAACTAGAATAAGCTCTACCATCTTAACCTCACCGTTTCCTTCTGAGATGTTGCGGTTTTCTCTTTCTACCACTGAATGGATTTAAAGTCCCCGGAGCTACACTTACTGCACCAACGCAAGCACAAAATGAATAAAGAACACTCTCACGTTACGGTGTGTCCGTGTCGGAAATTGATTTTATTTTTCCACCCAATCCTTCGGCTATAAAACCTCCTCTCCCGGCACAGGGTTGGAAAGTTTCACCGCAAATCTTTAACCATTGCATTCTTTCCGATGTCAGCCACAGCAGTACCCAGGGCTAAGTGTACACCAACAAGTGTGACACCCGGTGGTGGTGAACCTGGCCGGGCCTGGTGTGGAAGATCGCCTTGACAGACGATGCAGTGTATGGCTGGGGGATTTCTTTTTTTTTGCCCTGTCCGGTTGTGACACCTCGGGGGCTTCCTCCCTGCCAGGCGTTAGAGACATTCTGGTGTAAGTACAACCGACGGACGCCATAAGCTTCGGAGCTTTATTTTCTCCCATTCTAACACGGGTACAATCTTTTTTGCGTCACCGTAAAACGCTTTTCATACGGTCGCAGCCAGATTTCCTTTTCCTGGGCGGCACAAAAAATCAACGACCGTACTAAATGCGGTACGCGCGTCAATATGCTCGGCACGGTCACACAAATGTATGGTTTTATTGCGAACAAGCACAAGGTCTGTGTGCACACGTGCTGTACATAATTTGAGCCACTGATTTGAGGTTAGAATGCTCGAAAAACCGTTTTAGGAAAAACGTGCAAACACCTAAAAGGCTTGCTCAAAGTGATCTTCTTCATCGGTGACTCGTGCTAAAAGGAAGCCCAGACACAGACGACACACTGTTGTGGCCGATTGCGAGTCAACCCGTCAAAGGTGACTTAATCGCTTGACGGTGCCCATATTAACAGTGTACAACAACAGCTCGCAGTGTAAAGGCGTGTGCGTGGCAGAAGCTGACACCGATGTCAATCACTGTGAGCCGGTGTCATTGGCTAGAAGCGATTCGATCCTCCATCGGTTCGATTCTCGAAGAGGATTTAATCCTTGCACTTACAGCAACACTCGTCTACCCAGTCGAAGAAGATGGTGATTTATCCCGGGTGTCTTTTCTTACTTGGCCTTCCGGCGAACCGAAAACACTACGACGGAAGCGGTAATGCAATTTGCACCATCAATCGTCTTAATGAACGGCTTTCCTAGATTTTCTGACACCGAGAGCATCGGTAGCAGCAGTTGCAGCTCAATTACCTGCTTGCTATGGTCTTTCTTGCTCGATTCGCATCGATCGGCTTCACTGCCTGGAGGTGAACCACGCAGGCAAGTAATCAGCAGGTAACCGATCCTGAGCAGTAGCTAGAGTTCACGTGGGAGCCCTTTTTCGGTTGCGGGCGAAATGGTTCAAGTTAAGCCGTAAAATGAAATTACACCCAACGTAATTAATGTTGGAACATTTTCGGGCAAGCCGGGATGGAAACTGGAAGCAAAATTATTATCTTTGTCGCTTCATTTACTTGCCGGTGGTGTGTAATCGATAGCTGTTTACGGCTTTTACATTGCGGAGAGAGAGAGCGAGAGAAAATTTGATAGCAGAAGTTTGGCAGCAATTAGAAAGCTGTCTCGAATGCTTTTTGTTGCGACATTATTTACCACTTCTAAGCTTCATTATTGGAGTTGGAGTTCGGTTTTTTTTGTTTTGGTTTATGAAACTATAATTAAGATAGCAAAAGCAAATAAGACACTATCGCGCACAGCATTCTTCTGGAGGTTCATCGTTGATTACGTGTATCTGCTCAACAATTTGCCCGTCGGGCAGACAACAATAATCAACTCTCGTTGTCTAACGATTTATCCAATCCGATTAAAAAGACATCCATCCACCAGAGGCCTCGGCGTGCGGTAACAACGGCTCCCTCTATCAGCTCGAATCGATCTCCCGAATATTGTTCATGCCGTGCTGTTTCGTTCCCAAAAGAATCCATTTGCATTTGATTTGCTGGTACATCCACAGTGTTCCGCACATTCAGACAGAAGTCAATGCTCGGTGAACGCCTCCTCTTCCCGGTTCCGTGCAATTTTACATTGATGATTTTGTTTTTTATTAGACTCACGAATTTCACAGACTCTCATCACACCGCTCCTCCCATGGTCTTTGGGCTCCCTGCCCATGGGGTCTGTAATGTTGTAACGTTTGATTGCACAAGAACGTGGAGCAGTTTGCGAAGAGGAGGACGACCCTGGGCCATCGGCTTTGAGCCACTTTTCCAACCGAAACTGGCAATTTTATCAAATCTTTCAATTACCCTTCGATGCACCGGAGAGTTGCATGCATGGCACGGATGCGCTGGGCTGGGAGATGGAAGAAGAAAAAACCCGCTCAAATCCTCTCGAAGTCTATTGCGAGAAAAACGTTAGCCTGGTAGTACAGTAGACACAATGCGATCAAGAGTCGCGTGTTTTGGGGGTTTTGTTTTTCGCTACCAGTGCTGTTGTTCCGATGCAACTCACTTAAATCTCGTTAGCAGTCATGTTTCTGCATTATCGCTATTATTTTTCGTGCAGATCCAATTTATTTCTTCCGGCAGCCTAACATCCTCCCATCCTCCTGCCATTTTTCAACGACGATTGTTCCCCGGGTGGTTTGTTTTGGCTTTTTGCCGACTGCGCGATGGCATGCCTGTGTTTGCTGATGAAGCAGCCACGATACGCGTCTAGCGCGCACTCCGTCAGCATTTCCCGGATCTCCGTGTGTTGCTGCTACCGTCCTTTTGTTCGATGATGTTGCTCGCATTGCAAATTGAATCGATTTCCACATCTTCCCCGGCTGCCGGATACGAGTTTCAGAATGCAGCTTGGGCAGGAAAGTATGACGAGATTGATCGATGCCGTTCGGAACGAAACACCAAACAGGCAAAAACTGCAACACTCATCTTCTTGCGATCATCATGGGATGCATCGAGTGTTAGAAGCGGTTCCATCCATTACTACGCTGCAGCTTGACTCGGACTGTCTTGTTACTTCACTGAAACAAAAAAAAAAACATGTACTTACGCTATTATACTGAGACATCCATAGCAAAAAAAAACAATGGTCGTTTGCTAAAAACATGCCCAACTTGTTCTGCACTAATTGGATATAAATGCTTACACAAACAATAAAATGACTGCCTTGTTGTTCTTCCTCCGTCCGTAACAATTAAAACAAACGAGTTTGGTTTAATGTTTACATGTTTTAGAATTAATTCTGCGTTCATTAATCCCACGAGCATCTTTAGTTTGATTGCGCTGAACCCAAAAAAAGGGCAACATACTACACCAATTTCAATTTGCGTTTGTTTGTTTGTGCACAAATGTTTGTGCAGAATAAATGAATCTGCACATTAGAGTAAGAGCAAAACTGATATGGACATAAATGCGTTACAGCTACCAAATTCAATTCAAAATTAAACAACCCAACAGCTTGTTTCTTCTTTTTATACAGTAGCAAATTTACAAGTTTCCTTTGCCTTCGTTGAAAGCCAACCAATAATGGCATATTGTACGGATTTTTTCTACAACAATTCAATTACTGTCGGTCATCTTTTGGCCGACGCTTCTGTGTCGATCTGCCAAAACGCATTACATACTACATCTCAAGCCGCACATTCAGTAAGCCTCGCCACACACACAAGGTGTTCCAAACTTTAACTGCACGTTTCCGTGATGCAACGCACCGCACACCGCACACACTGCTTTTCAGATGCTGCTGCTACATGCAGCACTGGTAATGCTCTTCACTCTCGATCGATTTGGCCTTGCTCCGATTATTATTACCTCTCACGGTGATCGAAGAAGTTCACCATTCGAAAGCCTCAGCCACAGTGCCATAACCGGAACATTTCACGCTTGTAATTGTTGCAGAAAACGGCCGAACGGAACGGACATTAACGGCTTGACATTACGTCAGCGCAACCAGGCAGGATGTCGTCCTGTGCGTGTCCTATGACGAGCCCGGTCGGGGCTACACTAGCGGCACTATGCGGCGGTACGCAGTACATGCTGTTCATGGGACTGCTGGAGGTGTTTATAAGGTCACAGTGTGATCTGGAGGATCCTTGTGGACGTACCAAGGTAAGCGATACTCACTACATTGGCCGCGATTCCCGGGTGAAAGGAAGTGGCGAACCGGTTCGTTATATTGTCTTTCTGATTTTTCTTTTCCTTCTCCACAAGGCGAAATCTTCCCGGAATGTGGACTACGAGTATGACTTTATCGTTGTTGGTGGTGGATCGGGCGGTTCAGTAATTGCGTCACGGCTATCGGAGATCAAGAACTGGAAGGTACTACTCATCGAAGCAGGTAAGTTCTACGCTGATCGGTACAGAGAAAGAGAATGTGTCCTCGCGTCTCGGTTGGGTGACCTCCGGGAAGGAAAGGGCCTCTTCTGAAACCCTGTCTTGGGGTACCATTGGTAGACAGCTCTCGAACAAAACACTGCACACTGCATTGCGTTACGTTTTGTGCAATTCCAAACGCCTGCCAAAGCCCGATAGAATAGACGATTAAAATAAATGGTACCAGCTAAACTTTCACGCGTGCTTAGTCCCGACCAACTTAGCGCGGTGTGATGCTCGAAGTCACGTTTTGGGAGGTTATGCTGGTTTTGCTTTGTTGACGTTTGTGGTTTTCGATTATTACCATGCTGGAACAGCGCATGCCAGCGTCCTAACCCCACTATGGAGTTTAGCGTAAGCGACCCAAGGCATACATAGCGATGGCAATCGTTGCGGTCGTTTTACGTACGCTTGCTACAACCTTTCCTGATCATCTCCTTTCCGAGGGTGCGTGTCCATACCAGGAGTTCCAGATGCGTTTGACACGATTCGTCAGTGCCTAATGTGTCGTGGTTCATTGCGATGCGCACTCAACAGGTTCTAAAAACAAAACTTGCCGGGTTGGAGCGCAAAAAAAAAAAACATCGAAGGAAAGCCCCCTTTTTTGCGTCCTTCTACTGATGCGAGAGATGTAAATCTCGCACACACTGACCATGGCCTCGCACGAGTTGTGTCCCGCTGTGGAGATTCCTCTCGCCATCGCTGGCATTTACTGGCCAAAGTACCCTGTCAATGTTTGCCAATTCTCGCCGACTCTGGTGGTGGATGTAGCAGCAGCAGCAGCAGACGCAGCACGGTCTGACATTTACTTTCATAAAATACCGTTCTCCTGGGACGATTTCCACTATGGTGAGCATGTGTCAGCAGTTACACGTTTTATTTTCCATTTTTTTCGCTGTCTCCCTGTGTCCGTCCAGAAGCTCCGGATGATTATTGCCAAGTTGACTTTGGCCTTTTGGCGGGTGTTTTTTTTTTCGAGCTACAAAACAACGAACACTGGATGGCATTTACTGCGATGGAGAACTCGCATCTGTTTGGTTTTTTGGGAGAGCTTCAGTTTCGCTTCAATTTTCGGGGTCGTCCGGGTTGGCCTTTCGGGTTTCAGGGGTGAGTTTGGATATTTCCCCTGGGCACTAAACAGCTTATTGTATTGAAGTCCAGCAGTGGGGACATTCGGGAACCTTGCACCATTTATCCGCAGCTCAGAATGATGGTCAAGGGGCAGCTTTGTTATTGCGGTTGGCGATACGGTTCGTTACTAAGTCCCGGACCTGTTCTGCTGACGCTGCATAAGCTGCTTCCAGTGGGATTATTGGAACCTTCCTACGATGACATTTACTGGCGAAGGTTCTCCTCTTCTGCGGAAGGTTACCTTCTTTCGGCAATTTTTCGGAGCTTTCTCAAAAGCCAGTGCGTCAGAATTTAATTCCTCATCTGCAAATTAATGTGCTCAATGGTTTCATTACCACACCGACCAGCCGACACCGGCGGATGGCAAACGATCATTACCCACCGTCACAGCTCATTTCACACGATTAGCAACGATTTTCTTTACATCTTGCAATTATGCGTCCGTACAATTATCATCCGATTCCGTGCGCACCACTGACCTTGACCCAAAACGTGGCCAACAACGTCCAAGATGTTCTATCGGAAACAAAGTGGTGTCTTCTCGCTTGGGGCGCGCGTGTGTACCAAGTTCTGCCAGCGCTCCTCTTCACAGGCTTGTGCCGAGTTGCATGAACCAAAACACGGTGCCACAAGCAATCGCCAGCGCAGCATGCATTAGACGCCACAATAGCCACAACACGTTTGCATCTTTTTTCCCCTTCAATCCAGCAACAGAACAACCAAGTGTGAGACACCACCGCGTTCAAAGTGATGCCGAACGAGAGCCGCGTGAGTTCGCGAAACCACATTCCAGCGGTACGATGATGCCGGTTGTTCACGAGGAAACAATCATCTCTTGCGGCATTGTGCCGCATTTTTTGGTTCATCTGGGGTTTCTACGCTCCGTGCGCCAGCCTTCTTCCCCTGTTCAATTGACCCCGGCCGCCGCAATGGGCAGCGCCGCAACAAAACACATCCCTCGTACACAAAGTAATGTTTGTTGCTCTCGTTGCAAAAATCCGAACACGACCAATGTTTTGTGCATCGCCGATCTGCTCGCTAACAAAATCGCACTAGGAATTGGGGAGGGTTTGCTGTCTGAAGGTAGTGACGCCGATAGATTGGCTAATCGCATGGACCATCATCTCGGTGGGTCCCGTGATACCTTTGTGGCGGGCGTGAGTCGAAGCGCCCGAAAACTCCCTCAAGTGGCCGCGCATTCGCTTGGGTGTATCGGATTCGACAAGAGAATGCATTGAACGGAAATCGTTCCACCCCAATCGCGTGTGTCTGTCGGGGGAAAGGCGAGCGTGGACGAGTCTAAAGCGGGCGGGCGTTTTGCCCGAACTGAGAACTGGGTCGTTTATCGGCGTTTTAACTCGCTGCAATTAGCATCCCCATCGGATCGAAACTACAAGCACCAGAATTGCACAAGCATGATTTACTCGACTAGACAGTGAGCGCTATTCGATCAACATTTGGCCAAACAGAGAGCCCATAGTGTGAGTGTGTGTCAAGCGACTACTTCGTCACTAATCGATAATTTATTGCGTGAAGAGTGTGCTTTCAAGCTTCAACAAAAATCCATTTGAGCCGCTT
>KZ061992.1:169189-181411 GCA_002091835.1 Anopheles maculatus
GGCTTCCTGGCCGATTGTGCCAAGACGGGACAGGTTGGCGAGCTGCTCAGCAACGACTCTCGTTCGGTGCAGATCTTCCCGGCTGTACTTCATCCGAAGAGCCGCGGATACATCGAACTCAAATCGAACGACCCACTGGAGCATCCCAAGATCGTGGTGAACTATCTGAAGGAAGACCACGACGTGAAGGTGTTGGTGGAAGGTATCAAGTTTGCTGTCCGTCTGTCGGAAACTGATGCGCTACAAGCGTACGGTATGGATCTAGACCGAACGCCCGTAAAAGCTTGCCAGGACAAAGACTTCGGTTCGCAGGTAAGTGTCTGCAAGCCAATTTTTACCGATTCGACGTTACTGATACTGATGTTTCACCGGGTTTTTGTTTTAGGAATACTGGGAGTGTGCCGTACGGCAAAACACCGGTGCTGAGAACCATCAGGCCGGGTCGTGCAAGATGGGCCCCACCAGTGATCCGGAGGCGGTTGTCGATCACGAGCTGCGGGTGCACGGCGTGCGGAATCTGCGAGTCGTCGATGCGTCCGTCATGCCGAAGGTCACCTCGGGCAACACGAACGCACCGATCATCATGATCGCCGAGAAGGGTGCCCATCTTATTCGCCGAGCGTGGGGTGCTCGCTAGAGGAACTTCTCCTAGTGGACTAGAGGACGGCTTCTCCTAGCATTTACGGAATGGGATAGATTCATTTACCACATAAGCTACCCGCGTTTAGGCACACCGTTCGTCCCAGATATTGCCCAAGGGGAGTTCGTCGAGGAAGTGTATGGCCGCACGCGAGCAAGTTCTCGAAAGTTTTCGAAAGTATTACGCATCTTTCAAACCAACGTTTACACTCTGTCTACCTCGAATGGCAAATGGACTCATTCGATCAACCCGGCCGCTGTACGTCGGGTGCGAGTTATTCAGCTTCAAGTGCGAGGTTCTCATGGAATCTAACAATCAACAATCGGCGGTATCAAGTGCATGTTTCTATAGTTAAACAATCCGCATACATTTCCCTACCCTACCCCAGGCATGGCAACCCCCGCCACCCCGCCGCATGTCCCGCTCAAATTGTGTTAATGTAAAGTTAAATTATGAATATCAATAAAGAATAATTATGGTACAATCGAACGACTTCACTTGGTTCACTGGTTACCAAAGTTGTGCCGAAAAATTTATTACAATCACTTTTCTTTTTCGCTTAGAACCGGGACGAGATCGAATTTACACAAAGTTAGCCCTCTATTAATGGTTGTTTGGTCGGTTGATACGGTTAGCGAGCCGATTTCCCAGCTGGTTCGGGATACCTCCACCAATGTTCGACGGCATGGTAGCGTTCTCGGCACCACCAACACCTTCAGCCGGGTTCGAGGGAACGGTCGTGTTCAGGTTGTTGGGCAACTCACCCGGGTTCGTCTGGTTTCCACCGACCGGGGCCTGGATCTCACCGATCTCCGGGGTGGTCATACCGCTGGGCAGCTGCTCGAGCTGGGGAGCAGCATTGATGGCTGCACAAAGTGTGGAAAAAGTAAAGTTTTTATGTGCGATAATTTTTCACCATTTTTCGAACCCACTCTCACTAACGAACGACCGTTAGCTCCCGAACTTTGCCGACTTACCGACAATGGTCAGCAGGACAGCGATGGCAGCAACTTTGAAAGCCATTTTTACTATGCGACGGAACGACTCGGCGAGATGTGCGCTAGAGTACGGAATGATGAATGTTTGTACGGAAAGAACACTTCCAGCGCTTTTTATAGTCAACTTTCCGTACGGCTGGCTTCCACGTTTTTGTGGTGATAGCAAGACAATTAGTTTTCGGTATCATTGGAGGAGTTTTTGAACTCAACTTTTGATTGGTAATGGTGCAGTTTGAGACAAGTTTGCCGTTAAGAAGGGGGGGAAAAAGACAATTTAGCGTAGGGGAGGATGTCGATAATTGCATGTTTATCATGTTTGTGCTTTGGAAGTACTCATGTTCATTGCTTTGGTGTTGATAAGAATGTGCACAGTGTAAGTAACCAAGCTTCATGCTAAGGTACTTTTAACAAAAATTCTAGGTAGTATTTGTGTTAAGAAAATATTACGAAATGTGAACTTATTACAAACATGTTAAGACTATCACAAGCAATTGCGGCAAGATTTACATACTTTTTTCTAGGAATAGCAGTATCAGCCCGTCAGTTGCTTTCTTTTCTTTTCCTTAATGCCGCATTATTGTTGATAAGACTATTGTTGATTTACAAATATATTTGTATCATTCTGTTAACAAGAGCCTTAAAATACCGAAATAAGAATGGCGCCTCGATTGCATGTAATGTGTGAACTCCTAAAAGTATGCAATAGTAAATTTTTGTCACCACAGCACACTGCACGAACTTAACAGCCAAGGAAGATCTTGACTGATTACATCTTTTCGTAATTCTTGATTCGTATGCCACCAGATCGTATGTCTAATCGATTCAAATATTTCTAGAATCGCAAAAACTTGGGTAACATAATATATAATGCATGCTCTTATGTGCAACGACTCAAAACGATATCGAAATCCGTTTAGTCCTGTGCTAAACTTAAAATTTAATACCGACGTCGCTTATTTATTTAGTACTGATTGAAGCGCTATTACCGAGGAACAAATTGAAACACATTAAATGAGGCTAATGGACTTGAATGGAGATAGGAGGAACTATAATTAATATTCATATAAGATATCGAAAAAGACGTTGGCCGCATGCGATTGGATTCGTGTAGCTGTGCAGCTTTCAGCAGACTGAGTATAAATAGTCCACCGTATTGGAACGAAAAGTCACATCAGTACTTGTTGTTCTTCAGTAAACGAACAAAACGTCAAACCACCACCCTACCAACAATGGCTTTCAAAGTTGCTGCCTTTGCCATCCTTCTGGTCATCGTCGGTAAAGCCCCTCGTCTAATGTTAGGCGTTTTAGTCTTACATATTCATTACGAAGATTAATGTCTTTTTGGTACTGCTTCAAGCCATCAATGCTGCTCCCCAGCTCGACCAGCTGCCCAGCGGTATGACCACTCCGGAAATCGGAGAGATCCAGGCACCGGTCGGTGGAAACCAGACGAACCCGGGTGAGTTGCCCAACAACCTGAACACGACCGTTCCCTCGAACCCGGCTGAAGGTGTTGGTGGCTTGAAGCAGTACCAAAAAGACATTAATCTTCGTAATGACCTCGTCTAATGTTAGGCAAAATGGTGAAAAATTTTCATTACGAAGATTAATGTCTTTTTGGTACTGCTTCAAGCCATCAATGCTGCTCCCCAGCTCGACCAGCTGCCCAGCGGTATGACCACTCCGGAAATCGGAGAGATCCAGGCACCGGTCGGTGGAAACCAGACGAACCCGGGTGAGTTGCCCAACAACCTGAACACGACCGTTCCCTCGAACCCGGCTGAAGGTGTTGGTGGTGCCGAGAACGCTACCATGCCGTCGAACATTGGTGGAGGTATCCCGAACCAGCTGGGAACTCGGCTCGCTAACCGTATCAACAGCCGAAACAACAAGAACTAGAACTGTTCCGATCACTGGGTAAAACAAGAATTTCGACCGCATGATGATGATGACGACGTAGGCTAAAACCGCTGGAAAAATGCAAATATAGTGAGCACAAAATTCATAAAACATATTGCGAGAAGCTGTATATCGCGTACCGGATTATATCACAAAATTAGTTCCAAAATTAATTAACCGCTCCCACACGCGCACACTATGTAGCTCCGGTCGTGTTACGTATTCGTTACAGTATCATGCTATCGTTCGGAAAAGTGACAGCATTAACGGTCCCAGGTTTTGCACACACACACACACACACACGCGTATCCTTCGCTTACTATCATCGCAGCGAGTCCTTTGATCCATATCACCCTAATGGGCTGTTTAAAATGCACACATATTCACCATACATTACCCGACCCGGAGCGTTCATGCGCGTTTAATGTGACAACAAAATTGATTACCTGGACCGTCCCCCTTTTGTGCCTGGAAGCATTAAATACAGTTTGCATGCTTTTCCCTTTAAAGTTTGACGGTTTGTACGGGCAATGTTTGTTACAACCATGCGCGCCACCCGTTCTGGTACTATGCAAAGAGTTGCAAAAGTTTACATGTTAAGTGCAAAATTGAAGATAAACACTTAATTTTCCCATCACGAGCGCATTTCTAGCCAGCTGCATTCAATCACCCGGAAAACCTTCACCAAACACACAAAAGCAATCATTTCGAATGCCATCAATTGGAGTGAATGATAATTTTTCCAACTTTTCCGGACACACACACACACACAACATGAAGGGTAGGCAAACAATGAGAGCACAGACGAGAGCACAATTGTAACGACGGAATACACAGAATGGCGGGCAGGTGCCGGTTGTTGAAAATTTTCTCCATTGGCCTTGCCGGAAATAGTCCAATCATAATTCGATCAAATTGTCCATCATGTCAGCGTGTCAAGCGAAATGTCAACCGACCAGGCATTTCATCTAGCTGGACGGCGTGTGGCGTATAAAATGGTTCATCTAGCATGGGTTTCGATTTATTACAGCTCCAACGTGAGACCGTGAGACTAAAGATACTTTTTAAAGGTGCGTGCGAATGTGCGACGATTGTGACAACCAAATAGACAGTAAGAAAAGTGATACACCGAGAGAGAGAGCGAGAGCGAAAGGCTTCTGAATGTTAAATTCCTCCAAATTCGCTGACAGTGGATACCGAGAAGTAGCAACTCAACAATGTGATAGCGTTACGGAATGCTGCCACTGACAGTGATTGTTGCTTCAAAAACGGAACGATATTTTTGCACCGTGTGTGTCGTGTCTTCTAAAACTGCTTCAAACCAAGCCCAAAATTCGTTCGACCGTAGCTGTCAGCAATTTTTGTGCATTTCTCAGCAAGTGAAAAGCAAACGCAGCGTTTCGCTGCATGCGTACGACAGAACGATTTATAATCTCTTGCTACCAACCCACCACCGAAAGGGCTGAACGCTCCTCACTCTTTAACATCGAACGTGTTAAGTCTTCTGGCACGCGGAAAGGCACACACCCTGTTTAGGTGGACCTTTTCGCACGAAAATGGAATTAGTAAAGTTTGCTGGTGCTAGGCTGTGCACAATTTCACCGACAAGCCTTTCGGGCCTCGTGGAAAATGCCACTACACTTTCTGGTGCGTGTGAAAGTGATGCGCAATTCTCACAAACTTCTTCTTGACATTTAGCGATACGTGGAATCGCTCTCGTATCAACGAAAACCCGGGAAAATGTGCTTCGTGTGCTACGATAGACACAAAGTGGCGTACTGTGTTCTGCGTTTGGCGAAACTTTCATCAAGCCGTGTATCGTTCGTTCGTGGATATTTTTAACTCACTTACAGTCAATTTTCTCCGGAAACTTAACCATGAAAAATGTGTTCACATTCACCATCACCAACGCCACCACTCCTATTACGGCTTTTGATCGGTAACCATCGGCAAGCTTTGCCCGCACGCTTGGTGTGCGCTAAGTAAAACTTATTACCAAGAAAGCTAACGTGTATGTACTAGGACCGCCAGTCAAGCACAGTGTTGCCATCTAGCGGGAATTGTACTGCACTCACCAAAGCACCACCATCAAAGGATGTGTGCCGTTGCTGGTGGCACCGAGAAGCAAACACGGGGGAAACAAATTCGAGTCTGGGTTCTTTTTTTTACGACAATGCACCCACCCATAGCCAAAACGGCGGCCTCCATAATTGATTGCCGATTCAGTGTGATTTACATGTGCTTACTCATGTAGTGATGTGCCACCCGGAGTGGCAGACGTGGCAAGGCCGTTCACGATAAGATAAGGTTGTTTTGGGAAAGTGTTTTCGGATTCGCCCGAAGCATAAATAATCCTTGGAACACATTACGGGATTAGCTGTTTGGTGGGGTTGGAGTGAGCGTGCCTCGCTGTGCCCTGATTCGGTTGGTGATTTTATTCATGCGTGTTTCTTCTCCAACGAAAAAAAACATAAAGAGTTTCCGAACGCACTTCCTTCAGCCGGTTTTGATCGATAAGCTTGAACGATTGCCAAGAATGGGCCGTTCGATTGGGCGTGTAATTCCCTTCGGCGGGCTGGGAAACGAATGTATGTTTGAGTTTATAGACATGGGGGACATATAACATTAAATTGGGCTTTTGGGTGAGTGGGATGATTTCTATTAAAAAAACAAGAAAAAGGGGTCCAGAGCCTTTTTTTGTGTGGCATTTTAGTCACGATTTGCGAGATCGTTATTCATGGTTGGTTGAAATCTTGTAACATTTAGGTATAAACTTAGCACTCATCCTTAGTTGCAACGCCTAAAAGTAGGCAATAAATAGAGTTTTCATCCGTTTTTGCTAAGCTAAGTAGTTAAAGTTTCACGTACTAAAAACTGTCATGTGCTTCAAACATCACATCATTGTAAGTATGAACCCTCCTCGAAAGCGAATTCCATACAATGGCTCGAACTCGAACTTGCTACCGCCAGCATCTTAAAATAAACCTCACGAACAAACCGGCAGAAACAGAATGTGCGGTCCCATTGCAAACATTGCTTAGACAAATATCTTTGCCATTCCAGTTGGCAGCGAAATTTCACCCATTGGCCGATCGTTTAACGGGATCGGTCGAACCATTCTAGCGCTAGTAGTGAACAAACAATGAATGAACGCTTCGAAACTGTTTACTTTAAAACGTTCGAAGCCAGAGCAAAACCATACTCACCGAGAAAGCACACGCACCAAAAGACAACGGGGCAAACCCGAGCCCGAGCCCGACTTTCAAGCACACATACAAAGTTCCTGTTCGGAAAACCGATTCTTGAAACGGTTCGACAACCGTTACAGGGTTGCGGGCGGGGTGAGGGCGAGTAAGTTACCTCCCCACCCGGAGGGAGAAGGAAAATCGCATGAATCATGCACGCCACATTTATTTATGCTGTCGGCAGACGATGCCTCCCCCAAAAACTTCGCGGGGCTACGTTCGCGTGAAATTGAAACCAACCTACCGGGGGTGTTCCCGTGTTTTTCCCTTTTTGCATCACACTTTTCCGGCTTGAAGGAACCAAAAGAGAAGCACAAAAACAAAACCAAAAAAAAAAACCCCGAATCATGGCGACGAGATTGTTTTCCAAACATCCGAAAATGGGCATCTCCACCGCTCGTTGGGATACTTTTTCCTTTTTTCCGGTATTTTTCTAGGAAAACCTTAAACGAGAAAAAGACACTTTCACACACACACACACACGCTCACAAATACAAACCGAAGAACTGTTTTCAGCGCATCTTTCAGCCGCGTAGTCCGAGTGTTGAAAAGTGAGAAAATATTTTGCCCCCTCCGCACGAACATGTCCCCCCCGGGAGGGCAGAGCTTGGAAGGGATGTTTTTTCTTTCTCTAATGCTCTTTATGCTTTATGGTATTTTGCATGCAAATTCCCGAAACCCGCCGGTCGGAATGGTTTTGTTTTTCGTTCTACATTTCCACTTCCGGTTCGCGTTAAATTATAATTTTTCGCTCGGGAGTTCACCGTACCGCCGAACCCATAACTCCGCAATCGTACGCGAACCGTATTTGCCGTGCCGCGGGTACGGATGAAAAGCACTAGAGCAGCGGCAAATAAATATTAAATTTCCAATCGTTCGGGTCCCGGAAAGTGAAATAAAAATGCTACCAAAAAATCAACAAGCTTCCTCTATCCGTCGTGCCGGGGGGAGACAAAAATCGAAGAAATTCAATTGTATGTATTGGGGAAGAAAATTTTCCCCATTTTTCCTTTGCTCACCGGGAATCGCTTTGATGTGCGCGTAATCGACACCGCCAGGATCGGGTGTGAAGAGTGAAGAAACTTAAAGCTTAGCCGGCTAAGTGTAACGACTTTTGCACGGGTTGGGCATGTGCATGTCGTGCCGTGGCGTGAGTTTGCTAATTGTCTGCCAACAACCAACACTTTCTGCATCAACGAACCTTTACCTACGGTGTGTAGCGCATTTACATTCGTGATAATGCACTTTTTCTACCCATTTTTTTTCATTCAACATGAAAGTGAAGGTTCATTTGCGAGGATATGTGTGGATTAGAGCTTATCTGTGTCTTTCGCTTAAATGCTAACGGCATGATTGCTCATCGTATGGTCATTTGTGTAATGGTTTATATACCAAAAAAAAAAAACCACTCCCCAAACGTACTTTCCAGCGACACACAAAAACTCGTCCAACATAACTTCCAGCTAATTTCTGTTGCCAAGCAAATGCTCAACCAATGGAGAGCAGGGAAAAACTGTTCAACTCAAGTTTTTGGTGACAAAACATGCAGTTGAGAGGAAAATGTTGCACATGTTGCAACCGGTACTTCTTGCAGCATGCAATCGTTGCGTTCGTTTTAGCTTGTTTTTGTGCTACGGAACATTTCCTCCCCATCGGTTGCACATTCCAAACAGCACCCAAAGCTTCCTTCAATATCCCGCATAGCACATATTAATGTGCTAAAACATTATGTTGCTTGTTGTTAGCTTTTTGTTTCTGGTTTTCCTTTCTGGCCTGTAGCGACCTCTTGCAGCAGCTCGCAATGAAGCAACGCACCGTAGAAGTTCCCCTGTACGTTTTGCTGCTGGTATTCACGCTGCAGGTGGCGACCATGCCGGAAGGTGCGCACTGTTGCAGCATGATGAACAACGATAACGCCGAACAACGGGGCGCCCAACTGGCCGATCCGGCCACCTCCAAAAAGATGCCCGAAATCACCATGCAAGAGGCGGTGGCCCAGTGTAACCGTACCTTCGTCATCCAGCCCGAATACCTGGCCGAGCTGAATGAAACCGGAAGCTTCCCGGACGAAACCGACCGGATACCGTTGGTGAGTGGGCCAGGCTGCGCTAGCCATTCGTTTCGTGGCGTGGTGGAGGGAAAGAAAATCAATTTTCAATCTCGCATTTTCCGCAGTGCTTTATCCGGTGCTATTTGCAAACACTCGGCATACTGACGGAGGACGACAAGGTTAACAAGGAGACAGCGCTAGCACTGAATTGGGCCTCCTCCAGCGAAACCGTCGACGAGTGTCTGGATGAGATGAGTAGGTTTTCTCTTATTTCCACGTTTTCGCAAAAAGTGATTTCATTGTTCGGTCCCTTCCCCCGGCAGCTGGTTCCGGCTGCGAGAAGGCGTACCTCTTCACGCGCTGCATCATGACCCGGGCACTGGTGGACGGGAAAAGCAAGGATAATAAGTAGAGCCAGTGGTTCCCCGATTCCCGAAACCGGCCGATACGTACCTTACCGTGGCAGACGTGTACAGAGCGAAGCTAGCTGACGGAGCACACAATAAACAGCACACATTTGAAAGCATTCTGAACTTGAACTTGGTTGAAGTGTTTTATTACTATTTGCGACCGATATTTCCCGAACTGGCGTAGCTGAAAATGTTTTATTTCACTCTTGGCGTCTACATCCGCTATGGTGAAGCGATTCTCGTTGCACACTACCACACATACAACCTCACGTGTCAACCTATTTGTCAACATCGCAACTGACAGTTCATAACACTACAGAATATAAACAACAGGTCCTAGTATTCTGTGGGAAGGATTAATTCCGCCGGCGTAGCTGCACCGCATGTGGGAAGGCAAGATTTAGCGAAATCTGATACTGGTACCGTATGTCCTCATAGCGCAGGTTAGTCGTTAACTCGTAGCTTCGCAAAATCTGTGCCAACAGCGTCTTCAAACTCATCATGGCGTACCGATACCCGATACAGCCTCGGGGACCACCGCTAAACGGCAAATGCGCGTACGGATGTCTTTCACCGCCATCCCCACCAAGGAAGCGGTCCGGATCGAACTCATCGGCCGTCGCACCCCACACATCCTTTCGCCGGTGTAGTGCATAGAAATGGAACAAAAACACACTGCCCTTCGGTATTCGATGTCCATCCAGCATAATCTCGGCCAAATTTTGCCGTCCAACGATCGGTGCAACTGGCATCAGACGCATCGCCTCCTTCAACACACATTCCACATAGTGTAGGTCTTTCATCAGCTCGATCGTGATCTCCTGATCGGGTGAGAAGACCAATCCGGCTACCTCTTCGTACGCTTTGGCCTGCACTTCGGGATGCATCGCAAGCAGCAAACAGGCATGTGCTAATTGTGTAGCAGATGTCTCATTACCCTGGATGCGCGGGAAAGTGCGGTTATGAAACGATTACGGACGCATAACGTGCGATTGCTCAACACTTAACACCTACCGCTACGATCATCGTGTAGATGTGGTCCGAAATTTCCTCATCGGAAAAATGGCGTGCAGACGGATCGGTGAGTGGCATCTTCATCAGTTGGTCGATGAAAATCTGTGGTTTTCGGTACTGAGACTCACGTTCCTGTTCCGGCTGGTTATCAGTTCCGTCGAAGAGACGAGCAATCTCTTCCCTTTTATCATGGATTATCTGTGCGGATTACCGAGAAGAGTGAGTGAACAACAGTATTGTGTACAAAAATCCATCGTAGCGATGGTTTAATGGCACTTCCAACTGACTTCACACCTTACGCGTAAACTGCTGGCAAATGTTGATTGCTCGCATTTCATTCCGATACAGCTCGGTGAACTGGTAGATGAAGTCAATGTGCAGGAAAATGTTGAAAATTCGCACCCCAATCGTCTTGAGTGCGCTGTGTTGGAAAATGGAAATTCAATCGGTTATTTTATTTCACTCTGATCCTGAGGGCAAAACGAAAGGTAGCGATCGATTATTTAACAACAAGCGCACAACCTTCTAATTGCAAAACTAATTAGCTAAAATCATAATCCACCCACGGACCACAGCATGTACTTTAGCAGCCCGATTAGCTAACAGTTTAATAACACCAGAAATCAGAATCAATCGTATAATTATTGCTTTTCGTCACCGACCTCCCGCCACCGATTGTCAGCTCAACCGCAAATGTTCATTTCAAATTTCCCAGCGCGTGGACACGTGCAATTATTGGCCGCACAGCACAGCTTCCGCGCACACATTTTCCATTTCGCGAATTCGCTAATTGACAAGCAAAACGGACGTCCGATAACCGTACACTCTAATCGAATATCGATTGTGAACACTTACACCTCTAAATTGGCAATAAATTGAGCAGCACCGTCTCGCTCGAGAACCTTCCCGCCGAGCGAGGTGCGGCTTATCATCTCCAGTGTACAGGCCGAGATGTACTCCAAGATGTTGCACTGGTCGCCTGTTTGTGCGTAGTGATCCAATCTTCCCACCAGGCGCTGCGTGCAGTCGTTGAAGATCGGCACAAAGCTCTCCAGTATGCGGGCGTTGAACGTTGAGTTGAGCGTTTTCCGATGCGCTTTCCACACATCATCTACACAACGACAGGACACACACGCATCGCAAACTTATTAACCGCACAAGAAAAGAAAATAGTATCCTTTTTGCTTACATTTGGCCGCCAAAAGCCCATTCGGCAACCGTACCACCTTGTACAGATCCGGTTTCGCCTGACAGTCGGGATGCGTTAGCACCGTTTGCACCAGCTCCGGATGGCTGATCCCGATCGCGAGCTGCGATCCAAAGCGGAGCGTAAACAAACGGTCATGCTGCCGGAAATGTTGATCCAGCACCAGAAACACTTCACCCGGGCTTTTCCCCAGAAAATCGCCCAAATTTCCCAACCACCGATGGACGGGACGGGCACGCGGGATTCGATCGGCCCACCTTAACCGCTGCTTCCAGTACCAGGACAGTGTGACGGTGCACAAGATCACCGCCAGTACTAAGAGCCCGGGTATCATGGCGTTTCGAACGACCGTTTCCACTGCACACAAAAATGCAACTGTCGCTCACCTCCGCAGTAACGCACGTGCACCGACGAAAATGACGGGCCTAATCACGACTCGGTGCAGTTATTAGTGGGTGGCCTGGTCGAAAGTAAACCCCCGCCGCAATGTTTGCGCTTTCATGGGTGCAGAAAAGGGCGAAAGGAGAAAAGCAGAAGGGTATGTTGATGTTTTCCGCCAAGGGCCAACGGTGCGTGTACAATAAAATCGAAAATTAGTGCAAACCGTTTGTGCGATGGGTGCAGGTGGAGAAACAAAGGGACGACAAACGGAAAGACATGCGTACGTGAACATAATTTATGCAATTATTTTCGCGACGTGCTACGCCATTGTCTGGAAACTAATCGTCCGGTTTGTGCTGAAATTACGCCGGTGCGTCG
>KZ061992.1:181784-234046 GCA_002091835.1 Anopheles maculatus
AAAAAAAGCTCATCAAATGGCAGCTGGTTTTCGTTTCTAATTTGCTTTGGAATATCTAAAAATTATTATCGGTAACATTTCCAGCGTGTTATTTTGTAATATTCTTTGTGCAACAATAAACAATCGTTTTATCTTTAAATTTCTGTATTCCAAACAACGTAATAATGACACTTCAACTATGGATTATATACGCTAACACCGCATTTGACAGCTGCAGCCATCTTTGACAGTGTGTGAAAGCCACAGAAAAAGAAAAGTGTAAACAAACGCCTCGTGAAAATTTGTGTGTCCCAGCGTTGTGTACAGTTTTTCTTCCCTTTTTGCAGTTATCCGACCAATTTTCTCCGCCCCGTTCATTTTTCGATTGCAGGAAACTAAACCGCTTGACGTTCTTGCGTTGGAATTGTGTGCTTCAAGAACGCCAAGCCGATTTCTGATTTCTGCATCAAGAAAAAACAGCAAACTGGCGTGGTTGCCCACACGTTACCCACCCTTCCCGGCGATGCATTCGGAAGCTTGTGTTGAGATCGATCGAACGGCCGGAATTTCATAATTCTTCTGAGTTCACGAGTGTGTTTGGTTCGTCAGTTGTTGCTGCCGATTTGTGTTTTCTAATTTTCTACCACCGACCGATGGGAGCGAGTCTCAATTTTGATGCACCGTTTTGTTACAATTCACGCCGCATAGAAACAAGAAATTGATTTTGTTCCTCATTGGGTGGCTTGGTAGAAAATGTAAAGCGTCGAACATGCGTACACGAATGGTTGTGCATTGAGTAGCATTCTTCTTTTGGTATAATTATCACCGTATTAGCAGTCTGTTGCGCAAATTCTTGTGTAATTCGGGAAGCGGCACGGGAAGTTTGGGACAAGGGAAACACGTGATTCGGTGTAACGGGCAAAATGGATGCTAGCGGAAGTGCACTTTCCGGTAGTGAGACGGATGAAGCGAGAAGCGACGGCTTGAACGTACCGTCCGGATGTCCTATGGCAAAGCGTAGAAAAATCGATTCTAATACAGTTAGCGGGAAGGGAAGTGAGAGCGATGATGAAAATTCAACCGATGCTACGCCGAAGGAAACTGGCCCTGCGGATAACCTTCGGGAGTTTGACGTATTGGATGAGGTGCAGGGCGATAACTCAGAAGAGGACTCGGAAACGGGTGGTAAGAGTGTTTTCGGGGTGGCAAAGTGTAAACAGGTTGATAATTCCTATCATCTCCTAATCCAGGTGCAGACATCGATGATGGCAGCTCAGAAGGATCGGATGTCAACTACGATGATATAGAGTCGATGCTCGACGAAGGATTGCCGGAGGAGCTGAGAAACACCGCCAAGAAGCAACCGTACGAGGAACGCTTCAAACAGGTGCTGGAAGAAAAAGGACGCAATCATTTCGAAGTACTTCCGGAAGGCTGGGTCCAGGCAACACACACCAGCGGAATGCCGCTGTACCTGCACAAAGTATCACGCGTTTGTACCGCATCTAGACCATACTTTCTTGGACCGGGAAGTGTAAGAGTAAGTAGCCACAACGATCGTATGATTCTTCTGATGTTGCTTTGAATTTTTCTAACCGGATGACCATTTTGTAGAAACACGAAGTACCTCTAAGTGCTATACCCTGCCTCAACTATCGCAAAGCACTCGAAAAGGAAGAGGAACTAAAGAAAGAGCTAGCGGAAGCAAGCGCCGCCCAAGCATCCACTACGAATGGAATCGAAAACGGTGAAGCGACGATTGATTCCGCCATCGAAGGAGATGCTACCAAAGAAGCGACAGAACCGGCACCGGAGCGCCAGCTACACAATGCGCAGCTAAGCAAAATGATTGCCGGCGCAACGACCACTGCCGAAGCACAGGCAAATGCTAAACTGCTCCCGCTGAAGGTGAGCGCCAAGATTGAAACGGTAACGGAAAATCTGAAAGCACAGTCCCTAACACCCGACGCCGTGATGGATTATTGCAAGAAGCTGTTCCGCTTCAAAACGATACGCGTGTTGCGGTTCAAATCGTGGGCAGCGCGGCGAAAGTTCACCAAGCATCGCAAGCACATCAAGAATTTACAGCGTCCCACACTGCCCGACGGTACGAAACTAATCACCTTTCCCATGCTGAACATCGAGGACGAACAGGGTAATCCACACGCTCGGCCCAAAAAGGAATGGATCATGAATCCGAATGGCAAAAGCTACGTCTGCATTCTGCACGAGTACGTCCAGCACGCCCTGCGCAAGCAACCGACGTACGAGTTTAAGGAGCTGGAAAATGCGGCCACGCCCTACTCGGCAACCGTTACGATAAACGATTTAAAGTACGGTACCGGTTACGGCACGAGCAAAAAGCAGGCGAAGAGTGAAGCTGCCCGAGAAACGCTCGAAATTCTCATCCCGGACATGAAGGACAAAATAACGGGCAAGGATGGTAAGAGTGCGGCGAACGGTGGAAGCGGTTCTCAGCAGCAATCGTCCGATCTGCGCGAGCTGTCCGTGTTCGATGAGATCAAAATTGAAGATCCAAGGGTGGCCGAATTTTGCGCCAAAACAACCGAACCATCGCCACATGCCATACTGCTTACCTGCTTGCAGCGCAACTTTGGCCTCGGCGAGGTGCACATCAACTACGAAGTGAACACGATGAAGCATCGCAAGAACGAGTTTACCATGACGGTGGGCAAGCATGTGGCGACGGTCGCGTGTAAAAACAAGCGCGACGGCAAGCAGCGTGCCTCACAAGCGATACTGCAGATACTGCATCCACACATTAAGACGTGGGGTTCACTGTTGCGACTGTACGGCAATCGATCGGTAAAATCGTACAAGGAGAAAAAGCAGGAAGAGCAAGAGATTACCGTGCTGCAGAGCAAGGCGGCCATCAATCAGCCAAACTATGCGATCCTGGAGAAGCTAAAGCAGGAAATGTCGAAGCTAGAGGAACGGCAGCGGAATGTGCGCGTGATCGGGAAGTTTGTGCCACCGTCGGATATTGATCTACCGACCGGGGCTGGTGCGAATCTGAAGAACGTTGATCTATAGATGAAGGTGAGAGAGTTTACTTCTAGCACGAGCGCTATTATTAAATAGGGTTAGGTGAAATCCGGGAAGCTGACTATCCTACTATAGATAAATCAAGTCACTCAGAAGGTAAGGCAGAAAACACTCAAAGTTATCATCACTAATCTTACAATCCTCAGCGTTAGACCAGTGACTAGATTAAGTCTTATTTCTACTCCCGTTAGTCATCGAACTAAGCCGGAGCAGTGTTAAGAAGCATTCTAAAGGACAATTGTACATAATTATCGCTGAAAGTGCGGTGAAGCCTATAATGTGCGTTGAAGCATGTGGTATTCCGGTATCTGATTTGCCAAGAAAGTAAGCCATAACAACATCGTGTATGCATAAATTCCGTAATTACATGGTTTATAATTCGTGCTCGAGAAATATCGAAAGAAATTGGATTATCTGGTGAAGATACGACGGAGAAAAACAGTACGGATCGAATATTTTCTATTGAAGTTCTGTCGAAGCTGTGCGTATTATTCCGGACAGACTGTGTAATACGACCACGATGGACAAGAGTATAAAAGTACTGCGTGTGTACTGCTCGAAGATCTATTTTCGTCGGCCAAGAGAACCTTCACTAGGTTTCGCTCCCACAGAATTCTAGGCTCTGCCTTGCTACGAGGATCAGATCACATCGACGTCTCAGCATTGTTCGTATCGTCTCTATCCGAACGTCTATTCTCATCATCTTCGTTCACACGTTGCGGTCCGGATGGGTTCGAACCTCGGTCCTGCCGTGTGAAGACCGGCGCCGCTATCGTATATACTAATGATGGGCCAAATGACTGTTTACGCGGATCGACCCGGAGTCGAGTTCGACACTATAGGAATCGAGTTCGACCCGTGGGTGCAATAGGTTCGGGTTGACCCGTGGGTGCAGCAAACCATATGCGAGTTCGACCCGTTGGTTCGGGTCGACCCGAACGCATTGCCCCCACGGGTCGAACCGACCCTACCCGAACCCATTGCACCCACGGGTCGAACTCGCGTATGGTTTGCTGCACCCATGGGTCGAGCCGAACCTATTGCACCCACGGATCGACCCGAACCCATTGTACCCACGGGTCGACCCGAACTCGTTGGAGTTTGGAATATGACCCGCTCCGGGTCGCTTACAGATGACTCCGACCCGATAGGTTCGGGTCGACCCGCACATCACTAGTATATACCACTGGGCCGCCCCGCAAGTACGTATCTTTGAAGGATAACATCTAGCTTCTTCCAAGATCATCTTCAGCGGATGAACCTCATTCAGGAGGCACATTCTCCGGAGTGTCCGGAGCTAAGAGAGACACCAGAGCACGTGATTTTTGAGTGCCCTCGCTTCATCGCCGTGAGACGTCATATGAACTGTCAGGTGGGAGAAGAAGTGACTGTGGAGAACATCATCCCCCTGATGTGCTCCAGCCGAAACATCTGGTGAGTTATAGCAGAGACCATCAGGGTGATCCTTACCCGCCTGCAACAGCGACGTATTCGCATCGACAGAGGTACGACTGAGACCGGTCCAGGGGCTCAGCAAGATGTCAGCCGGGAGAACCATATCATTAATGGTGATCCCGGTTTCATACTGTAGTGGTAGCTATGATCTTCCTGGAAGAGCATGCTATCGCGACAGGCAGTAGATCACCGTTGGAAACTGGAAGAGTCTCATTAGCTTTTCGGTGACCAATGGTGATCGTGAAGCTAAAACGCCCGACAACCCTCACCAAGTTGTCACAGCGCGACGCCCTTACGAGTGCCCATGGCAAAAATTCGTCTATACCATTCATTTCCAATGTTATACCCCCGTTGGTGATCTGGGAATGTTTGGCGTAAGGCTCGAGGAGGTTTTAGTCGGTCCTATGAAGATCTCCTCCTCGGATATCAAAAAAAAAAAGGATAACATCTAGTCTGCCTACTCTAAAAATATCCTGAAGAAGGTTTTTTGAGTCCTCTAAATCCTCCTAAACCGTGTCCAGGATTATTTCTGCAGATTATTTCGATCATTGAAGCCCCGAATGAGCAGATATTGAACGCGATTGAGCTCTCAAAGTAAACATTTATATTCAAGAGATAACCTTAGGTGCATTTCGTCCTGAAATGTCCGGAACTACGAAAACAGTCCTCCAAAGAATTTCTTTCCACTCGCCCATCGAATTACCATCGAAATTTTGTTAGGAAACATTTGTGTGTGTTGTTTTATTATTATTATGCATCATTTCAAATTGTATCCTTCCCCTTCTCTGTGGGCCCATTTAATATCTCGGATAAGAGTAGAGTCGCGCATATTTTAAGAGCTACCGAGTGTTTGTGACCGTAAATGAACTTACGCTTCGCTACTTCCAACATTTCCCCCATATTCGCTCAAGGACGCTTCCGATTTGGTCATTTTGTTTTGTTTGTAATGACGATGGTGTACCCCATCGCTTCGATTTATTCTACCTTTGTGCTCGGCATAGTTTTAGCTGATGAATGTAATGGGTGTGTCTGTGTGTATTCTTACTTCCTTATGTTCTTATGTAGCTACTTGTAATAGTTAAGTTTTGTAACATATCTTCTCTTGCGTGTGCTTAACGTCTACCATTTTCATCATTCACTATAAACCAACCAACCACATCAAGAATGTTTGCTGTATGGATCGATTATGGGCTAACGATATTCGAAAACAAAAATAGTAACCAAAGTAGTATTACAATTACTTAAGTGCATTGAGTAAGGTGCGCCATCTTTATGGGTAGCATTTATTTATCTCTAGCTCATACTACACATATACGTTAGAAGCGGATGTTTGCCGGTAACGGGGTGGGGGATACACCCCATTTCCTTTCCGCAAACTTCCCCCATCGTCTCCCACCATTTCAAGTTGTTTTGTTTGTATGTTCACAGCATCCCTGAAGCATTTTTGTAGCAATTTGCAACGGTGCATTGATGCATTGCATGCCTGAATGTCGCATTGCTGCTCCATGCGTTTTTGTTTTGATATCACATTTAAGTATATTTGTATTGTTTTGCTGACCATTTATGTACAGTTGATCAGCTATCCGTGTTTTAATAATGTTCTTGTTTGTTAATTATATTCTCGCATTTAATAACATATGTCCGGTTAGGAAACCCTGGAATTGCAGCAAATTTGTTGCGCTCGTGTGTTTTGGTTGGGGCTGGAAATGGAAAAAAGGTGTAGCGTCAAGTGTGATGTGAATTTTTATGTGTGCAACATGGATAAAGTTGATACTTTTCTTTTGTTTCTTTTGTACAAATTTCGCATCGCAAACGTGGATCTTGTAGTAACATTATTATGAGGCACTTATAATACAATTATTTTTTTTTGCGGCCTTGTCGCTTCGTACTCGCGCGTGTGCGTGTGTTTGTGTTGGTCGATTTGAATCATACTACATCAAGTGGCTAATTATAATTATCGGCTTTACAAATTGGCAGCGCGAAAGTATATGGTTAATACAAATTGATCGCTTCCTTCGCCAGGCTCAAGCGCAGTGTATTACGATCAGGTAGCAACAATCACCGGCCAATTGAAACCATCGCTACTGTGTGCCTGTGAGTGTGTGTGTGAGTTGCACTTGCTACCAAACGCCTAGCTTTGCTACCCGTCCAGCAGGGGGATGAGCTACACGCGTGTTGGTACAACTTTTAAATCTACACGTTACACTGTGTGGTCATCTTCGGTTACATGTACTATCATCCGTTTTACTTTATATATTACCATATATCTGTGCGACAGTGTTAGAAGCTACGTTGTGTTTGGTTGGATGTGAGTGAAATGTGCGGAGTAAAGTGAAGTGGAACATAAACTAACTTCTTGCACTCAACACTTTTTTTTTTGGCCACTGTAAGCCTCACACAACTAGCACAAGCTGTAGTGTCCCTCAATGCAATAAATAAGAGCATTACTGATGAACAAGCAAAAAACTGTCCCATCCTCTCCCAGCGATGACAAGAAATAAAGCTCGTTACGAAGAAATAGAACCACAAAACATTCCCAAACATAAGTTCTTCGCTTCCCCCCTCCTCGGGAGGCTGAGACATAGAAAACAAATGGCACAAATACTTCTTGTTGCAATCTCATCAAGGCGATTTTTTGGGCGGTGTATGGCACACAATATGTTGTGCTTCTTTCTGTGGCGCTTCCTTTGGGTGGTCAGCATCGGCCACACGCTTGTGGCAGCACAAACAAGATTTGATCTTAAATTACAGGCGGTCATAAACATGGATTTGTACGTATATTACGGATGGGGACGTGTGGCGTACATACGTACCGGCAAAAAGCTCTACTCCTTTTCGGTTTGGTCCAGTTGTGCGGAGCTTGGATAAGAAATGGTAGGCAAAACCAAAGCAAAAAAAAAACACGCAAGTGCCTGTCGACACAAAAACTTATTAGAAGCGATTTTCCTTACACTAACGATCCGTCGGTTTCTGCTTCCTTTGTTTTTGCTGCTCTGCCAACAAGACGGAATTGAAGGAATAACATATGCTATCGTCTACTGTATCGTTAACTACGCTCCCTTGGAACCTTTTGCTATCTCTCCCTCTCTCGCTCTCTCTCTATCTTCGTTTCAATTCTATCTGCATTGCACATTGTTTTTTGTTTTCTGTGTTATTTTGTCACCGAAAATGAAAGCGACTTTACGAAACTCTCGTTTTACAAATTGAATCACCCGTTGTTCTGCCTCTTTTGTTTTACAATTTACATCGATCGTGTGTTTGTTTGTGTTTTGTTTTTGTCATTTAATTTTACTTTATGCTTTGTTTGCTTTGTGCAATTTTTAAATGCTAGTAATTGGTTTCTCTCGCGTATTATGCTTATTAGTTTTGGTTTTACTTTACTTTTGATTCTGTCTCAATTCAGTAGCTTTTTCTTTTGGTAATTAGTATGCTTCCCAACCCTGCAGCCCTCTCTGTTTTGTGCGATAATTTGCTTAGTATCTCTATCTGTATCGGTGCTAATTATTTCGCCTTTACTCGTGAGTTGCTAGTAAACGAATAAACGTTAGCCATTTTATAGCGATGCAATTCCGGTTATTTGTGTTTGATGCTAAGAAAAATATATTCTAAGCTGTTAAAAAAATGTATAAAGTAACTTTTGATGCTTCCTTCCTGTGCGTTGCCGGAGCTCAAGCATTTGTTTGATTGATTCTGTACGTTCTTTTGCTGTATTGGTCAGAGTTTGCTCAATCCTCCCGATCGCAACCGCAAGCCATCACTACTACTAATACTACTGCTACTGCTACACTCTGCAGTACGCTACGATGTATCTGTGACTTCATAAGACGCAGAGCGACGATGGCACGGTCGCAGCCTGCACTGCCCATTCCCAGCTCTACCTTTTGCGGTCACTTTGTTAGCTTCCGTTCACGATCGGAAGCCACCCGCCGGACGGTTGAAGTGTTGCTGCTGCTGCTAACCCAAACAGTGACGTTCCGATGGCGGCCAGCAGGATAAGCCACAGTGTTGAAGAACCTTTCGGTGCACCATTACACGCGTCCGCATCGTTGCAACTCTGCAGGCACCCGTGCACGTATCTGTTTGCGACGGACGAAAAGCAACAACAAAAAAAGAGGTGTCGAAATGTTAGCTCACAGGTCGTTTGAAGAAAATCGATTACCCAGCAGAGTGAGAAGCTGATTGATCTCTGCCGCCCCACCGTACCTATCATCGTAGTAGAACCGTCCACAGTGTGACATGCGAATGATTTCGGTATCCGTCGTCAGCGTACCACTGTCCAGAGCGCATCCACGAACGGTAATCGTTTCACCGGTGTCATCTGGAAAAAAAAACACGAGAACACATCAAATGAAATTGAATTGGCGACGTAAACGGAGATGAATTCTTTGTCATTTACTTTATCAGGCGACGGGAAGCTTATTATCTCATCTAAACGCGTAAGAGTGTTTCTAATACAATCGATTTCAAGCACTCCTCTATTAAATTAAAACCAGTTACGTGCGATTTTCCACCCAAAACAAGCAATTATTTACACATCGCCTTTAATCGATGGCTTAAAAATTGCTTGCCGGTCTATTACACGCACACACACTCACACACACACACACACACACACACACATGGCTGCAATTAATGCAATTTTCATGGTAATGCTGACCCAACCTTTTCGTTGTACCGACGTGTGTGTACATGCGTACCAGACGCACTAAATTTCACACACCCACTGGCCTGGTCTGGATGAAGCTTTCGATGTTATTGGTCGGTGTGCTGCAAATTGCATACTGGACAGGGGCATAACTTATTGTTCAGGTCAGGGCAAACGAAGCCACGTGTTGACAACAGAGGTTGCTTTGATCGTCGGTTTTTGGGAAGGTTATTGCTTGTTGTATCGTGTGAGTAATTGGCTTCTATAGTGGGAGATAGACTTTTGATGGTTTTCTGTTGTTTTCTATAGTGTTTAAATTGAAAAAGACTACCTAAAAAAAAGAAACAGCTGAACTACTGTACTATGACGTTTAAAATATGCAAACAAAACATTCCGAAAAGTAATAAGTTATGTAAAATTGTGAAATAAATGCGTTCCTTTAATGCTTAAGCTACACAACGAAAGTAAGCCACCAATTTTCACTCGAACGCGTCCGCTTTAAAGTCACAACGGCTCTCCCTAGATTACAACACAACTACATTGTACGGAGGAGAAAATTAAATCGCACTTAAAATGGAAATAACAATCAAAACTCTCTACAGTAACACACACACTCACCCACCCACAAACACACTCAATAATGCTCTCACCATAATAGCCGGCAATTTTAATGCACGATGTGGCCGGAAACAGCCCGTCCCGGCCCTTCCGTCCGCCCATGCACGGTGACTCCAGGATGGCCGCCGAGTAGTTGTTGTGGAAAGGATCATCGCACGCCTTATTGGCACCGTTCATTGAAACGCACTTAAAGCAATCGATACCGTACACTGTTAGAGAGAGAAAGAGATAAAAAACAAAGGGAGAAGGAATGGATGCGATGAAAACACGGATGAAAACAGAAAGAATCATTTAACAAAATGCTCTCAAAACCAGGTAAATGAAATTGTATCCGGGATCGCTGGAAGCACCAAAAATACCATGCCAGAACTTGTTGGCAAACGAAGCGATCATAAATCAAATTATCCTCCCGCTCTTATGCGCAGTGTACTGCACTCTCCCCCTGAAAGCTGAGGGAAGTTCTTTTTTTTTACCAACCGGCATCCGTGTGCCTATTCCATCGGGAGTTTGGTTTTGGCAAAACAAATATTCCTACACACTGTCATTATACCGGGTTTTTTTTTTCGGTAAATCGAATTCCCGTTTTTGGCAACTGCCCTAGCTGCGGGTGGGGAGGGTGCTTTGGGCCTTTTTACTTTGCTTTGTTACTTGTATACTTTCCCAGCTCGTTATGCCCTTTCACGTACCGAAATGCAACGAGCAAAAAGATCTTAAACAAACACTAAATTCGGCCCAACGTACGAGCGCGGTATGCAAATTCAAGATTTACGTTAATTGGCTTATGAATAAAAGATATCCTACCCTACTCCTCGGCCCGACAAACACACACCGCATCACATCCGATAGCTGAATCTGATTGGGTTCTTGGCGTTTCAATTGCTCGATCCTCGGGTACCGTATGAGGCACATGTCACTGATTAATTATGTATTTTTGTGACCTGCGGACCATCGAATAATCAAGCCGATGGTAAACGAAAACACGTCCAACACGACGCCCATCACGCCTGTTGTTGTTGTTGTTGTTTACTGTCCAACGGGCATTGCTCTTCCCAGAAAGGCCTTTTTTTTTTGGTCGTGTTGATAAACATTCCATAGCATTGCACACACATTTTACTGCATCATTGCACAAACATGTGGCTAACCTGACTGCACACACACACACCCAGCCTGCGTTCTGGTTGGCTTGGTTAGCCCCACGCTCATAAATTATGGACCAGTGAAAAGTGGCAACCGAAAACAATTGCTAACTGCAATGGAGACGCATGGTCTTTTGTGTCTGGTGGTCGGATTGCGAATCGTGTCGTGCCGATTTTGTTTCTCCTTGCGATGGAGCAATAATTGCAATCGGTAATTTAATTGTTGAAGAGTGTTTTTGCAAGGATCTTTCATTTGATGGCGTTACGAATGCATTTCAGTTTGTTTTTGTTGTCGGCAATAGGCGTTACAATTAAGTTGTTAATATTCCTGTTAAGCATTCATTGTTGCGAAAATTTTACTGCATAATCTGTCTAAGTGCATGATAGATAAGCTAAATCTTTTGAGACAAACACTCAAATAACAGCTAAAGGTAACGCTTCCGAAAACGAGAACATCATTTAAAAAGCGTTACTAAGCGTTACATGCGTATATTGTGAAAGATTCCTCTGCACTTATTTTCGATCGAAGCAATCCTAATCCTATCCTCCTTGTGGTTAAGAATAAAAATGTACCAAGGTAATTGATCAATTTTCCCTTTTGGCTAAAAAACGCTTTCTAACGACTCTGCAAAGCTCTTTTTATCAAAGTCCACTTCAACTGAAGTTCCACCCCGATGTCACATCGTCGTCAGGATGTTGCGAAGTGCAAAGAAACATCACCCCGCCCAAATAGCCACGTCCGAAATGTAAATCACGTACATGGGTTCCTATTTTCCGAACTCCACATCCACTCGCCTCGTTACTTTACCTGCCTGCAATTGATTTTCCTGCACTACCTACCTATCCTTTTCTTTTCTCTCCTTTGTATTCCCCAATAAATTTCGAATTCTGTTCAAAACCGCACACACATACACGCTCAAGCACACAATAGCGTTGTGGGATGGTTCATGCAATATTCAAACCGGATGTGTTGTTGAAGGAATGTAAAAATTGATCCATCTAACCGGAACAGCGTCCGGTAGTGCTCCATCGATTGAAGAAAAAGCCCATTGAATGTGTATGCTTTTGTGTGTGTGTGGATGAATCTTTAATCTGAAACCTTCCCACAAAGAGTCATTAAAAAAATGTCAAACTGTCTTATACCATTAAATCAATACAAGGCAACAGGGACACTTGCTTGGAAGGGCTGTGTCGAGAGTGACACTTTCCTGCGCACAGGTGGGAAATAAATTTGCCGAACAATCTAGTGTGCTTGGGAAATAATGTTCCACCGAGCAAACTTTCGTCAGGCAAACTGGTTACTTGGATTGGGCTTCCGGACCTTGCATTCCCAGACTTAGATTTCCCTCGCAGAGCAGTACGAGACAGAAAACATGGAGATGTCAAGATGAAAAGACAACATGAAACATCCGGTTGTGCTTGTGCAGAGAAGTGTGTTTTAATTAAAAGTGTGCATCTTTCTACGTGTGAGGATGCAATATATCTGCCCCCTCAGGTTATATTACATTACTCCTGCAGGTGTTGACCTAACGAAGCTTTCAATCGTAGCACTATCTATGCTCTTACCTTTTTAAAATTATTATCTAAACACGATACCAATCTTCTCTCCCTTTTCAAGCGCTGTTTTCATCACTCAATAAGACCGGGTATGGAGAAGGTTCTTAAAGCATCAACCGGTTGTTCTATATCACATATCTCAAATCTCATCGCCAAGCTTAAGACACACACACAGACTCAACCACTTGTTTCTTGGAAAGCATAAAATTGCTCCTCTTGCCACACCCAGCATCCCCAACACACCCCTTATACTCACCCATTTGAAGCGGCATCACCGTCAGCAGCAACAGTAGTGTGATTGGGGCGAGTACCTGCGCCAAGGTGTTGCTGCTGCTGATATGTTTTAATATGGCCGCCATATTGACTCGTCTGCCACGTGCCGGGGTGCCCCGTTGCGTCACCGTTGAACCACGCATCACACTGTCCTGCGACTACTGTCTCTCGCTCTGTCTCTCTCTTTCACAAACACACACAGCACTATGCAGACCGTCGACAACTCCGGTGACAACAAACTTCCCGCACAAGGGAGTCGAGCAGTGGGATAGCTCATAAAAAATTAATGTTTTATGGTAGTGTTTACTTTTCACCACCACCACGAACACCACACCGACCAGCCAGTAAAACGAAAAAGAAAATGGAAAGTCTCCACCGGTAAGGTCCTTGCGTCGTTTGCGGTACGGGTTTATGATATTTTCTAATTAAGGTATGTTTGCATATTCGACCGCCGTGGCATCCTTTTCCCGCTTACTTTCACTAATTCGTTTGCGTTTCTTGCGGGACCACTCCCCAGAGGGACAACAGGGAGTTTCCGTGACACAGCAAAGCAAAAGCTCCAAATGTGGCCCGATCTTCAAGAAGGGCATCAAAGAAAACGCACCGAAATGGCCAGAAGGAATTAAAGCCGCATCGGTAAACAGTTGATCACAAAAGGAATCCTCCCTCGCCGATGGATTCGTTTTGGGGCAAGCTATTACTTTGTCGGCGCTGTCTTTCTTTCACGGTTGATGTTTTCCCATGTTTTCCCATGTGGATAGGCTACGGGTAGGAGTGCTCACTGTGCTACCACTACTTCTACGTCTGCTGCTGCTGTAGACTTCGGTCATAGTCACAGATTCACAGGACAACGGTCGTCGGGCATGTGATAACGTTTGTTCTGTCCCAGTGAGCACTCGTTCTGCCACACACACACACACTGTTTCTATTTCTGCACACTAATCCTTCAGCTATTTCCACCCTCGGGCTTGATGTCTATGTTGCACCGGGGCCGGATTTGTCTCCGGGCACAAACTTTTGCGCCGGAAATCGGTCCGGTCGGATGCAGCAGTCCCAGGCAGCAGAATCACTTACGTCCTCGCGTCCTCACGTGATGATTGCGATTTTCGTTCGCTTCCTTTTTTTTGTTGATGGGTTTTGGTCGTCTTTTGCCCGGGCGGACACCGTTTCAGGCCGGACTTTGTGACGATGTCATGTTGAGCGTTTCGCCTTGTAGCGATTGCCGCCCCGAATTTCACTTCCGAAGGGCCGGACACAGCAGCACGAGAGTCCACCATTTACCCGTCACATCATCATCATCATCATCATCATCATCCGTCCTCGTCCTCATTCAGCGGATGTCAGCGGCTTCCACTTCCGTGCGCACTGATCGTGAAAATTGGATTTGATGGGTGGATTCCGCCGCACTCGCGCAAACACTAGGACGCATGAATACGAATGCTCGAATTCACATCACAATTTTTATGAGCCACCCTTACACGCCAACCCAAAAAAAGCTCGATCGCATCTGGCTTCTCCGTGGGACGTTTGTCGTATTTTTTTTTTATGGCGCCGTCATCCAACTCACCGACTTGCCTGTCCCCCCGCACACGATGATGAATGATTATTCGTTCGTTTCAATTATTACTGCCACACTCGGCGGCGCTCGGTGACCGTCCCCATCCCTTGTCGGTTGGAAAATGTCTGCAAAAAAAAAGAGCGGAAAGAAAATGTAAAAGAAATAACATCATGAAACACTCCAATGAAATGTGCTCCCTGTACAAAGAGGGAGAGAGAGAGCGCGAAAAAGGACAACTTCAAAGTGAAAAACCGACCGATTCGGTGAAATGGAAAAATGGCCATTAAAACGTTGCGGCATTAAAAGCGAAGATAACAATCGGGCGAAGCGAAGCGCCGTGAAAAACGGAACAGCAAGCAACACACAAAAAAAACGATGATAAACAGCACCACACGCACACTGCTCGGATCAACAACCTGTGCTGCTCTCTCGTGCGCGTGAGTTCATAAAAAATGGCGGACCAAAATCGAAGCCGTAAATGGTTGTTGTACGAAAATTGATTGATTTCCATTTTTGGGTGGAGGGTTCGGGCACGAGTTTCTTGTTGTGCAATAAAATGTTTTGTCGAAAGGTTTGTATAACAGCAATTGAAATGGCCCGACTGGTGACGGTTGGTAAATTGGCCGTCCGCTGTACCTCGCTTGTATTTCCTTTCTATTTTGTTAGTTGTTTGTGTCACTAGAATTGGTGGGAATTTTCCCAAATGAAAAGGATTTGTATTTGTGTTTCAAAATAAGCTCATTAAGTGTTTTTTTTTTCGCTTCGGTGCAAGTTTCTGTTTATGGTTCAAAGTTGACAGCTCGCCCGCTGGTGCCGTGACCAGGATCTGATGCCTTGTGATAGTAAAACACTCCTAGAGTAAATAAAACTTAATGAGATTAATTTAACTGTTACTAAGCAAACTCCTCTTCGGAAAAAAAAGTTAATTTAGGTTTTACCACTACCACTACTACACACTTACACATACATAGTGCATCTTTCATTTCTTAATAGCACCTTCAGCAACACGCGTCCAATGTGGGACTCAAGCGCACACACACACACTAAAAAAACCTTGTTTAATCTCACTTTCGGTCGTAAAAGTGGGGGGGGGCTACTGCCAAAAATAAATCTTTTACGGTCACTCTCACCTTAACATTTTCTTCCTTCTCCACTTTCTCCTCGGAAAACTCATGTTTTTCCCTTGTACGATCATTTTATAACGTGCCCCCGCATACAGCCTCTTGAATGGAGTAATATTTTTGTTCCAAGGATTTAATCTGCTCTCGTGTGTGTGTGTGTGTGTGTGGTTGGGGGTGGAGTTTTCTCTCTTCTTTTTCCCACCCAAATTTGATAGCCTCTTAAATCACCGTTTTTTTTCGACTCGATTCCATTCACCAGCTTGACCATTTTGCGAAAGATATTACATGGGTCATACGGTTTGGTTTTATTGTCGCTCGCTCTCTGTCTCTCTCTTTCGGTTCGTTTTAATCCACATCCACATGGTCGATGGCCGCTACCGTAACGATCACCGGGATCAAATCAAAAATGTTCCTCTTCTTTGTTTTATCCCTAATCATATTACTACATCTTACACTTTTCCATCCAGGGAGAACCGGTCAGTGACATAAACCTGTCCCTTTACCCATGTGGCTGAGTGTAAAGTTACAAAAGTTAATTTCTACCTTACCATCGCCATCGTTTGGACACTACCTTGTTTAACCTTTTGTCTCCTGTAACTTCGTTCCACGCTCCGTACACAAAAGCCTTGGCCAGGACCAATAAAATAGTCTAGCTCAAAATTTAATCTATATTGAAATCAACCTTCATCCAACTTGCAGCTCTATCCACCCATTTCCACCGAACCACAGGACGGAGCAAAGCTAATCTAATTTCCTCTGAGCGTCGTCGATGTGGTGCGCTCCAAAATATGGAACACCCGGGTTCGCTACAGCAAGCGACAGCCAACGGCACATTGGACCACAAGTTCCAACCGTCTATCAATGGCCCGATGGTGACCTCTTCGAATGGCTTTTTAACCCAAACCCCCGGCGGCAAAGAAAACCCTCTGCTACTGTGGGTGAAATTTTAATTTCTTGACCCATACGCTTCCGGACCAGCAGGGATATGGACGGCGTTTCGGAGGAGTTTGGTTGATAAAATAAACACCGTATTGTGGTGAACTTTGGGCGCCCAAGAAAGAAACGGAAATACGCTCCATTCCGGTCGCCTGTTCGGTTAAGTAGAGATTCAAGGTTAACGTATCGGCCGCGATCGATAAGCGGACGCAGTAAACTTTCCCAAATCATGACATTTTAAATAGCGAAGAATCGGTTGTTATCTGATATTTTTGGGACAGATGCAAAATACTTTTAATGCCAATCTTTTTTTTTTACGTACCTTTAAAAAGGACAAATTTACATTCCGGAACTCACTATCCTCCATGTCTTCCTGTTTTACGCTATCGATAGATCGATATGATAAGGATGCGAAATGGGGGTTTTGTTTCACCCAAAAGTCAAAGCAATGCCAAGCAATTGTTTTTCGCCGACCTGTTTGTTTACCTTTCAGGGTATGCTCGTCCATCGAGCGGATGGATTCCAATGACCCGACCAAAACAAATCCGATTAGGACGAAAGAATCTTTCCTCTTCCTCCGTTCTCTCCCTAACCTCATCCCTCCCTTATCCATCAAATCCTTGGGACGGTCACCTCGGGCTTAGCCTAATCTGGTTATGTTCTCAAGATCCTTCCCCGAGGGTGATGGACCGTGAATGGGCCGGCATCCCTTCAGGTTCCAGTACACCGGTACAGTCGGTCGTAAATTTGTCATCACTACCGTGTACGGCGTAGGGTCACTTTTACCTCGCGCGCCATATAACCTGGTGAGCTGTTTTTTATGGGAAAGTAAGATTCTTCGGTCGACAAATCACTCCCGCAACAATGCCAAAACAGCGTTTGACCTTTGGACCACGCTGCTTTTACATTTAATGCCGGTTTTTTTGTGTGTGTTTTGCTCTTTTGATCTTCCGCTGCACCGAACGTAAAACAATTTATGTCGTTAAATTGTCGAATCACGGCCGCGTATTTGCTGGTGCGCAGCCGCTTTAAGTAATCCATGTTCGACGAGCTTAAAGATCGTTATTTTTTTTTTTTTTTTGCTGGAACAAAGAAACAAAATACATACAGTAATGGTATCAATTATTGGCCGTACACCGTTGATGCCTGGAAAACGGGCCACGGAACACAAAGAATCTAATTTCATATCGTTATCGTTTTCCCTCGGAGCAATCCAATTTGTTTTCATTTCTCGTACCAAAGTCTAGCCTGGCAAAACATGGCCGTCTCGTGCCGTGCCATGCCGGGGACTAATAAAAAATTCAATTATGACATCAATGTTTTTAGAGAGGGATAATCCCTCAACCATTATCCGGAAAAGCTTCCACCGCAAAAGAAAAAGAGGAGCAAATCCACCCTTGGTGTAAGCTCTGCGCTGGGATGGGATGGTAATTCATGTCTATTAGGCTGATGGTTAAAACAGTCTCTCTCTCTCTCAGTTGCTGTCTCTTTTTTGCCTTATTATGAACCATCTTTACCCAACACACACACACCCTCCACATGCTGGTATGTGAACTAAAATGGTTTAATTTTCCAAAACCTGCCGTACGTCATAAAACGCAAACGAATCGTCGTAAAAAAAAGCGCACGAACGAACCTGCCGGAAAGGTGACGACGTTGCGGGTGCGCTTTAAATTGACGACACATTGGGAAACGCCTCACACGGACGCACGGGAAGATCACATTATGCTTGCGATGTAATGTGTGCATATGGATGCACTATGGGATGGGAAGTGGTAAAAAGAAAATTAAACGAAAAATCTGGCAATCTTATTAACTTTTACTTATTAACTTTATAGTTGCCTTCGTCTGTTTTTAAAGGGAAGGAGCATTTGGTCTATAAATAAGTTTTGACGGTTTTGATATATGCGTCGTTTACTTAAATTTTTTACTTTTGTCAAATCTGGCAACACTGTTATTTTTAAGTGTCATCTGCAGGGCTTGTTTGCCCCTAGCTGCGATTTCATCAATTAGTTAAAAAAGTATTTTCCTCGTGGTTGCAAAATGAATATATTCGGTTCAGAAAAAGTGATTTTGCGGGGAATTCTCCTTCATTACTTTGTGATGAAAACTTCGTCCACCGAGACCCATCGTATAATGAGGGAATACCATGGCGATCACGCTTTATCGGAAAGAACTTGCCAGAGGAACGGTTTACAAGTGAAAATTTTAGTATGGAAGACGAAGAACGTTCATTTGGTGGGACCAGCTGGGTGTGGTATACCATGAAGTGGTTGGAACCAAACGAAACCATCACGGGTGACGTTTACCGACGACAACTTTGAGCGTTTGAGTCACGCAATGAAGAAAAAAAGGCCCCAGTTCGCGTCCAGGCATGACAAAGTAATTCGGCTGCACGACAACGCTTGGCCACATGTTGCGGCACCTGTCCGCACTTACCTGCAGACACTAATGCGGTTATTAGACGAGGGATTTTTCGGGAATTTATTCCGGTTATTTTCTGTCAAATCGAGTTTGACAGATAAATGCCGGTCTGAAAAAATGAATTCGGCATGCCCAATTCATATTCTGTTTTGCCTGGCATTTTTCTGTCAAACTCATATATTTTTTACATTTTTGTAGCTTTATTTTTCTTTCGCTACAATTGTTGACCATCATAGTGATTATAATGAATATTTAAGAAGAATATTCCAACAAAACATGGGTTTGGGGGCTTTATTGGCTTCTTAACCCGAAAGAAAGCATCGATCGAAATGGGCCAAAAACATCTTTGCAAGATCTTGTGTTATTACACGGGCGGGTGGCATTTTTGTGTCAAACGACCTGTTTGACAGAAAATAACCAGAATTTATTCCAGCAAAAATCCCTTGCGACTGCATCTGCTCCGATCGATAGAGCATGGTTTGACCGCGCAGTACTTGCAGAATTGCGCCGAACTGAAAAATTAGACCGAAACATGGATTGCGTCCATACCAGATTTCTTTTTTTATAAAGGAATCCACAATCTACCCAAAAGATGAGAAAAGGTTATACTAAGTGACAGAAATTACTTTTCTGAATAAAATCGGGCCTATGAGGTTTGAAACTCCGTAAAAAATCCGTCAAAACTTATTTATAGACCTGATACATTAAAATGTCCTTTATCTCAATTTCAAATATATTGTTCTTCTGCCTACAAACTTAATTTTATTTTATACATATGGCTGGAGGCGCCCAGTACTTCAACTTAGTATGCAATGCATATCAGGAAATTGGCTCTAAAATGACTATTGTTTCTAGTATTGCACGACTACCATTGCTTCTTCTTCTTTTTCTTCTTCTTCTTCTTTTTATACTTATTCTTGGCTAAACAATCTGCTAGGTTACTAGACTTATTGATACCACTTAGTTGAATAGTCAGTCTTTACTTCGAAGAAACGGTCCGCATGGGATTAGATTTTCCGTCCTTTCATGTGAAGATCAACGCCTTTATCTGACTTCTCCCCGCTCCTTTACCACTGCATAGTGACGCTCTTTGAATTCTATAGCAATGAAATTAAATAAAAAATTTCAAAAAACAGTCATAAATGCTATTCAGTTTAAATTCAAAATTAAACAACACACATCAAAAAGATCTTTTTGACCATCATTCGTTTTAAATCAACCCATAGTGGCACGCAATCGAACGAAAACCGTCCTCGAACCATTTATGATCCACAAGATTATAACCGCCTTCGACGGAACGAGCACATCATTACATGAACAAGACCGAACGAACAAGCATCCGAACGCACGAGATCATTGACAAAACGTTTATTACTGTTTAGACGTACCTTCGTACCGGCTCACGAGCTTCGGCGCAGTTTTTCACTCACGCAACACGCACGTCTCCGAGTTTGATACGTGCGAGAGGCGGTCGCCAAAACGCACGCATCCATCAAAATGGTGGTTCCGGTTGGAACCGTAGGAATAAATTATACCATTTAATGTATCTGCCCGCGGAGACGACATCCGTAAAATTTGTCTCGCTCGAAACATGACGACATGTTGTTCCATGGCCGCTAGCAAGGATATATTGTACGTCTGCTGTTCGCTTGCTGTCAGTTGCAATACGCAGGACGGCCATTTTCCGCATTTCAAATTCCATTTACGTTTCAATGGTGCTTCGATTGTGTCGGGTTCATTTGTTCGGAACAATGCATCCGCAAAGCGCCGGGAACACGATCCGTAATTGGTTATCGATGCATTATGCGTCTTCAAAACGTGTCCTTAAGCAACTGCGACTGTTTCTCTGTCGAAAGTTCCTGTCCGGGTAAACTAATTCCAACGAAGGAGAGGAAAAAAAAGTACGCAACCCTTTCAGTAAACAACGTTCGAAACTATACTTCTCAATTGGCCACTGTATGAAGTGGATGAAAAACTATTTACCAAACTCAACCGTCTCAAGCGTAATGCTTCTTCGCGTAGATGGAAGGATTTTTTATTTTAATACCCACTTAAAACAGCACTCCAACTCTTAACGACGTCACGCTGAATGTGGAACGATATTGACTGTGTACTGGGTGGTTTCTGGCCAGCAGAAACCCTCGCCAACCTTCCTTTTTCACCCCATCACCCAGGATGCCCAGGAAGGTTATGGAGCTACTTTCTTTTGCAAAACCTCGCATTCTTGGCTTGTCCGCGTCGTGTCAGCTCCGCTCGAGCTGGAAAGGGATGAGATGAATTTTATGAAGCCGAACTTTTATGGAGATTTATGACATCATTATGAAGCATTTTATATCGGATCCGGGTCAGCAATGCGGGGCGTTGGTTGGGTTTGAGTCGTTCGGGAAATGCCAACTGTTGTTGTTCCTGCCTGAGCGCTGTTTAGTTCTATGATCCACTGTTTGGAGGGATGGAACGCGATCGATCGGTGTGCGTAGGAACGGAACTACTTCTTAGCAGAAGAATTATTTAAAGCCGTTTGATGATTGATAAGAACCAGCTGTGGGATCATGTTTTCGTGCGAAGATTAAATGTTAAATATTCAATTATTCATCACGTGGAGCTGCTGGATCCGGGAGTTAATATTGATAAAGCTTCGTTAAGCGCGATTTAAATTGATGATCTTTGCTTACAGCACAGATGGAGCTGTGTCATGCGGTGTTGCATACCTTCTGGCTGAGACGAATATTTTCTCATCATATTTCAGGTCCAATTTGCTTCAATTGCTCAAACCCACACTATAAAGCAATGAACTAAACGTGCTGTGAAACTGTATCACACCATAACAAAGCGTGCCTTACCGCAACAAAAGTTTAATTTAGCCACACAGCGCTTAACGCGCGCAGCGAAGCAAACGCGTTGAACGGAATGCTTCTTCTTTTACGGGCAATTACGCATGAAATGTAGTGCAAATCGTTGGTTGCCTTCGGTTGCAGGAAGGCTGGCGAAGCGCACAGAAAATCAATACGGTTTCCCTTTCCGATGCCGTGTCACGGTACGGTTGTGTAAGCTATTACGGAGAATGTCACGATACCGGGAACCGGGAAATGTGTTCTCTCCTTCGAAACACGCACACACACGCCGAACAACGGGGCAATGAATGTGGCTGAAATATGTTACACACATTGCTGGGAGTGAAATAAAATTCCCGCGATGAAATCGGAAACGGATCTCGGGCAATGCGTGACTGATCGCTACGAGCAACAAAGCTGGCCCGAGTTCGCGAAGTTGGTTCGTTCCGGTCTCACCGTTCTCAGCCACAACATTCCAGCCAGTGGATGGTTGGTTGAAATTGACGATGGGCTTACTTATATGAACACACACACATGTTTACCCCCTGATGAACGGCAGGTACGATCATAAACATCGCTGGCTGTGAACACTGAACCCCGGACATTTGTCCTGCAAAAAGGTGTTCGAAATGCGGCGGTAAATATTGGCTCAAGTACCACCTTGCAGAGGTGGCTTAGCCGGTGAGCCCTGCGATGCGCCAAAATACGTCCTTCGATGGCGGCTTGTGAACATTCGAGGCACGTGCGACCAACATCACCCTAACCCGGGCAGCTTTCGGGGTGGTTGTTTGCATGGGCACCGTAAGACCCCAAACCCCCCGAAACACAGCCGAGGCATACAAAATGGATTACGTACTTTATTTGTTTACATCAAAATTTATGTTTACTCCGTATGCGATCCAACCTGGCACCAGCAGCAGCAGTAGCAGTAGCAGCCTGTCGACAGTGCCGTCAAAGTCGTCGTCAGTGGCAACGCTCGTAATACATTCCACACACACACACACAAGCGCAAGCACGATAAGCTCCCAAAAACCCCGCGTACCAATCTATGGTAGCGAAATGGATGAATGAAAATTGTTTTCCTTACCTCAAAGTTGCTCCCGATCCGCAACTCACTTCACAAGCCTAACAAATCCGACGAAACACATTTCGTCAGACCAGCGAGGATACGGAAAGATTCAGTGCCGTTGTTTTAGCCTTGCAAACCGTGCTGCCGCTCCGGTGGAAATGGAGCCTCCAGACAGTCTCGATTGAAATTTTGCTCGGCATGAAAGGCGAAGGATTTAAAATAGCCGGGGCCCGGATTGAAAAGTGAATCTGGCAGGCGCTGGCGGTCGACCCAACCGAGAGCAACAGTGGGTACGGGGGTTCACACATCGTACGTCATGCCGACGCCGGCGAAAATCCGCCCTATCCTGAGAAGCAATCTTCTCGCTCTTCTGCTGCTGCGTGTATACTTTCAATTAATGCAACAGTTTGCCAAAGCAAACTACACTCGTGTCTTGGACGGCGGTGAAGCGGATGAAAGCTTTTTTTGTGTGGAGAATGGCGTGTGTGTGTGTGTAGTGTGGATGTTGTATCGCTCACTGGTTTGATAAACACATTTCGAAAGAAAATTTGCGTTAAATTACCACCACAAATAGAAAAATCAAATATTACGCCTAAAAGTATGCAATGTGTGTGTTCATTTATTAGAGGAATTAATTTAAGCTCACGTTAATGGTAAAACAGGTTGGTTTTTAAATGGTTTTTAACCGTATAAGAAGAGGTCATGAGTTGTGTGTTTTGTTTAATTTAATTGTGTTATTTGTTTTTGTTTTGTGAACTTTAGAAAACAATTTGTAACTGTCCTTTCTATCTCTATGCTACAAAAAAAGTTCCGATAGTTGACGGTTACTAATGCCTTCATACATCACGAACAAACACACAAACACACACACACACGTACAGATACATTGCTCCAAAACCATTCTATAAGCTTTTCATCCATCTCAATGCCCACCCATTAGAACGCCCCAAGAGCCCCAATTGCGGTTGCCGCCCAATAGAGCTGCCCATTTTCACATCCATTAATGGTGTTTTGTAGTTAGTGTTTTGCTTTATTTTTCCAACCAGTACGCCACCACCCTTTTTTCCCGTTAGCAAATTAGAAGCACACAAAAAAGAAGCGAAGGGAATTCTATCCGGGGTGTGGTCTCCGCCCTTTTTCGGGGTCTTGGTGGTACATTTTTCACGCCATTCAAACATTCTTCGGTACGATGCCCGTAGCCCGCGCACCCGCATCAAACTTTTGGGGTTCGGGTTGATTTTTCAGCATCCTTACAACAACGACGACGATGGCGGCGGGAAAAAAAGGTCCATTAAAGTTTTTGCCTCCTGCCCTGCGATGCCTACGCTTCGCGGGTGAGTTCGTTAGGCAAGCCGGGAGCTTTTGTCTGCCGGGGTAGCGTTCGATCCGGTTTTCGCTGAGGTAACGTGTCAAGTTGCTACATATTCCCATTAAAAGCATCGTTAGGAGCTGGGAGGGTTTTTTTTTCTCTCGTGATGATTGTATAGTAAAATTTTATCGATACACGGGCGCTCTGTAATCTGGACCGTTATGGGTGGAGATAGCTTTCGCGTAGAACTTGTTTTACTTTTCTTTTCTAACGCATAATAACTATATAATCCAGTGTCTGTGTTTCTTACACTATAAACTCGTTTCTTTTCGTTACTTTCTTTGCAGTGTATGATAAAAGCTAGAAAGACAACAGAACCGAAAGAAGAACTCATATCTCTTTCAGCAACAAACACACCGTCACCATCTTATCGAGTAGGTAAACCCGGTTCGCATTGTTTGGTCGCAGCGTAATTTTGACGAAGGCACCCAGTTGAGCATAAATTTAAATTTTTACCCAACCAACCCATCTACTACGAAGCAAGAAGGCGTACACACGGTTTCGCACATCACCCAAGGGATGAATTGCAACCGATAGAGTTGTCTATTTGACAGTGAAAAGGGACGCTCCGTACGAAAAACCAATGACGCGTACCGTGTACAGACCACCAGGAGCAACCAAGCTGGAGCATCCACAGGCTCCACATCACTTTCTTTATTTGACGGAATTTTAAACAAGTTCCATCCCATTTTCATACCACTTTGTCGTGTGTTTTATGAACATTCCTAAGCTTTCCGGAGAAACAGAGCAAGCAGAAAACGGACGAGCGAACAACGAAGACTTTAGTCTCCGGCCTTTAGTATTATGTAAAGCCAACAACCAAACAGCCACTAACCGTGAAGATGCCTTTCATCCGGTCCGTCCATTCGGAAGAAGACATCCCTTTCCCGCGTTTTCAGTCAGCCATTTTAGCAAACAGCATCCTTTTGTCCCTTTTTCCGGTTCTCGCCGGCACTTCCATTGTTGCTCACTTGAAGTTACAAGGAAAATAAAAGAAGAAAAAAAACCCCCGGAAAATGTTTCACCTGCTCAGAGCGTAGCCATCTCTTGTGGAAAGCTCCACAAAGAAACGCTCCATATCGTACCGTGAATGGGAGATCTATCGTACGGCATCGTGTACGGAGATGAATGTCGCGAAAAATTACAGCTATTTACTGTTGTAAAACCACAACTTCACACACACACACACATTGAAGCGCGCGTGCGAGAGCATCCTTAATGCATAGTCCACACACTCGTTACATTGTTTTTTGGAGTGTGTCTTTGGCACTTGACAGAAAGAATGTTGTCACTGGTGAAGGTGAACGAGAGTATGGGGCACCATTTCTTTCGAGAGTGTACTCTTACCCAACCCGACGTTACGTTATCACACGGCGCGAAGAGACTCGACGCTTTTCACGACTTTTCCAGATACGTTACATTACTCTCGAACAGAACCTGCCCCTTGCCAGGCTACTCAAGGTCTTAGAGCTTTGTGGAGCGCAACCGTCCTGTCATTATTATCTCCAGCAAGATACATCGTTCCATTGTATAATCAATTATTCAGCAACAACATTCAGATTACAACATCACAGCGTTCCACCTTCCGGAGCTCCGTTCAAGAATGACAGCTCCAACAGCTCATCGATGGCGATGTTCCCGATAGCTGCGTGCCTTGCAAATGGAGATGGATCTTTAAGCAGCGCGTCACTTTAATGAACGTCACTCTATCAGTGAACCGGTACGAGAATGCCCACCAACACCGGGGCGATGCCAGCCTGATTCCTGCCAGGCAAACGATGATTAATCTTTTCGCTCCACGGTATCCGGACACCGTGCATCCGCCATAATTGCCCAGATTGTGATACACCCGCGTGGAACCGCCCGGAGTTTTAAGCCCGGAGCCGTATGCGATGCGTGAGAATTTGATTCCATGATATATGTGTACCCAGGGCGAGCATGAGAAGGTGCTAAGGTGTACACATCTGCTGCCAGGATACGGTTCCCCGGTGGAACCCAGCTAATGACTTTCGCCGACTACTCGTTACGGCCATTAAAATCAGACCCCGTTTCTACGATGTCCGTAAGCCGTGAAATTCTCGCTAAAAGCTCATCGACGTACACACACGCATGTCTGCTTTCAATTCCAAAAGCGACTCCCCGACAACATTGTTGCGTCACGGTTAAAGTACGCCTGAACGGTATAACAGACAGATGCGCGGCATTTAAACAATTTCCCTCCAGGTGTTCGGGTGGCGTCTGTATGACGTCCGCATTGGAAGTAAACAACCGGAGCGGCTTTTTAAACGCATCAAAACAACCCAACCTATCCGACGCGTTCCTACACACGTTGTACCATCATCGGAGCTCCGAGCTCCGTGCTCCGAACGTTTCAAACTGTTCCAGCTGATAAGTAATCCTTCATCTTTATTCAGGTGCGTTAAGATATGGGAGCGTACCGCCGGTCCGGCGTCTTGACGTTACCTTGCCGTCAGGTTGCCGGGTTCTACAGGCCGGGGCATTTAGGCATTTAGGCAGATGACTCCAGTCATCTGGTGCTCGGCGTACCACTCTCGGGCGTGTCGTTTGCAATGAAATATTCATTTCGCCTGTCAGGCTGCCGGTCGCATGGAATAAATTACTACCGAGCAGCTCGTGCCGAAAAGCTCGTGGCAAAACAACGACCAACACCAAAAAATGTCACCCAAGCAAGACAAGTTACTTAGGTAAGGCGTTGTGAACCTTCGCACCGATCGGCAATGCAGTAGTTTGTGTTTATAGAAAGGCCTGACTTTAATAGCATTCAAATTAGAATAAAAACCCCTTTAGATAATGATCTTCTCACCGTTCGTTCATATCTCTTTGGATGTCTGGACTTTCGAGCCTCACAACTTTGCCCAACAATTTCCCACCTTAACCGGAAACGGATTCTCTGCTCAACAAACTTTTACCGTCAATCACAACAAACCTCAAGTTGGGTTTCACATTCCCACACTGCTCAAAGCTACCCGCACATCAACGCGAGCGAACAAATCGTCCGTAACTTCTTTATACTGAGTTCAAACTAAGCACTGGAAAGCAAACCCGGACATTTCCCACTTCTTTCTGTTCGTTCACCATTTTGTTGGTCATCGTCAGCCATCAACAGGATTCGTAGTGCACAAGCAGCAATACCGAGCACATCCTCTCAAATATATCCAATCTTCAATTGTCAAAATGGCCAACTTTTTTCTTCTCGCCCGCGAACAACAACCGTCCCAACCTGGCCACAAATCACCCGGGCGTCTGGCACTGTGTATAACCACAGTTTTTCAATTAAAAATCTGTCACAAACTTTCATCATCACTCGTCAGTTTGAACTTTTTCCATTCCACAACCCGGGGGAACCCGGTGGAGCTGGCTGTTGTGCCATATTTTACCGTTTCATCCTCCGGTTGGGGTATGAGGTGTGTCTCTCTCTCTCTCGTGCTCATCATCATCGTTCCACGAATCGTACATTTAATGGTGCAAAAGCACAAAGCACACCTCCATTGCTCCTGCACCATTACGACGTGTCTGGCGAGTGGTGCTGTGGCGTTCTTTCTGATTTAGCTTTTTTTTCTCTTCTTTGCAATTTTTCCCCTGCTTCACGGGCAAAACTTTTTGGTGCTTTGGTTTTAGTCTTCCAGCCGACAAACCCCGAAACCTTCCACTGTGACCGGAGCGCGCGAGCAATAACACAAATTATGCAGTATATTAAATGAAACAATCACTTGTGTTGTCTTCCGGTTCGCTTGCTCACTTAATTTCTTTCAATGCCGCTTTTTGCCGTTCCGGAAGATTTACGCCCAACACAACTTGAACCCCGGGCGGACCCAGGCACCATCCCGTGCCACGTAGGCTGACGAGGGAAAATACATCATTCAGACAAACTTTCCATCAGTCGGCATTCGAAACAGCGGGAATGCCGGTGAAATGGTTCGCCACGGATGAATTTGATTTCGCTCAAAAGCTCCAACGGAGCGGAAGCAACACGGAGCAACAGCGATTGCCGGCTCATCCCGGCCACGCCACACGATCCTCCGCTCTGCCCAAAAAAGTCCCCGAAGCGTTGGTTTTGGTATGTAAAACATTTTGCCGGTACATACAAAAATACAACCCATCATCTCCGTTCGAGCAGTCGGGCAGGGCCCAAGCAATCTGTTTCGTTGGCCGGTTGGAGATACTAAAACAAGCAAACAAACATCACATGAGATAAAATGATACACAACACTGCCGAAAAGCTTACGGTCGTTCGTTACAATCCCATTTGTACGTATCCCGTCCGTGTGCACCGTCGAGAACTGCATTGCAATGGGTTTCTTCTCCGACATCCAGACGCAAACGGGCACCCGTAGGCATCAGTAATGGAGAGCAGGTATTGCCATGCACACGAAACTTTTTTGTTCCGAAAACACACCAACTGAAACTGAATGAAATGGGTTTAAATATTAACAACTACACAGGCCTTTACATATATTACACTGACAGGCATCCGCTTTATCCTTTATCCGGATTCGGAGAATTTTGTGGTCGGCTCAGCAACTCCACAAGCAACAGCAGGCGTAAAAAAAATCTATTAATTATAGATGCTAACCGCAGCTGCATTTTCATCCATGACTGATACCATGAGCTCGATTGTAGCAGAGTTGTTAATTAATAGCTGTAAATAATTATATGATTCATAATGTTACTGACAGGATGAACGGCTCAGATACTCTGGGAAGTGTAACTTGAGTATTGATTTATTTTACATATATATTTTTATATAGCTCATAAAATCAATACATTGTAGTCTCTTAAAATAAAAAAAAATCAACATAAAATTGAAAGCTCCTGGACTTCAGGCAATTTGCAGAACTTTCTCGATTATGATCTGAACAGGCTCTACATTTACTCTGTGAACAAAAATCACCCGTAGGATGTCTAATGACAGACTATAAAATAATGCGGAGATGCTCTATAAGAAGCTCTAGAGCATGTAATAGACACACGACATCAGGAAAGGCGTCTTATCGGACATGTTTTGTAGGTATAAATAGTATACAGTGACATTAGACGATCTGTTTTTTTTTGTTTTGATTCAGAATCTGGCAATTCTGAATCAGCATTAACGAAAAGAATCTGACATCTGTCAAACCTGTCAGAAACCTTCTTCAAATCTATCATTTTGGTTGCTTGGATGAATGTTGAATGTGTTCGTTAAGTTAACCCATCTCCTTGTCGCTGGACGAAAGTTGTGTAAAGAAATGTCTACGAGGTTGAGACATTTGTTAGGGTCTTCCAAACTTTTTCTAGCAACTTACTGAGTAAGTCGTCTAGTGAAGCCGTTGTAGTGACGCAAATGACCATTATAACTTCACAAAGCTATAGCAAAAAAAATACTGAGATTATGTATATTTCTACAGCGCTCGCTTGGATATGCTGGCATCGTCATGAGAATGACACCAAACGACCTAGTTCAAAATGATCTTTTTGAGCTGTTTATAATGCAGAGAATGCATAAATTCAGGCTGAGTTGGTTGAGTTTTTTAAATTAAAGGCAACAATTTAAATTACCCACAATCGTCCTCAAAACTTTATCTGTTCTTTTGCTTGCTTCTTTTTGCGTAGTATGTAAAGAAGATCACACATCAAAGCCATTTCTATCTCAGTTTTTCTTTGTTTCATGTTTCCCATTTTGTAAAACATCTTTGCATTTGTTCCATGCCATTGAAAGTCCAGCGTTTGTTCAATGCTTCGCTCTCTTGTAACAAAGAAAGGATCACTGTTTATTCGCACTATCAACAAGCCTTGACACAAAGCGGCTCGATAAGAAAACGAATGACACCATCCATTCAATCGATCGATCGGTTGTAGCCCAAAGCCTTCCTAAAATCCCGGATGCTTCAGAAGCACCAAAAACTTGCATGCCCTCTTCTGGTGCGTAGCTGGCTCTCATAGTAGCTTGAACTCAGCACGAAAGGTTGCAGACACCACAGACAACCACAAATTTTGGGCTATCGGTCAAATGGCACCAAATTTGTGTCGCTTGCTGCCTTACTTCTAGGGTTTTGGGAAAATTGGAAGGAGTCGCACGGTTTTATCGGGAACACTATAAAACCCTAATCAACCCGAAAGTCCCCGGTACTACACAGAGTCTGCCAAGCTCTGTACACACATACACACACACACACAACAGCATCATCCTGGAAGGCATACCTTCCGGCATTTTCCATTGCGATAAGCCTCCGGTGTGTCGTCGGTCGGTCCCAGGTCGTTTGATATATGGCCTTCTCCCTGGTGCGAAAGGATGCCCCATTACGGACACGATACCGCTTAAAGTTTTCGCATTCGGGATTATTCGAGGAGAGAAAAAACGGCTGTGATTTTTCGAGATGACGAATAACAAATGTATGCATAGATTAAAACACCGGCAGCTGGCCAACAAATAAAGCCACCATCAAACAAGGCTGACATCTTAACCCTAAAAACAGACATTTATTTCACATTTCAAGCATTAAACGGTAGCCCATTTTTCAAAAGGCTACCAAACAGCTGTGTCTGATCTTGATATTAAGCGCGTCAAAAAATCATTCAACCATTTCACGTGCGCCTGCCACAACCAACCCGGCTCCCAACGAGCTCATCAATCAACACTGCCAGTTATCTATCTTTCGATAAATTCCAGCCCATCCTTGGCTCGAGCCGGCTTCTCCCCGACTTCGTCCCACTGGACACGCTCCGTGGTCACATTCAACAATTCATCTTCTACTCCTCCCAACAGGATAAAGCTCTCCGGAAGAAGACCGAGCACAAAGAAGCGAGGTTTTTGTATCCTTTTTCCCATACAACTTTACGCTCCTCCGAATGTTGACTGTGCGTAGTCCATCAAGTAGCACTTAGGCACAGCACCACCAACACAAAACACTCAAACCAAAGCGGTCAAACATCTTCGATCGGTGTGAGCATGTGTGTGTGTGTGTGTGTGTTGGTTAACCACGTTGTGGTAAAAGATGAAAGTTGGAAAATCGAATCGTTCACACCCCGGCCTTGGAAAGGTTCGACGGTTCCAAGGCAAGGCCACGGATTATCTCACCGCCGATCAATCGTTTCGGTTGCCAAGGCCTAGCCGCGTGTTGCAAAGGTCTACAAAGTAAATCAACGGCGGCTTCTTCCACTACTGCTGCTAGTCCACATCCGCTGCTGAGGCGTTGCAAGGGCCAGGATGTTTCCTCAAGTATTTCGATAAATATTTGATGAAAGCTATTCCATTGGTTGCACGAACGGTAGCGCACCCCGAAGGGTCTGGCTAATGGATGAATGAAATGAGCATGGGCTGTGCCGTGTACTATGGTCTAAGTGTAGCGATTAATTTGGACAGAAAAGTGGTACAAAACGGTTTCCATCACATACTGAATGCTTTGAATCGGATTAAATTTGACAGTTAATCTTCCATGTCGTCTAAGAAATTCTGACAAATGACAGCTGTCAAAAACAACAACACAACAGTTGAATATTTAGTATTGTTGTTGTGTAAACAAATTGTAAGTAAATACGAAACCATTATTCATCCATAATCCAAATCGCATTATTGCCGATCGTGTACCCAACCTACCGCTCTAGTGACATTCGCACTGTACGTGCTCGGGAAATCCAAACAGCCCTAATCTAAGTTTGATGATTTTGCCAAACCAACCAACATTTCCCAGCACTGTTGACCCTGTCCTGCGACGATCAATTCATGTTTGCCAGTACAGCTGAGCGTGATTACTCCACAGAATGCCGGATTGGGAACTCCGGAACTGCTTCCGGACGCTATTTGTATTTGATCGAATCACCCACGCATACATCTTCGTCAACGGTTTGCCCATTCGCGTACAAATTACAATTCCAATCACACAAAAACACACATTTGTTTCGATTAACCTCAATCAAACAGTGGCCCGGCGAAGGAAATCTGGCCAGTCCCGGAACGTTAAATTTATGCACCCACTTTCCAGTGGTCCAAACCTTTTGCTACAACTTCTCGCAAAGTGATGAAAGAGTCGGTTCAACCGGTGCGAAGAGTTCTCCTGGGTCTTCCCGGGGTTAACAAAGCCGTCCCTCTTCAAGTGTCAATTTGGTTGGGCTGAATTTTCGTGCCCTACTCTACGGTGGGCGATAGATTCGTCTCGGTTTTCCTTTCAACTCAGATGTCCGATAGTGTACCGAGAACGGTACCTCACACACACACAACTCTGCGTCCTGTTCCTGGAGAGTTCCCAACCATCCGGACGAGCTTACTTGATAGGCCCTCTAAGCCTTAGATTTATGAGACTGGCAAAAGCTATTTGCTGTGATTTATTATCGCTCCGGTACCGGTGCGAGAAGGATGATGACGGATCGGCGCCAATTGCTGATCTCGCAACCCATGCTCCACAAAAGCGATGGATGATAGCACCACGTTACGGGGGTTACGTTAATGCTGCTCTAAATTGTTTTCAATAGTGTGTGTAGCGGATGCCAATGGAAGGGATAATTTGCACCCGTATGCTCTGTTGCGCAATCAATCGTGCCTAACTACGTACCGTTGGAGCGTTGGAGCCTCTCGTACACTAAAGGATAAGAGAATCTTGATTGTCTGCAAGCGTCTCTATTTGAGCCAATCTTTTATCGAGTATCATCCAATCTGTCACTCTGTCATATGCATCGTGTTACATGAAGAATTGTCCCGATCTTCACCTTAATCCTAGATGAAAGTTGGAAAATCGAATCGTTCACACCCCGGCCTTGGAAAGGTTCGACGGTTCCAAGGCAAGGCCACGGATTATATCACCGCCGATCAATCGTTTCGGTTGCCAAGGCCTAGCCGCGTGTTGCAAAGGCCTACAAAGAAAATCAACGGCGGCTTCTTCCACTACCGCTGCTAGTCCCCATCCCTACTGCTGCTAGTCCACATCCGCTGCTGAGGCGTTGCAAGGGCCAGGATGTTTCCTCAAGTATTTCGATAAATATTTGATGAAAGCTATTCCATTGGTTGCACGAACGGTAGCGCACCCCGAAGGGTCTGGCTAATGGATGAATGAAATGAGCATGGGCTGTGCCGTGTACTATGGTCTAAGTGTAGCGATTAATTTGGACAGAAAAGTGGTACAAAACGGTTTCCATCACATACTGAATGCTTTGAATCGGATTAAATTTGACAGTTAATCTTCCATGTCGTCTAAGAAATTCTGACAAATGACAGCTGTCAAAAACAACAACACAACAGTTGAATATTTAGTATTGTTGTTGTGTAAACAAATTGTAAGTAAATACGAAACCATTATTCATCCATAATCCAAATCGCATTATTGCCGATCGTGTACCCAACCTACCGCTCTAGTGACATTCGCACTGTACGTGCTCGGGAAATCCAACGAGCCCTAATCTAAGTTTGATGATTTTGCCAAACCAACCAACATTCCCCAGCACTGTTGACCCTGTCCTGCGACGATCAATTCATGTTTGCCAGTACAGCTGAGCGTGATTACTCCGCAGAATGCCGGATTGGGAACTCGACTGCTTCCGGACGCTATTTGTATTTGATCGAATCACCCACGCATACATCTTCGTCAACGGTTTGCCCATTCGCGTACAAATTACAATTCCAATCACACAAAAACACACATTTGTTTCGATTAACCTCAATCAAACAGTGGCCCGGCGAAGGAAATCTGGCCAGTCCCGGAACGTTAAATTTATGCACCCACTTTCCAGTGGTCCAAACCTTTTGCTACAACTTCTCACAAAGCGATGAAAGAGTCCGTTCAACCGGTGCGAAGAGTTCTCCTGGGTCTTCCCGGGGTTAACAAAGCCGTCCCTCTTCAAGTGTCAATTTTGTTGGGCTGAATTTTCGTGCCTTACTCTACGGTGGGCGATAGATTCGTCTCGGTTTTCATTTCAACTCAGATGTCCGATAGTGTACCGAGAACGGTACCTCACACACACACAACTCTGCGTCCTGTTCCTGGAGAGTTCCCAACCATCCGGACGAGCTTACTTGATAGGCCCTCTAAGCCTTAGATTTATGAGACTGGCAAAAGCTATTTGCTGTGATTTATTATCGCTCCGGTACCGGTGCGAGAAGGATGATGACGGATCGGCGCCAATTGCTGATCTCGCAACCCATGCTCCACAAAAGCGATGGATGATAGCACCACGTTACGGGGGTTACGTTAATGCTGCTCTAAATTGTTTTCAATAGTGTGTGTTGCGGATGCCAATGGAAGGGATAATTTGCACCCGTATGCTCTGTTGCGCAATCAATCGTGCCTAGCTACGTACCGTTGGAAACGTTGGAGCCTCTCGTACACTAAAGGATAAGAGAATCTTGATTGTCTGCAAGCGTCTCTATTTGAGCCAATCTTTTATCGAGTATCATCCAATCTGTCACTCTGTCATATGCATCGTGTTACATGAAGAATTGTCCCGATCTTCACCTTAATCCTTCCGCACAGACACATTATATCCTGCAGTTTGCTAATATCGTACATAATTGCCCTCGCTGGTCGCAAAATAACATTCTCATGCGAGAACTAAGGTGAATAACCACGCCTCAGCATACCCAAAAGCCATCAAATGTCTCCACGACGCAAAAGGTTCTGCCTTTAATGTACCACCCGGGGACTATGAAACTCACGGCCACCACCACCACCACCACCTTGGGGTCACATTTCGAAACCGCACGTGTCGGGACAAAAGTTTCCATTCTCACACCAACCGTCCGTGGGGAGACATAATTAGCCGCTCACATACCGCACATCCGCAAGGGATCTTAAGCATTGCCGGTGCTGCCAGCAAGCAAACCGATGTGAGCCGTGAAGAAGAAGCGGAGATAAATAAACTGCTGCTGGTTGCCATTATCAGTTACGCAACAAAGGAAAAGATCGTTTAACATTAGCAGCGGGACGCTGGAGAACGAATGGAAACGGAGCAAAAGGGGGGGGGGAAGATTTATTACAGGCTTTTACCCTAACAAACGGGGAACTCAAAACTTCATTAGAAAGTAGTTTCACGCATGTGTTCTCGGAGATAATAGAATCCGTGTTTATAAGGTAAAGGTAAATCTTGGGCGACGGCGTAAATTAAGATCATTCACTAAACAGCTTTGTAGATGTCACATTTTCACGATTAAATGGTTAGCTGGGAACTAATCTCGACAAAACGTTCTCTGATCCAGGTAAACGAGGTAAGGAATAATGTAGCTTTTCAAAATGTTGGCTTATGTGACTAGCGAAGATGCAAAAGTTTTAAAGGCTCTTAAGCTTGTAATTAATTCTTTCATCTTGACCTGCTCACTAAAGTTTTGTGAATCTTATCGTTCAACTCATAGACTCGGATGTCCTCAAATATTTCGTCAGCTTTTGACAGAGTTCTTGTCTCATACCTGTATTACAGTACTGGAACATGAGAACCCGACTCGTAAAAAGTGTAGAAATACCTATTTTAAACTATCCATAAAGTAAATGTTGAAGTGCTCGAGGACCCATTTGAGTACGTCTTTTAAGAAAAAAGCGGACAATACCTTCTGAATCGGTAAGCCCTCTTTAGCAGGTCGTAGAGAGATTGCCAATCAGTTTACACTTAAGATTACAGGACTTGCCGTGAAGTAACAGTACGGTTGAGGATGGTGCACTTTCGTCTTATTAAGGAATTTGCAGCATAGAACTTCTCTGATAGAACAAGTCCATCATTTCTATTAGTAGTACAGATCGGCTTTAAATAAGTTTGTTTTTCTAATAAACTGTCTTTTGGAGTTTCGGTTTGTAGATCCTTTGTCCTACAAAGATGAAAACGAATAAATTCATAAATAATCAACATTTGTATTCATTTAAGCAACAACTTAAGCGAAACAAATTATAAAACATTCAGATCCATAGTCCGAAACCTTCACAAAAGAAACCCTACTTCAGCCCATAACATATTCAACAGGAGGCAGGTTCCAAACTGTCATTACTTCCACCAGACAACCCACACGATTGGATCGAATTATGTGATTTGTGCCTCCATACCAATTGTTCGACCTGAACCGGAGCCAAAAAAAAGACCACTTGCGTTTGCGGTCACACTGTAATTGAAATTCTCCAACAACGTACGACGGTTCAAGGACCGGTCGGTTCTCTCATACAAAGAAAATCTCAGTACAGTACGGTGCGCCAAGGCTCGCAAGTTTGCATAATGATCAAATTCATAAAATACTTTTTACATTTCAACATACAGCGCCCTACAAGAGCTTTGTTCCGGGTGGCGTGGGCGCAAATGTCAGGTCAAACCGAAAGTCAAGGATTGCTTGACTGGCTGCATTCCCGTTTCCGAGAAAACATAACCCCAACAATCCAATGCAACCACCACCCAACCCAACAATGGAATCAGCGAAACGATTCTCGGCTCCAGTGCATTCTGGCACCGGTTTGTATACGTTGAATATGCGGAGGACGTTATTTTGGACATTGTGGCGAACGAGGCCTGATAGCATCGAGCATCGCTATGGATTGTTGTGCGGCTTGTTTGGCTGCCTGCATATCGTGCGGAAAACGGCCGGATCCAAACAATGTTTTCTCCATTCACGGTCCATAACGGATTCGTGCCATTCCTGTGTGTTTCTAGGGATATGGGGAAATTGAACATTTGATTGAAATGCCGGCCAGTGGATTTCTAGAGCGGATGGAATGGACGAACCGCACGACTAGGTATGAATTTGGCAACATTGTGAATATCGCTTTTTCGGATGCCATACGGATAACGAGTGAATATTATATTGCACGTGCTCCGTATTTGTTGTTTAGTTTGCATTGGAAACAAATAGAAATGCATTTACATAAATTGAAAGAGACTTAGTTAGCTTACCTATTCATGAGCCGAGAAAGATGGACCCGGTTCTGCAAATAAAGAAAGATAAAGAAATACATCAAAAAACACTTCACTTCGACAAACAACATTCAACTTCACTTAATTAACCTTCGTTCGTCTGATTTCCTAACACTATCACTACATTTCTTACGTATTCTATAGAGATTGACAATGCATACAAACATCCCGACGAGCTTCTTCTTAGACATTAGCTTCTTGTGCTTGCCGGCTCCTCAAATAGCTTCGAATCGAATCACAATCGAATCTAGGCCTGGCTGAAAGCATGTTGGCTTTCTGCTGTTGGCTTCATTTGTAACCAATTATCCCCTATCATCATCAATATCAGCGCTGTTCGTGGTGAAGGATGCTTAGCTAAAGGTAATATTTTTATCCTTCCATATCGAGTATGCCTCGAGTATGCTTGGCCCGATAAATATACACCTGCCAACCATAGTTTCCGATGGTTTTGCGTAAGGATATCTTTCCAAGGAGGAACTTCAAGTAGAGAACGAAGAGAAGGAAAAAAACTAGAACATCTTCCTATTGAATGATGATGCCACCGTTCCTTGCGATGACGTCGGAATGCTCTGGCCATATTTTGCTCCGGCACCGAAGGCAATGTGGAGCAACGTGCAGTGTCTGTCTTCCTCCCGTTTGCTGCACGGACGATAATATGAAAATAATGATGTTGTCATCTTCACGCCAAAATTACCATCGGCTACAGGAAGCGATGCTGAAGGCTACACGAACCCGAACCCGATCCCGGGACCGCTTCATCAGAATGTCTGATACATGACACAAACATACATCATCCTCGCACCGTCCGGCCGTCTACCTCAACCGGGGTACTGAAGGTGACAAAGCAACATTCAGAGCGACCCATGATGAACGTGAACCTACCCCATGGCAGCATCTCGGTGACATCCTGCACCGGCACCGATCAGGAAGAATATTGCCACAGTAAAGCTTATATGATAGGATTATTATTAGCTGCACTGGCTCACCCTCACGCTGCTAGCAATGTTGACCACACCTGACATGGATATGTCGCACGCATGCCACATCATGGTAGATAAAGGAACAGGCTTCAGGTGTTTGCTGTTTACGCTCAGCTTCACTTTCGCTTGGGCTTTGCTGCAAACGAGACGACCACATCGAACCGTACCGAAGGAAATTGTTTTCGTGTGAGAAATTCTACCAACCATCGATTGTCGTTAGGTCGTTAGGTATGGTGGTGATGGTGGTCCCCAACCCAAGCGTGTGCGATGAAACATATTTCATATTGGTTTGAGGTCTTTTTTTTGCTGGAAGCGTAAAGAGTAAATATATCGTTTGGGGAGCTTGAAACCTTGCAAGAGCCACATGTATATTTACAGCAATTCTGAAGAAAAACTGGAATTTTAAGTAACATAACATATGTTTGTAATTTTTACAGATATCTCCGCTCGTGTTGGTTAATAAATGTAAATACGGATTGGATTTAGTTTAACCAGTCCGTAATGTCTTATTAAGTCTTATTGAGATGAATTGAAGGCGTTGATGCGTCCTCCAGAAATGGCTGAGGTATTGCAGGATAACAGACTAAGAGCGGTATCGAGAAAGGAATTGAGTAAAGATGTCTCCATTGATGTTTAATCGAAATACGCCTGGTGATATGCAATATGCATATCACTAGTGGCTCCCATCTAAAATCGGTGATATTAAATGCATATTTTGCATACTTTCCGACATTGTAAAAAGAATAAAACTGTTCAATACAATAAGGCGATGCAGACAAGTACCGAAAATCTTATTTATCATCGCCTTAAGAAATGTTGTTCCCATTGCACAGCTTCTCACCATCGTCAATCCGCGTTAAAGTTCGAACGAATTCCTGGCAACCAATAAATTCACACCGACGTGAGAAATAATCTCAATAAATCTCGCCCACCGTGCGACCACCTGCAACTGACGGATGCCGTACGACACCGGCGCACGTTTCCCGAGTGCCTCGCTGTAGACGCGCTCGTTGACAAAGAATTCTTCTCGACGGATCATCGCGTTGGCGTAGAACAAAGGAAAAGCTTGGAAAACTACACCCCTTTCCTTACCGACTCGGCGGCACTCACCGGGAAAGCGAACGCGGAATCTTTCAACAATCGCTTTTAAGCATTCCGGTCGCGAAATCTTCAGATTAGCGGATACGCAAATGCCACACCTACACCGTTGCGTACCAAGCGCCACACAGACGAGCCAGGCAAATGTAATCACACTCAACGAGGTAGTTATGAATTTTAATTTGAATAAATTTTTCATTAGCCAAATTCGTAACGCCACCAGCGTTAGTCATTCGCTGGTCGTGACGGTGCCACCATCCACCCACCCACCCCTGCTGTTCAATCTCGTTCGAACAAACATGTAACATTCGTGCAAGATTTTGTCCTGGTCGCGAGTGAGTGAGTACTTGATTTGAATCAAAACTATGGCGTTTTCCTTGGTTCGCAGCACCGGTGTTGTACGACGGTGCCAAGCTTGTTCGTGTTTTGTTCGCGAAATCGGAACGTACGTGAGTGGCATACCCAGCACTGTCCCAAGCAATCGGACGAGCATTACGGATGTGATTGTCACCATTTTCGCTTTGCCATTCCACGGATGTGCTCATAATCAAGGCAAAAAAAATGGACGCACCGAACAGATAACTGAGCGAACTCTACTGGCTGGTGCTGACGCCGTCGGGAAATGGCTTTCGGATCAGATCACGTCATCCAAGGTGTCGTCGGCGAAGGATCTCAGATCTGGAAACCGGTTCCGGAGATTGAACGATGAAATCCGGACACCGAAAGGATCCAATAATCTTGTTTAACTGTCTCGTCAGGGCGCCTTTTGCTCGGCAGCAGAAAGAGATGTTTCTCCGTGCCGTTACACAACCCCGGCGGAATCGGTTGCGTTGGAGGAGGAACATTTCGATCGATTGAAGTCATCGAACGGAAAGGCAAAAAGTAGCTACATCAACTTAGTTTCACGCCGGAGCAACATACAGAAAACGGCAACGAACGCCCTTATTCCGGTCACGAAATTCAACCCTGTGCGAAACGCTCGTGCGATACCTACCCGAAAGGTTTGAGCTTTATTTATGTTTTTCCTAACCATCTCCAACTCGCAACTCCGGGGTTTCGCTGTTTCGCCAGTTTGCCAGTTTGGCCCAAAACCAACATCAATTATTGCGATTCTATCAACGGAAATCTGAGAGTTCTTCGGAACATTAGTACAACTTCCCGCCGCAACACTCATCCAATCTACGCAAAAATTCGCAAAATAAAACCCACCCTAACCACCGTGACCCATGTTTCGGTCCGGTAGCGCATACTGAGAACCAAAATTGTCTTAATTAAATTTACCCTAATTGTAGAGAACACATTTAACCGGAACGTTTCTTCTTTTTTTTGCCAATTTCTCTTCTTGTAGCACTAACTTAATCAAACCATTATAAGTTAGCTTTCGGTGGTGTTGTGGTACAACGTGCTGCTAGAGACAGAAATGAAATAAAACCGTAAAACCCACACAACAGACTGGGGGAACTGCGCCCGCTGTTCGGAAACACCCGAAGGCTGCTTCGTGTTGCCTGCTACTAAGGAATGGAACAAGATTTTCTACTTAAAACCACTACCACACAACGTCAGTGGAAATGTGGTGCTGTGTATGAGTGACACAAGACTCGCCAGACGCAAGATTCGACGCAACGGATGGTGGTGATGAAGTGTTAAAAAGGATAGAAAATTGGAGCTAGGAGCTTTTTTGTGTCAATACAGTTAATACAACAAAGACGTCATTGGGACTCTTGGCTTAATATTCTTGGAATTTTCGGTAAATAGGGGTTGGGAAATTAGCTCCTATTTTTCTATAAACAGGATTTGCTGGTAAGCTATAAATAATTATAGCAAAACACCATCCATTTTGTGAAGACATATGTATATACTGTACATACACTGTTGCCTAGATTCTACTCGCTTTTTATTAGCCAAATATCTTGATTCATACAATCCGGTGTATGATGACTTAAGCTTCTTCTTCTTCTTCTTCTTCTTTGATGTGTAGTTTGTATCCTCCTATGGGCTTTGTCATCCCATATTCAGAGGCATACTACCTCATGTGTGTGAAAAAGAGGGGACTGATAGTCCATTTCTCTTTTTGTTATAGATTCTTTTTTCTTTTTTTGTATCTGTCATTGTGTTTATGTTATTTTCTTTGTTTGTATGTTATGTGTTTGTGTTTTTGGTATGGTTAGCATGATTTGATTTTTTTTTTTCCGGACTGTCAGTGGTTTTTTTTTTTTTAACTTATTTATTTATTTATTTTTTTTTTTTCTTTTTGTTTTTTTTTTTTTTTGGGGGTTTTGTTCTAAAAATCTAAAAATTATCTGTAAACAAGCCAACTTCTGTCAAACAGTCACAGCAGTAACCTGTCAACCAAACCAGGAAACTCATCCCGAAGCGATTGACAACTGACATACCATTTTGACAGTTGGTTCGCTAAACGCGTCCCAATTTTTGCATATTTTTTCTTTATAAATGTTCCTAAACTTTAAGGAATTCATGTTAAGAATGAATTCATTAAGGTCATCATAGAACTCAAAGATTGAATTTATGCAGAATTATAGCAGGTCGGATATGAAACTCATATAAGCGTTTGTCATTCGAACATCAATCCAACCTTTTGAAGCTGTTAATACCATGCGGATTGCCTATTTATAGGCGCTATTTGTTTTTAGACCTACAGCATTTGTAGTATTAGTTGTACCTATAAACTTTTACATTTTTTACACTTTTTCCATTTATTTTGGTTCTTCTATTTAGCTTAATGACCTGGCAACTGCTAGATCTTGGCACACTAGACTTGTTTATACTGGGTAGCCCAACGATCCGCCTTTGTTTAGAAGAAGCGATCCTGACAGATATCAATACCTGGCTGAAATCGAGAATGTCAAACAAATCTAAATCAAAATTAAATCGTCGTACAAGTAAAAACAAGAATAAACCCTACAAATTACACTAGAAATTCCATCGCAATGGAAAATTCGGTACAAAATGTCACCGAAAAAAAAACATTTTACCAGTCAAAACAATGGCTAGAGTAATGGAACATCTTCAAGAGAAATTTGTAGCCCCCAATTCAAAATTAATGATGCATCAGCAGCATCTCGAGCTGTTGCTATCTATCTCACCTTACCGGCGAGAATGTTGCTGACTACAGCAAACATAATCAACAGGATTATCACCGTGTCCAGCTCCCGGGGGCAGCAGTAGCGCCGCAGTGACGGTGAACCAAGGGAAACACTGCTTGTGGCGACATTCCTTCCAGTCGGCCACACCCGTAACTTCTTCACCTGGTGCCAGTGATCCGGCTGATTGCCGAGCCTTTCGACCATAACGAGCTTATACCGCTTGGTTTCATTTGGTCCACCTCCGTCCCACCGACAGAAACCGGCGGAACGTTTGGTGAAAGTGAGCTTGTCTAGCTGTTTCGTCTTCCTTGGGGGCTTTTTGCTTTTTGCCAACCCCGTTCTACTTTTGATATCGTCTCTTTTGTCATCGTTACCGGCCGGCCAACACAATCGTGCCGCCACTGTGCCGCATTTTCTATTTTGTATTCTACAAAGGACACCACGGATAATCTTAAAGTCCTTGGAGATACTTGCAGACAGAGGAGCAAACACTCACACAGCTCTTTTTCTTACGCGCCGTATGGTTCTAAGGTGCGTGAAAAACGGTAATCCATCGCCTACCGGTTGTAGCCATTGTCCGCCTTCGGGTGGCTTTTCGCCCGCGTGCACACAGATCTCTTTATCCAATTTGTTATCCTCTCTCTCGCGCGCGCGCGCATCTATCAATTGATACAAAAGAAAAACAGGGCTCCACTAAGCTACACCTTCAAAATAAGGAGTTTTGAAGGTACACCTTGTCAGAGCTGACACCGAATCCGAGATCCGATCGACTACACCGAGCGCATCTTTCCCATCATGCACGTCCATCACAAGTCAGGTTCGCGTGTCAGTGGTTTGCTGGTTCAGCGTTTTCTCTCTCACCGTGTGACAGCGTAAGGGTAGACATCATCTGCTTAATCCGCTACTAATCCGTAAGCTGAGCAGATTGGACGAAATTGAATTTTGTGCACATCACTTTCTCGAGGTTGATTTTTCACTGCAACAAACCGGTGTAGCTTTCTGTCCTTATTTTAAAATGTTGTCAAAACGCACGTCTCTAGTACGATAAGAAAGCCAATAAAGAAGACCATTTCTATTAAACACTTTAATAACAGAAAAGCTCCCTTAACGATTCACTGCTGCTGGGCGCACTCATTCCACCAAGCGTTCTCGGGCTTGTGTCACCATCCTCCCAATACGAACGGAATGAATTTTCCCCCCCTGAAAGGGATTTGTCACAAGAGCTTCGAGTTCGGGACGGGGTTTTTCCATTAGCATACAAACACCTCCGGCCGATCGTTATGCTGGTTGTGAAATCATTTCGCAAAACTCTCCCGGCGCTCTGGAAAGTACACACATTATCATATAGATTTTTGGGACGCCCTGACGCACCACTAAGGCGAGATGTCCTTGTCCAAGAAGAAGAAAAGAAAAATAAGCATACACCCACAAAGCTGTCTTCCGAACCACGTTTTCTCGCACAATAATCACAATCTAGGGACAGCAACCGCCCCCCGAAACCATTAGTCCTGCGTTGGTAACGGGCGCGGGCTCTAATTTCCCGACACCACCCGGGTGTGCTTCACGCGAATCTCTGGCACTGGGATAGACGAATGCCAGACACCCAGTTTGGCCAATTTAATGTACCGGCGGCAAAACCCCGAAAGGTGGCTCTCCCTATACCAATATTGATTTTCCGATTCCACTCCCACAAAGAGGAACCACCGGGTATAGCATGTAGCTCGACCATCATCAGAACACAGCAAGGTGCTTTTACTGTGCCTCCGACAAAAAAAAAAACACACAAAAACCGGAAGGCAAACATTTGTTTACGATGTAAAGATGGACGATTTTGCTGAAGGAATTCATAACAGGATCTGGATTCTGGAAAATTGTTTCCTTCGATGTAGCTCTCCCTAGGCCCAGAAAAAGCTATGCCTGAAACGTGGCCAATGTAACGTTTTCTTTATTTTTTTGTCTTATTGTTCCTACCGTTCATCCCTGAAGGAATATACAAACACAATACTACTATGTTGCCACTTTAAAGCAACACAAGCAACATCGATGGAGACGCTTGGTGTTTCATCGGTTTGGAACGAACATCCGCACGATCCGCATTTTTGATGCGTTTACTGTAAGAAAAACGCAGAAACCCTGCTTCAAATTTAAATACACTCTAAGCGTTTTTCTTTATGCGAAAAATCAACCGAACCGACAACTCTTAAGCTGTAATAAAAGAAAATAATGTACAGCAAGGGAAGCCGATCGGAATAGACTATTGAACACGGGGTGTAGCCGACGACTGCTTCTAAATGACCCCACACAAACGTGCCATCCTTCAACATCACATTTTCAACGCTCAGCATACACGTCCATTACTGGGTAATTCTGTTCGCTTAGTAAAATTTCATTAACGCCATAAAAGATCGGCCTGGCGGGAGCGCTCGCTCGCTTTCTTCTCGGTGTCCGCTTTGCCGAACTTCGTACGTGTACCGGTCGACGGTAGCATCGGTGTGTAAAGCAGCTTGCTAAACAGCACTACCCACGAGCACAGTGAGCGTCTTTCGCAAGTTTCGCATTTGCTTACAATTCATTTAACAAGTAAAAGCTGTTACGTTTGTGCGATTTGTTTTATGCGAGCAGATAATCACTTCTTAAAGACGTGCTGTCGCTAGGTTGTTTTCGCTGTAAGAAGACGCTTCTCGAACGTTTTGTACATAACATTTAATTATAATTATTTAAAAGAAACAGTTTAACTTTGTATTTATATGCATCTTCGTCGTATTAAAGCTTCATCTAGTGACAACCAGCTTTAATCCAACTTTTTCTTTCTGCTTCTCATTTTTCCTAAGCAACTTCAGTTCCACAGAAATGCGTTGCCAAGCAGCTGTACCTGATGTCCTCGGGGGAGCACACAAACACAACGGATACACCAACTTCACAAACAAACGATGGCGACAAATCTGGACTTCTACACAGCTAGACATTCCTCATTAAGAAACAGTCGAATAACAATGGCAAACACACAAAACAAACGCTATCGCAAACAGTTTATAATTGCTAACAACATGATCATCGCGTGACGAAAGACGAAGCGGCAAGCGGACCGAACACAACCAACAAGACAAGAAGCTCGATTTCACTCACCAACGAACGACTCGGATAGAGCACGGTCGCCCAAGCCCTATACCGTCGTTCATAATTGATAAGAAGAATATTTACCCTCATCCACTCATCCAGGTGCCCAAGACGCACGGCAGACTCCTCGAAACTAGGACAACAGAGCACCGATTGTGTGTTGCCGTCGTTCGGTTGCCTGGCTTTCCCTTTCATTCGCTACGGTGACGCTTCCTTCGATTGTGTACTTCGAACCAGCGACAAAGCATACATAAACATATTTTCATTAAACCATTCTCCCCCATGGGACCGATGGCCGAATGCTGTGCTGTGCTACCTTTTCCACCTACATACTCGGTTGGCTTCTCTAGCCAGCCAACTAGCCACACACACACATCCTGGCCCGCATTTCTTCACTGTCAAGCGTTTCGAGCCAACACGAACGGTTGCGCATGTGAACAACCTTTCCGGACCCTCTCTATGCTACCATTGCCCGGGAAGTCCCTTCGGAGACTGTTACGAAGGAGTTCATTTTCAACCCGTAGCAGCCCTGTATCCCGAGGCTGAATAAATAACGACCCCAAAACCATATGCCGATGGTTGCTGCGGCGCTATTTCGCCTTACAGCGCGAGGGAACCAGCCGAAATCGCCCTCACTGATTGACCTAGGCGAAGAAAGCACACCCACACCATTCCAACTCCTACTCCACCGCAAACGTAACCCGAGGGACGGCGCAGATCTACTGCAATCTTGGTAGGGAACAGAAAAGAAAAACGATTTCATTTTCCCTTTCTTCAAAGGTGTACGCACTGTGTACGGTCTATCCTGCAGCTAAGGAAGCGTAACGCAGACCGTGATTGTTATTATGGCACGCTTGTCAAGCGGTAAAAGCCACATGATGCTTCTTGCAGCACACATGACGCGTTAGATTGCTGCTGATGGATTTAAGGAGGAGATAAATCATGCAGTACAAGGCTGGTCGTGTCAAAGGCATGTGCATAACGTTGCATAAATAAGTTAGTGTTAGAGTGCATCCGTAGATGCAGCTTCGAAACATGGATTCAAGACTTGCTGTAGGACGTAATGAAGAGATTAATTTAACGAAACCGTGATATCTTCTCTTCCTCATTCTTCTTCATTCTTCTTCCTCATTCATCATTCTTCTCTTCTATCTAAGCTAACTTGTATCGATGGATTCTAAAAGAGGTGTTAGCTCTTCTGCCTAATTGAGTCATATACAGATCAAGGTGCGATTTTCGTCCCATTGATCCACTGCGTTTCAATAGAGTGTACGCTTCCTGATATACCAATTATGCGTATTATGCGAAAATAGTCGCACAGATGTATCTCCAGCAAATATCAACGTCGAGAATGAAATACAGAAGATGACATTCGAGATTCTGACTTGGTAACAGCACCAGATATCGAATCCCGGACCATTCGAAGACCTACGTAGCATGGACTGCCCATCATTCTAAATAAATCATATATAGAGCCATATATAGAAGTCTTGAACTAGCAGTTTGTGAAGTCAAAATGTAGAAAAAAGTATAATTCTTCTTCTTTTTCTTCTTCTTCTTCTTGGGCAATACCGCTAGAACCTTCCATCGTATCCTGCTCGGTGTCGTCTCTTGGGTCTTGAACCCCTTTCTGTTTGCAGACGTAATGCTGAGTGCATTTTCATTGCAAGTCGGCACAACTCGCCGTCTGTGTTGTCCTGCATCGATCTAAATGCACCATCTCGAGCTCTCAGGACCAGGGATACACTCCGTGTTATTTAGCCACATTCCAGCGCTGGTCGGTCCGACCATATGTTACTTGTGTCAGCGGCCTTTAACTCTGTTTCGAATATCTGTGGCCTATCTTACCGTCTTAGAGACTGGCTGCGTCTTCGCCAATGGCCGCAGATATTAACGGAACAGCGAGTGTAGTCGTTGTTATCAATGCAATTTAATTAGGCCTCGGGGCCCGTTGTTATTATAGACAATAAACAATAAACAAATGCTGTAGAATCATTGAACTACTATTTATGACTTCCTTAGCTAAGCTAGTCACCCGCTTCTCGATACGTCTTGCCTTACTGTAACAATAAAGACAACTAGTTATCATCAGTTGTTCGACTAACATTTCTGTGGATAAATCGCCCGTTTGGCGACGAAACTGCTTAGACAACGAGGCCTCAAACTTCAGATCGCCTAATGTGCCTTATGTTAGCCACTTAATCCCTCATAGTTTATAGCAAAGCCGAGAGATTCCTCATTCTTCTACTTTAGAACTTCATTTTATTCATTGACTTAATTTCTCCAAAGCTAGATAATCACTCCTGCGAACGAAGCAGCTTGCGGTCATGAGATTAGATTCTCCAATGTATAGGTATTTCGAACCAAACAGTTGCATGAAGTCACCGGTGAACATTACAGCCCATTACACTTTTTAACCTCACAACCGCAATGGATCCGTCTATTCCGTCGGTACATCAAATCTGCTCTCAAACAGTGATTTAGCGACCCATTCATACGTAAGTTTGCTCTCCCCCCACTCTATGACCCTTGGCAAAAGTTTTGTACACCTGCACCGGCCGCCTAGAAAGTATTTCCATTAAAGTATGTATTTAAATCTGCATAAAATACCACTTACTTCTTACCATCCGATTGCAGCCACCGTTAAAACTTTGTGTGCATGTGCTTTTAATTAAATTTTACATCATCACTTGCCAGCATCGCACCGCTGCATCGAACCGTATCGTGTCGGCCGTATCAAGGCGACCCATCATCGTCCTCGCTTACCCAGCAACAGCAGCAGCAGCAGCAGAACGGGTCGAACGGGTGCAGTTCTTAATTTTTATGTGTAATCTCGTGTTTCTCGAAACAAATAAGCTCAATGTATACATTCGTATACACCGTTTTGCAGCCACCAGGTAGGTGATCCTTCACCATCGTCACATTTAATGTCTTAACAGAGAGCGAACCGTAACTAACCGTACCGTGGTACGCTACAGTACACTCGGCTTTGGAGTGGAGGAAAGTTTTGGCAAATTTAATTACACACTCCCATCCATCCCCGTGCGCTGTGCGAGCTTTCAGCTTTTACGGGTGGGAAAGTTTTTCCTTTCTCCTTGAAAACAGTAACGGAAAAATAGCTCGTTTACTACAACGATTCATTATTGCTTGTTCTCGGCGGGGTTCGTCTCGTACGTCTCCATCGTTCGGTACACCGAACAACGTTATCATAAATTGACTGCCGTCCTTTTTTTGTTTGGTTCTATGGAGCGCTTTTACTCTTTGTGTCTGTTGGAATGGAAAAGTGGGAAATGAAAAAATCCCTATAAAATGTAAATGAAACATTTCCGGTTGCTTTTCTGCTCTGCTTACGATTGTTTTTTGACATTAATCAAATGTAGTACACATGTACACTCTACAGCTAGACACCCATTTGAATAGCGATCTGCGATACGAGTTCTTCACCTTCGATAATCAAATGATCTTTTTTTTGTTGTTGACATTCGCTCGCATACCGTTCCGAGCCGAAAAAGCTACTAAAACTAATGAAAGTAATACATCAAAACAGCACTTCCGACAAGGGTTTTTACACCCCTCGGGCGTTAATTTTGAAAGAGATTTGTCATCTAGATTAGCACTGTCACGGTCAGCACCCTTAAAACCTGCAACATGAAACCGGTCGGGCCGCCGCCGATCCACCAAATCTCGAGGTGACTTTGTAATGTGGAAAAACGGCCGAGAAAACAAACGACCGTCGCAATGGTTTCATCCTTCCCGAGAAGGTTGTTAAATCTTTCGTGTGAAAAATGGATGTCATTATGCTGTTGCGTGTCTACTCTTCCTCTCTCACGCGGGCGTTGTCTACAACCCTTAAGTTAACATTTCCTTTTTTTGTGATTCGTTTTTTCATTTATGATTTCCTTTTTTTGGTGCTCAGGACATCATGAATTTATTTTTAAAGATAAACATCACACTGTTGTACCTAAAAAAAACCTAACAGAAATTACAAATTGTATCACGTTGTATTAAATAAAGCTTGCCGAACCTGAACAGCAAAATAAACAAAGCACACCAAAGAAGATGATCCTTTCATCGCTTTGCTTAATATTTGTTCATTTTCACAAACTAACTTCATACGAAACCTCTCTTCGCTACGGTATAACTTTACCTTCGGGACCCTGCCCAAATCGGTCGTCTGTAAATATACATATATTGAAAAGTTTCATCAGACCGCCAGCGGAAGGAAGCATAGATAAGGTGTCCTTAAACGAACAAACAGCCACAACCAACCTTACAAAAGCTTCCGGAGAGAGGAGGACTCGTTCCCATTCTCTCCTAAAACCATCCAACATCTCCCGAGCCTCCCGAACCACCGAGTGCTCGGTGTAAACTATCCGAACGTGAAGCGGATGGGCGGCTTCTTGTAATATCACCCACTATCCCTATGGTAACATTTCCGCCCGAAGGTAACTTTGGCCGTACTTTCGAAACCATTAGGTAAAGCTTGCGCTTCAGAACTGGCTATGCATATGCGAACGAGGCAACGGCAACGGCAACAAGTTCGACAAGTTTTCACCTTGCGCAAAGGCAGAAGAAGCACCCGAAGTACAATTGCTGGCTGCGCTCGGTTGTCAGAACACCGGGTAACATTGGGCACAACTTACCATATTAGCTTGGCGTGGCAGTTGAAGTGGATTCCTTCGAAAAGTCGTTCGCAGTGTAATCATTATCTTATTTCCGGTAAAGTTTTCCCATTTTACAATGAGCTGCTGAGATGTGCTGAGATGGGTACAGTGAGCGTGTGCAATTGGCAAACGATTGTTGCGGGGGTTTTCATTGTAATTGGTACTTTACACTTTTTGGAGGTGTATACAGATGTTTTGCATTTTGTTTTCTTTGTTTAACATTTAGATGGGTGGGAAGGCTCGTTTTAATAACATGTCAACTGTTGCATTTGGCGGATTATTAGTTTTATTTTACAGCACTAAGTTAGTATAAATTTATCATTTGAATGTTTTTGGTAAACAAATGTCTGAACTTTCGACTGGTATGTATGTCATACACATTGCATAACCTTCGGCGCAAACATTCAAGGAGCATTTGACGGTCTCGAAGTCTTTCATCGGGAAAATTAGTTGTTTTAATCCCTCAGTAAGTAAGTAAAGTAAGTATTTCGATAGGGAAGCTTGTCATTATAATAGAATTGAATATTTATAATTAAAGTTCGACTATTTTTTGTTTTTTTATGCACAAAGTCATGTTTTTGTTGACAGTGAAACAGTTTTATAAACACAAAGCTAACGCATTATATCTTCAGATTACTGTATTATCGTTCGACAATAAATGCTCGCATATTTATGTAAAGTACTGTGCAACCGTCAGCTCAATTCAACAAAACGATTACTTTGTAAACCAATTAGTAATAATTCACCTTAACGCACGAGCTACGCATGCTTTACACTCGCATACTTTAACAATACATTGCCTGTTCAATTCTCACCCAACCTTGTAAAGCAAAAAGTAAGGTACTACAATCAAAACAAAACAAAAACTTTACGCTCAATTGCGCGACAAGAGAGCTTAAAATCGGGAACCGAACCGACGTGGAAACGGAACTGCCAAGCCGAAATAATAAAACGTTATAATCCTCCGTTTTGCTAAAGTTTGTACTAAAGTCGTTCGTGCCTGTTTAAAGTGGTCCACGCTCCACTCCACTCTACTACAGCGCTGTACCGTTGTTGTGCAAGGGTGGAGCGAAAGCAAGAAACCAGCTCACAACGGCATGCAACAACAGTAGCGACAAACTCCGAAACCCCACCCGGGCTGGCTTCCACCCCGAGCCAGTTCATGTTGGTACATATTAAACGCTCTGCACCTGTTTGTCCGTAGTCTGTGAAGTTTGTTTTTATTTTGCCGCAAAAGCGAATCCACCTGCCTTTTGGAGGGGGGGGGGGGGGGCTGAGAAGAAGCGGGAAGCAAATTTTCCCACTTGATATCAAAGCAATCGAGATCATATTTTCCCCATTTTGCTCATTTTATTACCAAGCAGCCGCAATTGGCTTGGCATGGAATTTTCGTGATGGCAATTTACATAACGTTTTTTTCATATGCGTTGTAATTTAATGTAAAAGTACATTTGCGTATTTTTCTTGTCGAAGCTTTCCCGAAATTTATGAACTATCTTTATTCGATTCAATTGCAGATTGGTGATTTGATTACCAAAAAAAAAATGCGCTCTGCTACACTCAACCCTCCAACCCTGAAGCCTAAACTCCGTTGCAGGGTTGTTCGGTTTGCGGTGCTTTATTCACACACACACAAAAAAATCTGCTATCGTTTACAACAAAAAAAAATCGTTTTCATTTTAATCTGAAACTTCCCTTGACACATTTCAGGATTACGACCCATTCCTGGGGATTTTGTAAATGCGTACCCAAAGCGTTATAGCTACAAACGAAAAGGTAAAGTTTCTCAACCGTTCCTTCACCATTTCCAATGGCCACAATCGAAGCCTCAGGTGGGCAACCGGTAATAACCACTTCCGATCCGGCGGAAGTTTCGGTTTTGCCCAGGTAAATCCTACTACATGCCGTACCGTACCGATTATCTGCACCACACAACTTACACGCGAAGCAATTGCATTTTTAATACGTTTCCCTCCCATAAGGTTACCTCCCGTGGTCGGTATTATTCAAACTTCCATTTCAAATTCAACTTCCACCGTTCCACGTCACTCACAAGCTGCGCAAAACAACGTCAATGCGAGGGATAAGGAACATTTACACCTTACAACAACAAAAAAAACCAGAAACTTCTCCCAAACATTTCACCACAAAACGAAACCGTTCGCTACAGTTACGAATCACGTTTGTACCGGTGGGGGGAACGCGCGCGTAGAAAGTGTCAAAAATCCGTCCCAAAACACCTTGCAGCCATTTGCAATGCGGATGCGGCGTGCTAACTTTACGAGCTGAGCGATTTAGCGTTAGCCAAACAGGGGGAGAGTTTTGCACCGTAACGACGGCGCCGTCGGAAAAAGGTCAACTGTGTCGGTTGAAATGGGCGAACGTTTCGACGCGT